>CM035420.1:73150399-73430399 GCA_020310875.1 Ceratopteris richardii
TGTAAGCTTCTTTGAAAGGAGTAAATCCAATAACGAGCTTATATATGGTGTGATAGGCCCATAAAACAAAAGGAAACAATCTATCCCATCATTCTTGACATTCTTGAATATGTTTCTTAAGAATAGTGAGTAAGGTTTTATTAGTTATTTCATGCCATCCATTCACACATGGATAGTAGGGAGTACTAAAATTATGAAAAAATACTAAAGTCAATTGTTATGGTGATAATGCAATCATCATTAGAATGAGTATCCAGATAATTTTTGATGGAAGGTCAAAATCATGGGAAGACATTGCGAGTCAGAAAACAAGCAACCAACATGGTTGTAGCATGCTTCACATCCCAAGCCTTATCCTAAGGTGTAGCATATTCTTTGAAAGTCAAGTTGTATTGATTCTGGGTGGATATGGCTGCTAGAGTAATGGGCCCAATAAAATCCAAGATCCACTTTTGAAAAGGTTTGAGCATCATGATTCGATCTCAAGGAAAATGGTGAGAAGGAAATGGATGGCCAATGCATTGACATGGATGGCACAAAATGACATACTAGTGAGTGTCAAATTGCATCGTGACCAAAAGAACCACTTTATACCACTTTCCTAAGTGTGAGCTCAATGGTGAAATGGCCACCACTTGGATGAGTGGTGTGCATAGGACTCTCTGTGTATATTTATATGTGTGTTCTGCTCTATCCTCTCCTAATGTTTCTTGCAGGTATTCTTTTCCTCCTCTCTTTGTATGATTATGTTAGTTTTTCCTTCCTCTATAAAGAGAAGTCGTAGTTTTTTTTTTCTTTTTTGACGGTTGCACATGCAACTGGAGAGAGAAGTGTTCAGTAGTGAGGGAATTCCTTCCCTCCACCTTGGCGATGGTAGCATGAGACGTGGGCCGAGCGATGTTGAGGAGAGAGAAAGGGAGACAATAGAGATAGAAAGAATATTTATTCACCCCCATTCTTTCGGCTTCTGAGTGCGTGATGGCTGCTGTATATACATCGAGAGAGAGTGATTTAGGCACGCATCACAGAGAGGGAGCAGTGGGGAGAGAGAGAGGGAGAGACAGGTGATGAGAGAGAGTGATCCTCCCTAACTATTGCATATGCATTCAGCATGCAGGGGATAGAGAAAGCGCACAGAGCACAGGGTAGAGAGAGAGGGCGAGCTCCCTGGCAGCGGTCTGGAAGAAGCGCAGAGTGCGGAGGCAGAGAGAGAGGAAAAGAAGAAGGCCGGCTACAGATGGGCAATGGAATATGTGGAATAGTAAAGATTATCATGGGTGCAACTAGCTTAGGATCTACACAACCAATCTCATGGGGATACGTAGTAAAGGCTTTTACATGGCTACACATGACTCTCTCAAATTTCTCTCTCTCTGCTAGCAAAAGAAAGTCATCATCTCTACCAATTTTCACCTATTTGATTGACTCATTCATGAATGTATGTCCTATGTTTTTCTTATCCCGAAGAATTGGATCATTTTTCACATCAATAATTTTTTCATTACTTGTGGTAATGGTTGAGCTATGGGTTTGATTTTTTTTGTCTGTACTTTTGTACTTTGTTTCAACTGTGGCATCATGTGTTTGGTATAATTTTGAGAACTTTTAAACATTGAGATCATACTCTTGGATTAGAGCATACTCATCAAGGGAAGAAAGAAGAATAATGTGGGAATTATAAATTTTTTTGAAGACAACTCTAACTCCTTGATAGTAGAGAAACAATGAGATGTCTCAATCAGATGCTCAATGTTCTCATCATGATCCATAATTTTGTTGGTTTTGTATTTTTTTTTGGTTTTTCTAGATAAAGGACTTGGATACTTGACTCTTATGCAGGAAATCTAATCTAGAATGTGAGGAAAAAGTGACAGACTATTGTACATGTTGGTTTGTTGTGAGATGTCAAACCAATGTCCACTGTCGCCCTACTCAACAATGGATTCTATCCAAAATTTTGATCATATGTAGCTCCAAACATGAATCAAGGTGCACAATCACTAGAAGCATGCCCATGGCCCTCAGTAACAATAGATTTCCTTGAGCATACATGTTTTGATACCTTTGAGGATTTTGGCACATGAGGATGAGGATTTTGCTTTGAAGGATTATCCATTGGAGAAACTTGATATGTTTGAGTAGGAGCTACTTGTGAATTTTGATTGGGAGCTATAACATGTTGATTAGGCTCTTGAAAAGACATTGGGTTCATTTGATTTTGGAAATTTTTGATGTAATTTGATTGTAGAGCATCTATAGTCTTGGCCAATTTGGATTCTGTAGCAATAAGACTTTCCATTTGCTTAGTGAGAATTTCCACTTGAGATTGTTCAACTACACTTTTATTTGGCTCTACTTTAAAACCTTGACTAGGTTCCATCATTTGAGGAATAGGAGTAGAGTAAAAAAACATAGCATGGAATTGTACTCTAACTTGCTCCTTAGTTTGTGGAAGGCTAGCATGAGGAAGGCTAGTTTGCTCATAAAGCATGGATTGTCTTTGATGTCTATGGGCTACAACCTCTACTACTTTACACACTTTTGCCAATTGTCAGTAAGACCATAGCACTTATCTGCCTCTTCTAATCGTTGTTCAACTTCCCTACGAGTTTTAGGATAAAGAAGCTTAAGAAAATTGATCACAACATCAGGTTCCAAAGTTATCTTATCCTCATTAGGAAGTTGTTCATAGCATCTAATATACTCATTTTCTAAGTGAGTAATAGAGCTACTAGGCTTTGGGGAATTGAGCTATCATAAGAATCTATCCCCATTATGTTGGCTTATGATAGGGCTATCAACAGTTCGTTCAAAGTATGTTATCAAAAGATCTTCGGGAAGACCAAGAATCATAGCTTGCTCTTCAAACAAATCTAAGTAGCTTGTAATGTTGATGAGATTGGATTTTCCCTTCTCTCTCAACATAGAAGAGGCTAATCTTTGGCCTTGTTTCTCAATAATAAGTGATTTGAATCCTTCATCTTATGTGAATATGCAAGTGATGCATGATGCTCTAGATCTCTCACAAATATGTTTACTTCATGTTGAAGATGTGCATGATATTGTGAGAAATCCACTACCGCACTCAAGAATAATAATGATGATGAAAAATATGCAACAAAGGATATGGATCATAACCTCCCAACAAGATGAGAAGCAAATGATGCCAAGCATTTCACGTCAGTTCAAATATGGAGGTGATCGCAATCTGGGTGGATCGAGCCCAGTCATGGCAAACACACATAAAGTGTAAGAAGCTAGTGAGTGTTGGAAGGATGTGAAGGCAAAGATGAAGTTGTGTATGCAGAGGAGTGATGTCATGATTTGATTATGGGAAGGGGAACACATGAATGAAGATAAGCCCATGAACATGAATGATGACGACAAAGAAAACCATTCACATGAATGGGTTTCGAAAGGAAGAATGGATCTTCTTATACACTTTCAAAATTTAATTCATATGCATGGGTTCTTTTGGATCCTATGTATGCATGATGCAAAAAACAAAAAACCATACACATGAATCAATTTTGAAAGGAAGAATGGCCCAAGAATGGAGCTTCTTATACACTTTCAAAATTGAAACATATGCATGGGCATTTGCAGATTGTATGCATGCATGTGGGTCATGATTAATGAATAAATTGAAACTTATTCTCTCAATCTCAATGGATTATCCTCACTAGTTCAATGCAACATTGCGTAGCCATCTCACACATAGAAAGAGATAGGAGACATGTAAAAACACATAAGAGACTAAGAAACAAATGACAAGAGACATGAATTAAGAAATATTGTAATGACAGACATGTACATGAGTGTTGTGATATGTCAAGCTAAGCATTCTACTAGTCAAAGGCAGTCCCCACGACCCTCGCAGCATGATAGTTCAACCTGTTAGTCGGCCACCGGATTGGCAATTGTAAAGTCTGAGTCTTTTCATATTCCACACGAACTGAAAGGTCGTTGCGATGAGATGTAATCTTCTTATAAATTAATGAAAAAGAAACGCTTCGGTGACGATCAGTGGTATCACCAGACTGTTTGTCTGGGTGATTGATCTGTATGTTACTGTGGTGTGTGTTTGCATAATTCTGAGTGTCTTGTTCTCATCTCTGTCGTGATTGGTTTATTAGTACTTGTTCGGTAAAGATTGTGTTGTGGTAATATTCACAGTAAGTTACGTGTTGAATTACTGTTCACTAAGTTTATTACTTAAGTCTGTGTACGGTAATATTTACTGGTGCGCCGATGACTGATAAGGCTCAATCTGTGTATGAGTTGGTACTCTGTGAGTGAACTGTTATGTGAGTAAGTCTAGCAAGAAAGAGCCAGAGTTTTCTGTAAGTAAGTTGAGTTAGCAGAGTTATTACAGTCTGTAGTGAGAAGTAAGTTTGTGGGAAAATTCAGTACAGGGCCTCTACCTAGCAGACCCCTTCCACTCCCAAGAACCCGATTAGAGATTAAACGTGCTTATGATGGCAAACGACGTTTAACACTGGCACCGTCTGTGGGAACGTGGCACCAGAGTGTTGCGATATAGTTGTGGGAATAGTGGCACCAGAGTGTTGCAGAGTGATTGTGGAAAGAAAGATTGTGAAGTGACAGTAAGGAAGAGTAGTACGCCAAATATTGCAAACATGATATATGCCAGTTACTCGTTCCGGTGAGTCATACCCGAAGTATAGAAGAAACCAACAGTCTTGGGCGATACCTAATTTGCTACGAACGCCTCCAGAAGGTAGAAGCGCAAATAAGTTTAACCCAGTTGTCAAGGAATTGAAGAACGTTAGTAGTGATTCAGGTAGCATTCCGGTGGAACATACTACATTTTTGGCAGATTCCGGTGCGATTTTGGCACAATCTGTTGAAGATATAGTAACTCCAGAGTCTACCAGGATGCAGTATGCAGTTAACTTAACACCATGTGGTCAAAATTTGAATTTGTCTGAGGATAAAAGCGTGTTGGCCAACGAAATCAGTGAAGGTGAAATGGTACCTTGTTTTAGTGAAAGTACGACAAATTTCGGTGATATTTCGATACCAGTTGCCGAGAGTTCACAGTTTCCCGGTGATAGTTTACTATTTCTTGGTGAATCTCCATTCCGGATATCGCTATTCAGAGTAAGCTTTCTTACATTTGATATCAAGGAGGAAGGTAGCTTATTCAAAGCTGAAATCCGATAGATACTGAACAATATTATCAAGCTGGAGAATAGACAGGTTGACGATACAAATTCTAACGGTTCAGATATTTAGTCTCGGGACTCAAAAGATAGTAACAACACAACAACAACAACAAAAACAACAACAACAACAACAACAACAACAACAACAACAACAACAACAACAACAACAACAACAACAACAACAACAACAACAACAACAACAACAACAATAGCCACCACCACTTCCACCGCGATCGGTTCCAATAGGAGTCACTTACACCAAATTCAGGGGGTTTCCAGGTGATGATCCTGATGCCCATGTACGGACTTTTGAAATTAGTTATGCAATATTAAATCATCCTCCTGATCTGGCATACAAAGCCATTGTATTCCAGTCCACATTGGTTAATGAAGCAACCAAATGGCTTACAGAATATGATTTTAATCATTTTGTGACTTATGAAGTAGTAAGGGATGTATTTTTGTAGAGATTTCGGTTAAAGAAAAACCCGGCCAAAATTTTTGATTATTTACAAAACAACAAACAAAAACTGCACCAGACTGTGCAGGAATATGCTACTTTGTTTAGAACCCATTTAAGACAATTAGCACCGGCTCATGCCAACCTACCGGATGATGTCATTACTCAATGTTTTATTAATGGTTTGACTCCGCAGCTCAGATAGATTATGATCATCCGCTGTGTGGGAGCCATGACACTCAATACGGTTATTGCAATGGCTTTACAGCTCGAGAATAAAGTTGGAGGTTTTACTGAAGACTTGGAATGGTTGAAAGCTAGTAAAAATGTAGCAAAAGATCCGGCCAGGCAGATGTACTGCAACACGTGCAAGAACTTAGGGCATACTAGTGCCACTTGCCCTCAATCAGCTATATTGCACTATTTGTAATACGACCGGACATTCCATAAAAAACTATGCATACAATGCCAAAGTGCAAGGAACAACAACAGTAAATGCAATTATACAGGAGCCAGGGCAGCCTGCCACTCACTATGTACCTCCTCAGATGAGAAACAACCAGCAGCAAGGGTACAGAAATTACAGAGGACAGAGAAATAATGACTACAATGCAAACCCGCTGGGAGGCAGGACCATCACAGGAAGGTACTAATTTGCCACCCCCTCACTGCCATTTTTGCGGTGAATTTGGTCACATTAGAAGATTTTGTAAAGATGCAGCTGAATATGATCAGAGGAAGAAAGAACGTCAGAATCCAATGAAAAATATGGTTCATATCACACCAATAGAAACACAAGCCATATTAGTTCAAACGAGATCTGGTAAGCCACTACAACCAGCAGCTGAAATATTCGAACCAGGCATACGTGAACAACAAAGAATGTATGAAAAAGCTAGTCAGTGGACCACCACAGAACCACCAGTGTTTCCAGATCCTATTCCGGTGACACAAGCTCCACTATCAAAGGAAACTGCACAGGAGCAAGAGTCAATCCCAGTAACCGACGCATCATCTTCAGAATCAGTAAAAAATACAAATCAATCATGGGAAATTTTATCTAAAGCATCCATTACTCTTCCTCTTGGACAGTTACTTGCATTAGTACTAGGAGTTCGACAACAGTTTCAACAACAGTTCAGTCCTGTGTTTTCTTGCATTCTAGCAACAGCGATAGTTCAACTGAAAACCGACTCTATGGTTGATCATTCAGTTCCGTTAATTACGGTATGGTACAAAAATCACAAGATTACACAAGTACTAATTAATGGTGGGTCTGGTGTAAATATAGCCACTGCAGCACTTTGTAAGAAGTTAGGATGGACGGAAATTGAGTCTGTCTAGTTTTTTGTTAGAATGGTCGACCAGTCCCGAGTCCACCCAGTAGGACTTGTAAGGAATGTTCCAATCACTTTGCAGGGTACAACTTTTAAGATGACTTTCGTAGTTTTAGAACTACCGGAGTCTAGTCTTGATTATAAACTTCTTTTCGGTCGTCCTTGGTTGAAACAAGCTAAGGTTATACAGGATTGGTCAACACAGGAACTCACTTTTAAGTACAATAACCAAAAATATGTTGTAAAATTAGATGCTATTCAGCCTTGTGAGTTACACGCTAGACCTTACGTAGCTGAACCAGTTCACATGTTAGATGGTTTGTCCGATGATGAAGAAGAAGAATTTTTAAAGAATAACATTGATTTGATCTCTCTAGGGACCGTTGATTTACAATCTGTTGTGGATAACTGGAATCCGGCAGCATGTACGGTGATTCCTGTAACCGAAAAGGTAGAAACAACAGATAATGATGCTCAGGATGCAGCCACTTTGCAACAAATGCTATAGTTTGATGATGGTCCAGTAAAGCCTAGTCAATTTTATGTTCTAGAAGATCAGTTAATCACTTTTAATTTAGGAGATGAAGTTAATCCGTGAACTGTCAAAATAAGAAAAGGTTTGTCTGAATTGTTTCAAACAAATTTGATTCAGCTTCTCCATGAATTCTTTGATGTTTTTGCATGGGATTACCGTGACATGAAAGGTTTGGACCCTCGCATCTATCAGCATCGAGTTGTACTTAAACTAGAAGCAAAACCAATTAAGCAACCCAGCTACCAGATGAATCCTAATTATGTAGCACAGGTAAAAGCAGAACTTGATAGGTTATTAAAAGTTGGATTCATAGTACCAGTCGAACATGCAGAATGGATATCTCCGATTGTTATTGTTCCTAAGAAAAATAAGCAACTTCGAATATGTGTAGATTATTGGAAACTGAATGCAGGTACAATGCCTGATCCATTTCCTCTTCCATTTCTTGACACGATGCTTGACAGAGTAGCAGGACATGAAATGTACTCCTTCTTATATGGATACAGTGGGTATAATCAAGTCAGAATGGCTGAACAAGACATACCAAAAACAACGTTCATTACCAATTGGGGTGTTTTTTCTTGTACTGTTATGTGGTTTGGATTAAGAAATGCTCCTGGCACCTTTCAGTGCTGTATGTAGGAAATATTCTCACCTTATCTAACCTCTTTTATGCAAGTATATCTAGATGATTTCTCTTTATTTGGTAAAATGGTAGCACACCTGTATCATTTACGGTGTTGCTTTGAGAAATGTAGAGAATATAGACTTTGCCTGAACCCAAACAAATCTGTGTTTGCAGTCTCTTGCGGTAAGTTACTTGGTCACATTGTATCTGCACAAGGTATCCAAGTAGATCCAGATAAAATTGCAGCTATGTTACAAGCACTTGTGCCTAGTATGCCGAAAGAAGTAATGAGATTTATGGGACAAGTCAGATGGCATGGTCGTCATTTACGGTGGCTCGCTCATTTAGCTATTCCACTCAATCAATTAATCACTAGTACTCCTAAACAGTTTACTTGGACACAGGAATGTCAAACAACATTTGATCGCCTAAAAATCTTATTAACGCAGGTTCCAATCTTACAACCTCCTAATTGGGAATGCCCATTCCATGTTTTTGTAGATGCATCATATATAGCAATTGGAAGTGTCTTAATGCAACAAACAGATAAGTGGTTTTGGCCTGTTTACTATGCAAGTAGAAGGCTTGCTCTTGCTGAAAAAGAATTACTCTATAACTGAAAGAGAATGCCTAGGTTTGGTATATTCTGTAAAGAAATTCCAGCATTATTTACTAGGCCGAAAAGTCATTTTTCATGTAGACCATGTTGCACTGGTGTATCTAGTTCGGCAGCAGCATGCTGCACCTACTACAGAGCAGATTCACTCGGATGGCAGAGATGCCCAGGCACATGCATTGATAGCTTTATCTGTCAAACATGCCATTATTCCTCACATTTGCTCTTGCAGAATAGCTAAGGATGCTTGGGATACACTTACCACATTGTACCAAGCTAGGAATGAGGCTCGTGTTGCTTACCTCTGAAAACAGTTGGAGAGTGAGCACATGAATGAAGGTGATTCTATGGACAATTTCCTAACAAAGATCAAAGACTTAAAGGAACAATTGATTTCTACTGATGAGGTTATACCAGATAGCTCACTTCTGCAGACCGTTCTGAATTGTCTTCCAGATTCATATCAGAGTTTCGCTTCTACTCTTCGATTGATGATGAAAGGCAATCCAAATGCCTTATCATTTGAGGAGTTAGTCTCTGTTCTATTACAGGAAGATCAGTCTAGGCAGAACAGGTCCATTATGCGTATTGCAAATCAAGCTTTCCTGGCTAGTCAGAAGGGCAAAGGAAAATGGAGCTCTTCTACTAGTAAGCAGAAATCTGCAAATGCTGCACATTCGAAGAACCAAGATAAAGATGAGAAGAAATCAGAAAAGTAGAAATTGTTTTGTAAGTACTGTAAAGGGAATGCTCATATCATAAAGAACTGTCCAAAACTGGCTGCTAAAGAGGCAAAGAAGAAAGAGGCTAGAATGGTTGTTGCAGAGGCATCTACACCAAAAACAGAGTCTGCAAATCTTGTGCAGGAAGAACAATGGGCGTTTACTACTGTCTGCGGTTTTGACCCATCTTCTCAAGATCAATGCATGTCCGTAGTAGACTCAGATGTTTGGTATTTTGACAGCGGGGCGACCAAACATATTACCTCGCAGCACAGTTTCTTCTCTTCACTTGAGCTTGCCCCTACAGGGAATACTGTTACATGCACCAACAACTCCTCTTATCCTGTTATGGGAGTTGGTAAGATCATTTTGACTACTGCTGATGGTAGTTCTTTCACTTTGTCAGATGCTTTATTTGTGCCAAGGAACAAAAGAACTTGTTATCAGTTTCTGCATTAGCCAAGATTGGTTTGGTGGTGAAGTTTGTTGATGACAGGTGTACAGTTCATGATCTGTCAAATGGCGATGTGATTATTGCTTCTGGCATTTTATGTCGTGGGCTGTATAAGCTCATAGAATATGAAAGATCTGTTATTGATTCGGCATGTGCAGTTCATGATTTGCAGGCTATGTCAGATGCAAAGCTTTGGCATGCACACTTTGGCCATCTGAATTTTGCTAGTTCGCTACGCCTGCAGAAATCTGATATGGTGTCTTCTTTGCCCAAGCTTGAGGCACCCGAAAAACAGGTATGTGAAGGCTGTATTTTGGGCAAAATGCAGTGTTCCTCCTTTCCAAAAGATGGTTCAGTTTGGGCTATGTAGAAATTGAAGCTTGTACATAGTGATGTTTGTGGTCCTATGCAGACACCCTCTTTTGGAAATTACCTTTACTTCGTGACTTTCATTGATGATTTTTCCAAGCATGCATGGGTATATCCATTGAAGGCAAAGTACGAAGTGTTCATGTGCTTCAAACAATTTTTGGTTTTGGCTGAAAATCTGTCAGCATCTAAAATGGGCACCCTCCGTTCTGATCGAGGGGGGGAATATATGTCTTCTGATTTTAATGCATTTCTGGTTGAACGTGGGATAAAACACCAGTGTACAGTGCTGCATACACCTCAATAGAATGGAGTTGCTGAAAGAAAGAACAGGTCACTCATGGAGATGGCGAGGTGTATGTCAAGAGTTAGACCTTACCACATAGTTTCTGGCTTGAGGCTATCATGTGTGCAACATATGTACTGAATAGGTGTCCAACGTTGATTTTAAGGCTGATTTGCATGCCTCATTTGAGATGTTTGATTTGGGGCATTTGCATCACTATTTGGGCATTCAGTTTATGCAAGTTGATGGTGGAATGGATTTGTGTCAAACGAAATATATTGACACATTATTGCAGCGTTTTGGCCTTGAAGACTGTAAGCCTATTGCCACTCCTATGGAGACATGTTTACGATTGAGTCTTCATGATGCTGGAGATGCATTTGATGCTGTTCTCTATCAGTAGGTTGTTGGATGCTTGATCTACTTATGCATTACTCGACCAGATATTCAGTTTGTTGTCTCACAGATGAGCAGGTTTATGCATTGCCCATGAGTCACGCATTGGAAGGTGGTTAGGTGCATCTTTTGCTACTTGAGTGGTACTCGGCTACTTGGGTTGTTTTATCCCAAGGGGGATCACTACCACCAGATTTGCATGCTTTTTCTGACTTAGATTGGGCTGGTTGCTATGACACTCGTGTGTCCACCAGTGGTTTTTGCTTCATGCTTGGTAGCTCATGTATATCTTGGTTGAGCAAGAAGCAGCCTACTGTGGCCATTTCCAGTTGTGAGGCTGAGTATAGGGCCTTTCACAGTGACTATTGAGTGTGTGTGGCTTAGACACCTTATGGCTGATTTGGGTGTTGGCCAGTCTTCTGCCACCACCATCTTCACTGACAATCAGAGCACATTGGCAGTTGCAAGAAACCCTGTGTTCCATGCTCGCACTAAGCACATTGAGGTGCATTATCACTATGTCAGGGAGAGGTTCTCTGCTGGGGAGATCAGCTTGGCATATGTGCCCACACATGAGAACATTGTAGACCTTTTCATGAGGGCTCTGCCTAGGGAGAAGTTTGAAGCTTTCCGCAAAGATGTGGGCTTACTTCCTTTTGTGGAGTGATTTCCACATAGCTTGGCACTTCCTTATACTGAGTGCCACCTCCTTGTTCACTGCATCACTCCCAGGGGGGATTTGTTGATATATTTAGGTGGTGATATGTGTGAACACACTAGGACCGCCGGGGCACTTTTTTCCCTCTTTAGGAGGTTTCTTTCCCCCGGCTTGTATATACGCCTATTGCCCTAATGGGCTACTTATCTTTGTACATTCTCTAGTAATACATTCAGTATTGTGTGTTTGTGCTCCAAGCTTCTTCTTCTTCCTTGTGCTGTTTGCGTGCTTCCGCATACATCTATCTCCAACAGGTCAGCTAGGCATAACAAACAGATAAAAAATGAGGATATCTGTTCCTTGATTAATTCCAATGAAATTTAAAAAGGTATTTGCCGCGTGCTTGAACACCTTAAAAACTGTAAGAATCATGCTTAGGATTTTATTTGTTATCTTGATTGTTAAATCGGGGACTGTTGCGTAACAGTGTAGCCAAAATTCGATGGTTTTTACAATGTAATCCTCTGTCGATAAATAGTTATGAGGTGGACTTGGAAGTAGCAGATAATTCAGCCACTGTTTATTGATCACACCATTTTTCTGCATATCCAAAAATTATCTTGCTTCTCTGCGACATGGTGTTGGGAAAAATGAAGGATTTACCTGTAATAAGTATGATGCTTCTTTCCAGTGCACCCGCAATGTAGGATTTTTCTCCAAAAGATTTCTTCTCCATACAGGCTGTGCAACTTCAAATTCTTCTTGAGTATAATTGAATGTATTATCTTTGAAGTGCAATTGCTCGTCTAGATTTTTCTATGTGATCTTCTTTATGTATTGCATTGTTTTCTCTTTCAATAGTCCATACGAAATGTTGAAAGGCTTCATTATCGTATCCAAGTCTTTCCCCTTTTTTTTTGCTTCTTTCATTACTTTGATTACTTCATTTTCAAAATTCTCTATCAATCGGGACATCAATGTTGCCCATTCCTTCTGACCTATTTCTGCAGTGTATGGCATGGGATGATCATCACATAGGTCCGCCATCTGCTTTTTTATTGGAGAATTATAAATTGGGGGAGATAGAGAACTTACCTCTACCTCTTTAGTAGGATTCTTTGTTTGTGGCTCTACTGGTGTCCCGATGGGTACTTGCTTTTCTGCCTTAGTTTCTAATCGTGCAAGGCGTTCAATCTTTGCTTTAACTTCTTGCATAGCTGCCCTGAGTGCCTCTTTTGTAGCAAGTAACTCATTGCCAATCTCTGCTACCTGATCCATATTCCCACTGTAACTTACTACAAGTTTTCCATTGGCAGTGTTCAACTATTTCTTGAGTTCATTGGTTTCCTTGATATACCTATTTTCCCATTCTTGTTTGAGGGTTGTCTCTTTTTTCAACAGATCTGCGTATTGCTCAATTTGATCTCTTAGTTCTTTTTGATCAGTAGCTGAAGTCTCTTGTTTTTCGATAGGTTGGTCATATAGTAATGCCTTCATCAGTTCCTTATTGCGGCTGCGTAAGATATTGTTTTCCTCCGTGTATACCTTTAGTTGTGTTTCGAGTAGATTACTGCGAGCTTTCATCCTCTCTTTGTCTACTTCGGTAACTTCATGTTGTCTTTGTAAATCTATCAGTTGTGTCTGGAGCTGATGCTGCTGCTTCATCAATGTATCACATTGTGCTTTGATAGCGAGTAAATCCGTTCCTTTGGCTGAAATATCTTGCTGGGTATGGATGAGATGTGCGGACAATTGCTCACTCATGACTTGAAATTGATTCTTTTCCCTCATGGCCTTGTCGTAATCTACATCTGTGTCCATCATTTGTTGTTGCGTATCCATGGCTATTTGTATCATTTGCTTGACTATTGGTTTTAAGTGAGTAACATCAATGTTTAACAAGGTGGTAGGGATGCTAGGTTCTTCACCTGTGGTAACATCTTTCCCTTGTGCCACATGCAACGTAGTATCATGTAGCTGCCGAATATGGAGTTGTATCCTTGGCTCAGCCTCCTTGTGGTCAATCTTACCTTGAGGTGTATCATCAGGCACTTCAATCACGGTTGGCTCCTTATTTTGTTGTAGGCCTGCTTCCTGGTGCACCGGTGTTTGTATTTCCTCTTTGATAGGTGGCACTGCATCTTTATTGGTTATTTGAGTTTCCTTTATGCTAATCTTTGAATGATCATTTAATTGAATCAAGTATTCTTGTTCAGTTTGTGCTTCCTAGTGCTGTGCTTTTTGTTGTTGATTGTCAGGTGTGACTTCAACCTGATTTATTTCTGTCCATTCTTCGTTGTTCATTTCCATTCATATATCAATGTCTAGGGTGTCCTTTTCTGGGCTAGATTCTTCATTAGAGCTTGAATCTTCTAATCCCAGTTCTTTGTTTGTTCTGGAGTATGTTCTTTATCTTTTTGTTTATTTTCCTGGCTTGCCTATTTGTAATGATGACCTTGAACGTTTAAATTTACTTGCCCCCGCATATATTGATGCGTTTCTTCTAGGGCTGTGGAGAGGTCTCTTTTCGTGATCGGTTGTTGTGTCACAAGAATCTTTGGCAATATATGTGTCCTCTTTGATTGTGGTGTCTCTTGAGCTTCTTCCTCTCTTATGCGTTTAGTCCCTATCGTGGGTTTCTTTGAACTGGTTCTGACTTCTTCGTTGGAGAGTACCGTTTTCTTTTTCTTTGGAACAGTTGCTGACTTTGCATATTTTGCTAGCTCTGTTGAGGTTGGCATCAAGCGTAAGCAATTCTTCATGTCAAGTGCCTCATAAATGAGTAGGGTCAAGGCCGAACTACCATTCAAAAGCTTTTTCTGACCCCACTTTTTCTTCGCTTCCAATATGCGATCCTAAATGTATCGAGTCATATTTACTTTATTTCCTACTTGCCTCATAGCATGTGAAAGCAATTGCACTACGATCTTTTGAGGTGTTGTATATCTATGCATGCTTGTAAAACAAAAATGCTGGTGCACTAAGCAAACAGAGTCTTCAATATCCATTCTGTTGATTTCCAAAAATGTTCTCTTTTTCAGATCATGACACTCATCTTTGATATTGGTGAGTCCATCTTGATTCCATCCAAAAGCTCTGTTGATTACTCCATGAGTGAATCTAATTGTCTTCCAGGTACCAACTTTCTCAAGTACTCTTGCTTCCAGGACTGATGCCTTATTCGATGCAGATTATAGTATATTCATCACTTGAGTACATCTCTGGAAGTCAGGCAGGTATATTGGAAGCCTTAGGAATGCATCAATTCCTGCATTTGTCTAGACATCCATCATGCATGGTAATCCTTGTACTATAGTCTGGAAATCTTATGACATGATAGGGAAAATAGTGGTCCCTATCCATGATTTTGATGGTTGCCATGAAAATAAGCTCGGACACTGGTTGATCATCCAAGAACCAATGGCCTCTTGCCTTCGTGATTGACTCCAAGGGAAGAAGAAGGATCTCTTCCTCTTGCATAGCCTCGGAATTAGAGGATGCCATATGCACTCAATATATAGCAATAATTAGTGGCAATCATGGTATCAAGAATCATCCTTCACTTTTTCTTCCTGAGTTTGCAACTCTCCGAGTGGATTGTGTTGTCCCATTTCCCGTGGGTGTGAGAAAGGTAATACCTCAGATTTTTCACACTTATTTATATTTTTTTATGTTTGTGTCTGAAAGAAAATAGAAAGGTTAGTTCATAGCCAAAGCGGTTATTGAATTATCCGTTACTTTCTTTTGGATAAATATACAAGTGCTCTCTTATTTCCTAAGAGGAAAATGTGCTTCTATCCTGAAATAGAAGAATGTGCCGAATGCTTGGCCTTGTAATGTGGCCCTGTTATGCATACTTTGGATTCTTGTGACTCCAAATGTGTGCAACTTGAATTACTTGGTTGATGCATACAGATGCCTATCGACATCCATATCTGCTTCACTCCATTGGGATATCCTGTTTTCCCATCACTCCTAGTGAAAGTCTTGCTTCTCATGTCGTACTTTTGTTTTGTTTGCCGTTTGACTCTTTGAATGATTTTTGTTGCTTGGCGAGGTTCCTGCTCTATCATGTAATGGTTTATCTTCTGTTGTTCTGGCTCTCGACCATATTGATTCTCCTTGTGCTTTGGCTTGTCCTTTTTGATGATTGTCGCTTGGGCACATGTCTTGGGAATCCATATTTGCATTCGGGCCGGCTGGGCGGCTATCACCATCTTGGGGATCCATCTTCTAGCAATTCTTCGCGGACCAAGGTGTCCCATGTGACTTGCTTTCTTATTCTCTTGTGTCTTCTGATGTTGCGAGTAATTCCTTTGTTGCAGGTATGCAATCACTTGATCCTTTCTGATCCAAGCTTGTCGGGTGTGAGGGATTCTAATGTATGTAGGTTTGTGATAGTCTTGTCGACTAGTCTCTCTTGTGCTCTATTCCTCATTGAGGCTTTTCTTGGATAGAACACCAATCATGTGATTTATTGGATTAGAAGATTATGTGCAAGTGAGATTCGATACATTCTCACTTGAAGTACTCGATGATGGGGTTTCCGTAGTAGCGTGTTTGTTTGAGTGAGTTTTGGGTTCTATACATTTGGCTTTGATCGGTCGTTCATCTAGCATGCTGAACACTTCACGATATCCTATCTTGGCTGAGATGTATCCTAGTGCTAATTGAATGGTCACTTCATATTCATATATCCAGTCTTGACCTAAGACAAGCTCTTCTAATAAGTTTTGATCCTGACATACTACAAGTTTTTGTTCCATTGTGTTGTTTCCGAGATGTAGAGGTAAGATAATCTCGTCTATATATTTGGTAATTTTTCCTCCTATTCCAATCAGCTGTGCCTTAGAGGCTAGTAGTATTTCCTTTAGTTTTTGGGTCAATGAAAATTTGATACAGCTTAAGCAGCTCTTGTGTCAATGAGAGCATCCACCAAGTGGTACTCTTCTGTTCCAGCACCCAAATTTAAATAAGGTTGCGTTATTTGTTGAGCTAGGTTTTCGGTGGCTCGAAGATTAGCCATTGGGACGAGTTCCTCTCCTAGTCCATATCTCTCATCTCTCTCTCTCATCCACTCTTTTTGTTTCCTGATCCGTTCTAGTGCTTCTTGCCTAGCTTCTTCTCATATTCTTTCTTCCTCTATGTGCCTATTTTTACCCATTATTAGCCGTGACATTATCTCTTCAGTCAATGGCTCTAGATATTTTTTCACTCGACATCCACATATATAGTTTGGTAATACTTCTCCATCTAGGGTTGCTAAACTGATGGCTCCACTGGTAGATATACGATTGATGATCAACGGGCCATATCCTCTTTTCTGTAGTTTCTTTGCGTATTGTTTCAAAGTATAAACCAAAACTAAATCTCCTTCCTTCAAATTTTTATCTTTAATATGAGCATCAAAATATGCCTTCTATTGCCTTTTAGCAGCATAAATCCCTGCTACCACTTGTAACCTAGTTTCGTGTAACTTTTCTATTTGATCCAATTGAGCTAATAGTTCATGTCCAGTCCACTCATAAGTTGTTGCTACTCTAAGAGTGGGTATTAAGAAATCAATTGGCAAAATAGCATTCTATCCATACACTAAGTTAAAAGGAGTAGTTCCTATGGCAGTTTTGTAGGCCACTCAGAATGCCCATAAAGCATGATGTAATTGTTTATCCCGATCAAATGTTCCGTTGTTAACAATTTTAGTGAGGACTGTGCACAAGATTCTGTTTGAACTTTTGGCCTGTCCATTGGCTTGTGGGTGATATGGGGTTGATTTCTTATGAATTACTAAGAATTCATTCAGTAGGGCTTCTATAACTTCATTCACAAAATGTGTGCCTCTCTCACTCACAATTTCTATCGGTAATCCAAATCTAGTGAAGACGTTCTCAAAAATAAATTTGGCCATAGTCCTTGCATCGTTTTTCTTGGTTGCTTTGGCTTCAACCCATCTGGTCAGATAGTCTGTGGCTACGATTATGTACTCGGCATGGGATCCTTTAGCTGGTGGGCTAATAGGTCCTATAAAGTCTATTCCCCATTTAGTAAAGGCTCTTGCACTCATCATGGGTTTTAGTGGCATTTCATCTCTCCTAATTTGATATTTTGTTCATTGACAGGTATCACAATGTTGAACGTATATGGCTGCATCCTGATGTAGAGTTGGCCACCACATTCCTGCAAAAAGAATCATTTTTGCAGTTTTATCTGCAAAAAAACGTCCTCCTGTAGCTCCTGTATGTGTCATGGACGCAAAGAAACCATCTAAACCTTAGATTCTATGTCAATTTCTATATCTCATGATTGGATTATATTTTGGAGAAAATAATGCTTCCATTGCATCCGGAACGTGCCAAAACCCCAAGATGGACTGTCTATTTGCTGAATTCTAACACCCGGAGGTCCTGATTCAAGTTGTTGACATCATGATGACATCATCAAGTCGCAACCGCCCTTGGGAACCGCCCTTGAAAACCTATATAAGGAGGGGTTGGCCACATTCATAGGCACTCTTGCCAATACCAGTCTTGAGAGCTCAAGGAGTCGTGGCCGCCAAGTAAGTACTCTTCAAGTTCCAGTTCTAGCTCTTGTCTTGTTCCTTGTTCTAGTCTAGCTCTTGGACATCCTTTCTTGTTCCATTGTAATCTCGTAGTACGAGATCTTTTCTAGTTATTTCTTGTATCCAGTCCATCTCCCTGAAGGGAATTCTTATAATCGAGATATCTTGTTTCCTACCTACGATCCCGGGTTGTGGGATCCCTTGTATCATCTCTAGTCCAGTTTTCCATACCTATCGGTCCCGGGTTGTGGGACGTCTTGTATCGATCACATATTCTTGTATTGTTTTCCCTTCCTGGGTGTTCTCATAATCAGAAGTATATTTTGGAAATATTGTCTACTATGGTCAGAGAGCACAATCTAGTGCTCCCTTGACATTTTGTCAAGACTATCTTCATCAAGACTAGGCACCATGGATTCCCTATGTAAGGAGATTCAATCTACCATAAAGGACATGATCGAACATGTCCAAGAGATGAAAAGATTGCTACGACAAGATGATCGATCCGTTTCAGACTATGCTATCCTAAAGTAAAATATCTCTTGCTATCCATGCCTCAAGCAAACACATTGGAGGATGTTATCAATCAAGCAATTCAATGTGAGAATCAGTTGTTAAAAGAAATCCAAGTCCAAGAGTTAGAAGTTTTGAACAAATAAGACACTATTCCTCAAGAATCTGAATCAAGAATCTTTGAAGGCCAAGAAGTCATTACGAATGATATGGAGCATAAAAATTATGAAGATACCAAGAAGATAAAGGACAAAGAGGAGTTCCTGTTCAATCAAGGAGGTGTGCTTACTCAAGGCACTCCATCAAAGATCGTGGAAAAACTACAATACACCACTAAAAGCTCAAAAGACCTATCTTGTCATGAAGCTAAGGAAGCTCAAGGGAGACCCAGTCCTTCACCACCTTTCAAGATTAAGGATCATGAAGAATTTGAGGTTAATCATGTCTTAGATTCAAGAATCTCGCGAGGACAATTGGAATGCTTTATTCATTGGAAAGCATATGACATCAGTGATCGTACTTGTGAACTTACAGAAAATCTTCAGAGAGCAAAAGTCAAGGTTCGTGAATTCCATAAGAAGAATCCAATGAAACCCAAGTTAGAAAACATGGCCGCTCCTCATGGAACTCATCACTTCAGGGGGAGGTGATGTCATGGACACAAAGGAAACCATCTAAACCTTAGATTCTATGTCAATTTCTATATCTCATGATTGGATTAGATTTTGGAGAAACTAATACTTCCATTGCATCCGGAAAGTGCCAAAACTCCAAGATCGACTGTCTATTTGCTGAATTCTGACACTCAGAGGTCGTGATTCACGTTGATGACATCATGATGACATCATCAAGTCGCAACCGCCCTTGGGAACCGCCCTTGAAAACCTATATAAGGAGAGGTTGGCCACATTCATAGTCACTCTTGCCAATACCAGTCTTGGGAGCTCAAGCAGTGGTGGCCGCCAATTAAGTACTCTTCAAGTTCCAGTTCTAGCTCTTGTCTTGTTCCTTGTTCTAGTCTAGTTCTTGGACATCCTTTCTTGTTCCATTGTAATCTCATAGTACGAGATCTTTTCTAGTTATTTCTTGTATCCGGTCCATCTCCCTGAAGGGAATTTTTGTAACCGAGATATCTTGTTTCCTACCTACGATCCCGGGTTGTGGGATCCCTTGTATCATCTCTAGTCCAGTTTTCCATACCTATCGGTCCCGGGTTGTGGGACATCTTGTATCGATTATATGTTCTTGTATTGTTTTCCCTTCCTAGGTGTTCTTATAATCAGAAGTATATTTCGGAAATCTTGTCTACTATAGTCAGAGAATCTAGTGCTCCCCTAAAATTTTGGCAAGACTATCTTCATCAAGAGTAGGCACCCTAGATTCCCTATGTAAGGAGATTCAATCTACAATAAAGGACATGATCGAACATGTCCAAGAGATGAAAAGATTGCTACGACAAGATGATCGATCCATTTCAGACTATGCCTTGAATATCAAGATGTTGATTCGTGGAACTACATATCAAGAAGACTACATGGTTAATCAGTTTCGAAGTGGCCTCAATCCTAAAGTCAAATATCTCTTGCTATCCATGCCTCAAGCAAACACCTTGGAGGATGTTATCAATCAAGCAATTCAATGTGAGGATCAATTGTTAAAAGAAATCCAAGTCCAAGAGTTAGAAATTTTCAAAGAAGACACTATTCCTCAAGAATCTGAATCAAGAATCTTTGAAGGCCAAGAAGTCATTACGAATGATATGGAGCATAAAAATTATGAAGATAACAAGAAGATAAAGGACAAAGAGGAGTTCTTGTTCAATCAAGGAGGTGTGCTTACTCAAGGCACTCCATCAAAGATCGTGGAAAAACTACAATACACCACTAAAAGCTCAAAAGACCTATCTTGTCATGAAGCTAAGGAAGCTCAAGGGAGACCCAGTCCTTCACCACCTTTCAAGATTAAAGATCATGAAGAATTTGAGGTTAATCATGTCTTAGATTCAAGAATCTTGCGAGGACAATTGGAATGCTTTATTCATTGGAAAGCATATGACATCAGTGATCGTACTTGTGAACTTACAGAAAATCTTCAGAGAGCAAAAGTCAAGGTTCGTGAATTCCATAAGAAGAATCCAATGAAACCCAAGTTAGAAAACATGGCTGCTTCTCGTGGAACTCATTGCTTGAGGGGGAGGTGATGTCATGGACACAAAGAAAACCATCTAAACCTTAGATTCTATGTCAATTTCTATTTCTCATGATTGGATTAGATTTTGGAGAAACTAATGCTTCCATTACATCCGGAACGTGCCAAAACCCCAATATCGACTGTCTATTTGCTGAATTCTGACACCCGGAGGTCCTGATTCAAGTTGATGACATCATGATGACATCATCAAGTCGCAAACGCCCTTGGGAACCACCCTTGAAAACCTATATAGGGAGGGATTGGCCACATTCATAGTCACTCTTGCTAATACCAGTCTTGGGAGCTCAAGGAGTCGTGGCCGCCAAGTAAGTACTCTTCAAGTTCCAGTTCTAGCTCTTGTCTTGTTCCTTGTTCTAGTCTAGTTCTTGGACATCCTTTCTTGTTCCATTGTAATCTCGTAGTACAAGATCTTTTCTAGTTATTTCTTGTATCCAGTCCATGTCCCTGAAGGGAATTCTTGTAACCGAGATATCTTGTTTCCTACCTACGACCCCGGGTTGTGGGATCCCTTGTATCATCTCTAGTCCAGTTTTCCATACGTATCGGTCCCAGGTTGTGGGATGTCTTGTATTGATCATATATTCTTGTATTGTTTTCCCTTCCTGGGTGTTCTTATAATCAGAAGTATATTTCAGAAATCTTGTCTACTATAGTCAGAGAGCACAATCTAGTGCTCCCCTGACATTTTGGCAAGACTATCTTCATCAAGACTAGGCACCATGGATTCCCTATGTAAGAAGATTCAATCTACCATAAAGGACATGATCAAATATGTCCAAGAAATGAAAAGATTGCTACGACAAAATGATCGATCCGTTTCAAAATATTCCTTGAATATCAAGATGTTGTTTCGTGGAACTACATATCAGAAGACTACATGGTTAATCAGTTTCGAAGTGGCCTCAATCCTAAAGTCAAATATCTCTTGCTATCCATGCCTCAAGCAAACACCTTGGAGGATGTTATCAATCAAGCAATTCAATGTGTGAATCAGTTGTTAAAAGAAATCCAAGTCCAAGAGTCTTGAACAAAGAAGACACTATTCCTCAAGAATCTGAATCAAGGATCTTTGAAGGCCAAGAAGTCATTACGAATGATATGGAGCATAAACATTATGAAGATAATAAGAAGATAAAGGACAAAGAGGAGTTCGTGTTCAATCAAGGAGGTTTTCTTACTCAAGGCACTCCATCAAAGATCGTGGAAAAACTACAATACACCACTAAAAGCTCAAAAGACCTATCTTGTCATGAAGCTAAGGAAGCTCAAGGGAGACCCAATCCTTCACCACCTTTCAAGATTAAGGATCATGAAGAATTCGAGGTTAATCATGTCTTAGATTCAAGAATCTCGCGAGGACAATTGGAATGCTTTATTCATTGGAAAGCATATGACATCAGTGATCGTACTTGTGAACTTACAGAAAATCTTTAGAGAGCAAAAGTCAAGGATTGTGAATTCCATAAGAAGAATCCAATGAAACCCAAGTTAGAAAACATGGCTGCTCCTCGTGGAACTCGTTGCTTGAGGGGGAGGTGATGTCATGGACACAAAGGAAACCAACTAAACCTTAAATTCTATGTCAATTTCTATATCTCATGATTGGATTAGTTTTTGGAGAAACTAATGCTTCCATTGCATTCGGAACGTGCCAAAACCCCAAGAACAACTGTCTATTTGCTGAATTCTGACACCCGTAGGTCCCGATTCAAGTTGATGACATCATGATGACATCATCAAGTCGCAACCGCCCTTGGGAACCGCTCTTGAAAACCTATATAAGGAGGGGTTGGCCACATTCATAGTCACTCTTGCCAATACCAGTCTTGGGAGCTCAAGGAGTTGTGGCCGCCAAGTAAGTACTCTTCAAGTTCCAGTTCTAGCTCTTGTCTTGTTCCTTGTTCTAGTCTAGTTCTTGGACATCCTTTCTTGTTCCATTGTAATCTCGTAGTACGAGATCTTTTCTAGTTATTTCTTGTATCCAGTCCATCTCCCTGAAGGGAATTCTTGTAACCGAGATATCTTGTTTCCTACCTACAATCCTGGGTTGTGGGATCCCTTGTATCATCTCTAGTCCAGTTTTCCATACCTATCAGACCCGGGTTGTGGGACATCTTGTATCGATCATATATTCTTGTATTGTTTTCCTTTCTTGGGTGTTCTTATAATCATAAGTATATTTCAAAAATCATGTCTACTATAGTTAGAGAGCACAATCTAGTGCTCCCGTGATAGTATGTGCCATCTCTAAAACAACAAGATAGTCATCTTCATGAATTCACATTTGTAAATGATTGTCTCTTCCTCGCTTGAAGAGTTGTTTTCGTATAAGAACATAGTCCTTGCTTTGTTCTTCAAGTGCATGTTTCCTTCCTAGAGTGGCTCCTTCCGGGTATTCCTGGGTCTTCAAGAATTTCACCAGAGGCATGCTCCACCTTGGTGCTATTGTGGAGTAGCATAACGTAGAGTTCTCTTCTGGATTTCTTTCTTGACAATTTTGGCAGGCTGATACATAGTTATATGTATCCCTCTGCATGGTTGGCCAATATATGCCTAATCTCTTCAGTGGTTTCCATGTTCCGTTTGCATTTAAATGAGTTTTCCATTGATTTACATGTGCTTTTTGAAGCCATGTTTCTTGTTCCTCCTCTTCTATGCATCTCATGAGTAATCCATTTGAGTCTTGGTGATATAAACTTCCAGCAACAATATGAAGGTTTTTAGACTTCCATAGATCTTGGTTTCTATTTGGTGTGATCCCATGTTTAGGTCCATGTGTAAGTATAGGGATCAGTTTTTCTACCCATTGGGGACATACTTCGAGATTAAAAAGGTACGTGTTAGGCAGATCATCCGGTACTCCTGTGGGTGGTTCTCCATGTGTCATTCTTGATAAGTGATCTTCTCTAATGTGGGTATTCCCTTTCTTGACTACTACTTCAAAGTCAAATTCCATCAACAGTAGAAACCAGCATACTAGTTGTCCCGTATTCAAAGGCTTATTGACTAAGTACAATAGAGCTTGATGATCGATGAAGAATTTGAATTTATTTGCCAATAAGTAGTGTCGAAACTTCTTCACAGCGTACATCATCCCTAGGCCTTCTCTCTCAATTGTGGTATAATTGCATTCCGCTTGATTTAATTGTCTACTGGCATAGGCTATAGGGTGGTCTAACTTCCCTGCGTCCACAGGTTGAGCTAAGATGCAACCAATGGCAAACTTGGAAGCATCTACATGAATGTGAAATGGTTTGTTCCAATTAGGCACTCGAAGGATTGGTGCTGAACTCAATTGACCCTTTAATTTCTTAAAGGCTTTTTCACATTCTTCTGTCCAATTAAATTGAGACAATAATGCATAAAGAGGTCTATCAATTATGGCATACATATGTATAAATCTTTGGTAGTATCTGCAATGTCCCATAAATGCTTGTACTTCTTTCGCAGTCCTAGGTCTCGATAAATCCAGAATCACTTTGATTTTATCTTCATCACTTGAGATTCCATTCTCAGAGACAATATGTCCTAATATCTTTCCTTGTTGAACCATGAAGATGCACTTTTCTAGATTGAGGCATACTCTATATTGTCGACATTTGGCGAAGATCTTTCCTAGTTCGGGGACATGTTCTGATCATACAGCTGAACAAATGCATAAATCATCCACGTATACCTCCATCCTCTTTCTCAGGAACTCCTTGAATACATGGCACATCAATCTTTGGAATGTGGCTGGGGCATTGGTTAGACAAAAGGCATAACCCTAAAAGCGTATACTCCCCATTTAGTTGCAAAGGCTGTTTTATGTTGGTCCTCAAGAGCAATGGCTACCTGATTATACCCTAAAAAGCCATCTAAAAAACTATAAATTTCTTTCCCTGCCACTCTTTCCAAAAGATGATCCGTAATGGGTAATGGGTAAGTATCTCTTATGGTGCAGCATTTACTTTTTTCAGATTAATGCATACCCTTAACTTGCCATTCTTTTTCGGTACGACCACCAATGGTGACACCCATTCCATGTGTTCGATCTCATAAATGAACCCAACATCTAACAACTTATCTATTTCCTCCTTGATTTTTGCTGAGTAAACATCGCTATATGTGTATGGTCTTTGTTTGGAAGGTTTAGCTTCAGATGTCATTGGAATTCTATGGGCACAAATAGAAAGATCTACTCCTTTCAAATCCTTATATGTCCAAGCAAAAACATCCCTGTATTCTCTTATGAGTTGTATTAACTCTTGTTCTTCCTCCAATGAGACATCTTGACCTATAAAAGTACATCGTTCTTCTCCTTCCTCTAAGCTTACTACTATTTTCTTGGTTTGCTCTTTGTTGTCATATGCTATTCCTGGCTATGCTTCTCGTTTTGGCATTTGAATAGCAATTTTCCTCTCTTCTACTTCATATTTTTTGAAGTGGGTGGGCACTTCAAATTGATCTTTAGGTTTATTTTCTCCATCTTCTTGTTTTCTATCTAATCCAGGCTCTTCTTCCTATGTCCCTTCTTGATTTAATTCATTCGTTATGACACTTACTCCTTGAGTTTCGTTTCCCGTTTCCATATGTTCATGTTCCATTTCAATGCTCTCGTAATCCTCCTTCCATTCTTTTTCAATTACTTCTCTTTCTTCAGCCTCTTGAAGAACTACCACGTATAGACTAACATCAGAACCTTCTCGCATTCATTCATGGTTATCACTTCTTCGTTTACACACACATCTAGAGTAGCTAAAATCTCCATCCAACCATGAGGTTTGAATTCTTCATCTAGGAATACTTGAGGCATGCAAGTTGGATCTTGTACAGATCTAGCAACTCCTTGCCTTTGCTACCATCCTTTCCTCCTATCCTCTTCCTTTTTCACAATTTGGCATATCCATAGGTGAGTGTCTTCGTTCATCCACGATTGTTCGCTTGAACCTATACTGTGAATCGACTACTCCTCTTCCTCCTTATGAATCTAATTCCATTGCAAGGGAGGAACATCTTGATATGTGTATGTGTGGAGATTTATTCTTGTCGTGGTTCCTTCATGCTATAAGTATACCGTGTCTTTCCCCCAATCTTGCACTACCTTTAGTTGTCTCATGAAAGGTCTTCCAAGTATCATTTCATAATTGCTCGCTCGTTCAAATTGACAGATCGCTAAGGTGTGCTCGAATTCAACTCCGCAGGTGGTAAAAGTTACTCTTTCCAATAATCCCAAGGGTCGTTCAGTATTCCTACATTAGCTCCAGAATCTAAGATAGCTTTAGTGGTGTAACCCCTATAAGTAATTGAAAGGCAAGTGTTTCCTTCATCTCCCTCACTGAAATCTCCAACCTTATCGACTGAGATTTTTACTCTGTTTACTTCATCAGGCATCTCCTTCTCTTCAGCCTTGATCTCCAATTGATTGGTTAATTTCTCCTTCAAATGTGGTTTGATCTTCAACAATTCTTCCAATGTCAGAGTACAAGGGATTTTTACCTTTCTAAGGTGTTGGATGATGTCCGATGTTTGAATTGAGCAGTTTTGCTCTTTTTTCCTTATTGAGGGAATGCGGTATTGAGGTTTTGCTCTTTTTTGGCAAAACCTTCACACTGTCATTTTCTTTGTCACTTTGATCAATTTGTAATAATCCTTCTGAATTCAGCTAAGGTATCGAATCTTCTATTTCACCTTCTGCTTGTAGTTCCTCAAAGTGTGGTTCTATTCCTTCCACTTTCTTCCATTTGTCTTCTTGGACTCTTGCCCACAAGCCTTGAGGCCACTCCCCTTCTACTTCGGGGACAATGGATCCTTCCCTTTTATCCTCGTAGTGCTTTCCATTATGTGTCTCACCTTGTTTGGGTTTCTCGGGGTCATTAGGGATGACACACTCTTGGAATTCCTTTTCGGGAATTCATGAATTGGGTAGTTGGAGAGCAGGTTTTTCTAAGGTCTGTTCATCTACTTCAATAAATTTCTTGTATATCTCCAACCTTTCCTTCTCTAAGTCACCTCTAGGATATTCTTTTTTGTGTTGTTCAATGGTTGGTCCCACTCTTATTTGTGCATGGTATGCCTGAATCCACATGGCTAACTCTTCTGGCATGGGATCTGCTAAAACTGATCCTACCTCTTCTTTTTTAGACTTTCCTTTCCGAATTTCTCCTTCCACTTCTTGTTTTTCTTTTTGATCTTGTTCATTCTTTTCATTTTCCTTCTTTTGTTGTAGTTTCTTTTCCTTTATCATGTCTCTACAGTTCTTCCATCTTTGTGTTCGTTTACTTGTAACACTTTTCCCAGGTTCTTCCGAGTCTTTAACTATTTGAGGCATAGGCATGTTTACTTCTCTGGCAACTTGCTCATTTGTTCTAGTTTTTTCTGGGGTCTCTCTAGCTTTGGCCCTTGTTATTGATTTCAATGGTACAGTGTACTCCTTATCACTCGCTGACAACTCTATCACTTCTATCACATTGATTTGCACGTTAGAGTTAACTTTGTTTGGTGTTTTTGGGGCAATCTCTAAAAAGGTGTTCTTTACCATAATCACTATAGAATCCCTCCCAGACTCGCTGTGGTGGTAGTGGGTTTGGTAGTGTACATTCTTTAATATAGTGATCACCTCTGCATCTATAACATGGTCCTCTAGGTACAGGTGGTTTGTTCATAGGTTGGGGGGTTATGGGTGCTTTGGGAGTAGTGTACATTAATGACACATAATTTTGCTCATATCCGTAAGAATTATCTGGCACTTCCATGCCATATGTATATGGTTCTTACATTTGTCCATATTCTATCATAGAGCTCTCATAAGTGGAATAGTTTCCTTTTCTATGGTCATAGGATGAGTCATATGGTTTGTTACTAGTCAAAGGTGTGGCTGGAACTATTGCTCTCTCTAAGTTTTCTTCAGGTTGAGCCATTTTCACTGGGACAACATTCTGAGGATGGGGCGGTTGTTGCCCTAACACCGATTGTGGCTGAGTGTAACTTTGATAAGCATAAGGTCATGGTAATGGTGCCTGCTACTAATATGTGGGATATCTGAAGGCTTCTCCTCCTTGATCTCTCTGAGGGTATCCATAAGGTCTCACTAGCAATTGGGTTGGTCTTGATTGCCAATTGTAAGGATAGTTTTCTGTGCTGTGATTTGTGTACTTTTGTTCTATGCTGCAATATTGTAGAGGGCCCCGGACGGGTGGTCTATTGTAAGCATAAGCAGGTGGTGGGACTACTCCCTAATGCACAAATGAGAAGGATGATCACCTCCAGACTGCATACATCTTCTAAGCATGGGTACTCTCATTGGGTTGTTGGGGTAGTTCCTCTGTCCTTGAGCGTTTAGTTTCTTTGCTACTAAGTTGGCTATTTCCTCCACATTGTTCCTAGGGCTTGATGTGCTGCTGGCAGAATCTTCACTTCTTATGCTACCTTGAGGTATTTTTAGATCTTCTGCTAGGTTGTCCTCTAGGCCAATACATTCCTTCATACACTCTTGCAAAGTTTGAACTGTTTTCACATATACTAGTGATCTTAATGATCAATTCACGAACCATTCCAAAAACAATGACACCATTTTGTTTTGAGTGGGTCTCTCTTCCACTGGACATCTATCCACATACTGTTTGAATCTTTTTGCAGCCAATCTCACTGATTTTGTAGGAGCTTGCTTAAAACTATGGATCAATGAGGAAGAGTTGTTTTTAATCCCAAATTTGGTGAATTCTTCAATTAATTCTTGATAGACTTGTTCCACGTTTTGAAAATTGTCAGGTTCTAATGGCTGGAACCAAGCTAAAGCTATATCTATCAATGTTAGACCAAAGTATTCATAATGGATCAAGAAATCTTCCACTTGTTCGGCTCTGATTACTTGCTTGAACTCAGCTATATGATTGTAAGGTTTGCTAGAGCCATCATAGTGGTTTCTCATGCATTTGGCAACTTGGATAGGTCTTAATCTTCTTCCTGCTTCAGGTGGTCTAGGCATCACAGGAAAAACTATTCTTCCTACCGGTATACCTAGTCCTCTTACTACATGTGGTCTATCTGGGACAGGAATTCTATTCCTTGGCTCAACAGGTGGCTGAGGCCGATAGTTAGGGTTATTAGCCAGCATAGCAAACTGCACATGTGGTCTGACCGGTATATGCATTTGTTGAGTCTGTCCAGAATGCTGATATGAATCATCTTGAAAAGTTCCTTGAGGGTTCTGAGAAGTAGTAGCTTGATCCTTAGGAGGGAACACTGGAATGTTTTGATATTTCAACCCTGCTCTTTTTAACTCCATTAGAGGCCAGTACCTCCTTTGGTTTTTCTCCAAATATGTGATGATGGTGGGGAACTCAAGATCTTGTAACTCGTAGACAGTAACTAGGTTAGGGGCTACTTCCCATAATGAAGAGTGGGCTTTGAGGAGATGCTCCATTCCATTGATCAAATACACATCCATTAGGGAGTCATCTTGGGGAACTAGGTCTCCTCTCCAAACCCTAACAACAGTGGATCTCCCTCTAGGGGTGGTCACTTGCTCTTCATGTTCCCCTTCATTAAGGTTGTGAGCATTGTCTTCCTCCCCTTGTTCATTGATGTTTTCAGGGTGTTCCATAACATACTGAATATCTCTTTTGTCCATTTAAAACCCTCTTGCATACTTAACTATTGGTCTAGGCACTATGTAAGCATCTGAAGCTTTTTTTAGTTTGACCACTAATCGATTAAGACCATCTAAGTAGATAGGTATCCCATGTTTCCTCTTCAGACTCACTTGAGGTTTCAGAGTAATGTGAATGACTACTTGGTTCGGCTACGCTTCCTATAGAAGAAATCACACTTCTTTGGCTTCCTAGGGTTCTTCCAGACCTTAGCTTCATTCACTTAAAAATTTCTCTTCTCATTTTAACCACTCTCAGCTTCCAATGCTCCTTGCTGTGGTCCCAATTTATGGAATTACTTGAGTGATTGAGAAACTTCCTCTAAGGAACACGATACACGATATTCCACCCCAAAAGAGTATGTCACGATACTCGATATTTGACACACTAGAAAGATGCCATGATACTCGATATTTGACAGGCTCGACTTACCACGATTACTTAAAAAAACTCGATACACGATACTTGAGGAAACACGATACTTCAAGAATACGATACTCAATACTTGACCGGTATCGCGATCAAAAGCTGCGATAGACGATACTTCACAGGTATCACGATCAGAAATCTGCGATACATGATACACGATATTCCACCACAAAATTTCCATGATACTTGATACTAGACCTTGCTGTGTCTCACGATACTCGATAGTCGACAAGTATCGTGAGAAAATTCCTGACGGTACTCGATATTTTCCAAGTATCGAGAAGGCTGCTTCCATGATACACGATATCCAGCAAGTATCGTGATCAAAGAGTCATGATACACGATACCCAATAGGTATCGTGATCAGAATTTCACGATACACGATATGCAATATTCGACTAGTATCGTGAGGACTTCTCAACAATACACGATATGTGACAAATATCACCAGACCCAATTCAATGATACCCGATACTTGAGGTATTGTGAAAAGAGTTCAACGATACACGATATTCAGCAAGGCCAGGTATCGTGATAATCGACCACAGGAGATCACGATACTCAGGTATCGCGATACTCAGGTATCGCGATACTCAACCATGGGAGGATACGATACTTAATATTTTTTCACTTTTTGGCAAATATTTTAGGATTGTACAAGCACACAAATGTTTCTAAAGCTTATCTACCCTCTCCCCTCAGTCTGTATCACAGAAATAAACCTTCCTCACCCCTGGATGACCTTCACGATACTTGTCGCAGATCGTTTGGCTAAGTTAATTGATTTTAATTAAAGGTGATGAGTAACAGACATAAATGCTCACCTTGGAGGCTCTTTCCAAGCTCTTCTAACACTCCCATTTGCCCTGCGCTGCCCCCAATCTCCTTGCTATCAAAACGTGATACTCGACTAATGACTCTCACGATACTTGCTCAGAAAAACAAGTGACTTGGAAAAAGACAATTTTTTGGGTTCTATACCTTTTTTTTTTAAGACCTCCTAACTACAAAGACCAACAATACAAAGGTTAAAAGCTACTCTAACTTCCTAAGTACTCCCTTCTTCCTCCTACTCTACTCTCTCCACTCACTTCCTTAGACTAACAACTCACTACACACACTCCAAGAGCGAGAAGTAGTAAGTGCTGATGAGTGTGACTTACCAAAGAAGAGAAATTCACAACTCCTCTACTCGCTTCAATGCTAAAAGCTACTTACCATCACACGAATGCCTCAGATTGATTCGACATTCTCCGGCAACGGCGCCAAAAACGTGCATACCTAAGGACAAACCTAGGGACTTGTGGAGAAAGAGACTATACCTCGATCCCCCTCAAGTGCATATAGTGGGGATTAATGCTTTATTTATCAATTCGAGGAGTATCAAAACCTAGCCGAGTTTATGAAGACATGCATTCAAATGACGATCAATGCGAATGAGCTTCCCAAAGAGTGCAAACAATGCTAAGACTATTCCAAACAAGCTTCAACTGTCAGCTATGGTGTCATGATACTTGGAGCAGCAACCAACAGTAAATTGAGCTTTTCTCTCAGCTCCGAACTCCGAATATAGCAAATAGCATATGGGTTTTGAAGTCTCGCGAAGACGCATCCAATGGTGCACTCAATTCTAACATTTCTACTTCAAGTTATGAGAAAAATACTGAGTCGCAGGAATGAACTTTCTACACCTCAGCACTTCCTACTCTTCATACACACCTTAACAACAGGAAACAAACACTTTCATGGATAGACAACACTTCTCCATACTCTTTTCAAGCAACACACATGCACACAAGCTCACAAAGAAGATGATACAAAGAGGAGAAGACAAAAATTTGAGATTTTGTGCTCTTGATTCTCACAATGGAAAAAAGTCCTTACAAAGAGTCATAAATTGACTTATATACATGTGCCCTAAAAATGGTTCTTTCACACAAGAGACCGGCACTTTATTCACTAAAAGGTTAATTTCCTATTAATTTACATGGGTAAGCTACTAAACTTCTGCAGGGATGCATCTAGAGGACTCCTCTAGTGCATTTACATCGGAAAATATATTACAAAATGATTATGATACAAAAAATAAAGTGTCCAAATCGGAAAAATTTTGGGCCCATGTTTTTCTCTGCCTTTTGCTCTTCTTAGCTCTACAACAAGTACCCTGTGTTTTGATCGAGGGGGGGAATATATGTCTTCTCATTGTAATGCATTTCTCGCTGAACATAGGATGAAATATCACGGTACAATGTCATATACACCTCAAAAAAATGTAGCTTTTGAAAGGAAAAACAGGTCACTCATGGAGATGGTGAGGTGGATGGTCAAGAGTAAACCATTACCACATAGTTTCTGGTTTGAGGCTATTATGTGTGCAACATATGTACTTAACATGTGTCCCATTAAAGCGCTATAGTCTATCACTCCATATAAGGCCTAGCATTGTTGCAAGCCATCTCTTGCTCATCTGCGTGTTTTTGGTTGTTTGGCATATGCATTTGTGCCTGAACATCAATGCCAAAAATTAGTGATAAAGCAGTGAAATGTATTTTTGTTGGGTACAGTCCTCAAAGTAAAGGCTATGGTTTGTATCATCCACGAATTAAATGCAATTTGGTTAGCCATGATGTTGTTTTTGTGAAAGATGTTATTTAGCCATTACTTTCATGTAGTAAGGCGAGATCTATTAGCTCCAAAGACATGTACAACACCTTGTTACCTCTCTTTATAGGTGGACAGTCTAGTGTTTGTCCTAATGGGGCAACTTCTCGGCTTTTATAGGTTTCAAGTGAGGATGCACATCATTCCATTTCTAATGCAGATTTACATGATGCACTTATTGATGAGAGAGCTAATATTAAGGAGGCAAAACATCTGCCAAAATGGCTAGTGCAAACTTTTTGTGACAAGTTAGATGCATCTCTGTATATTGTACTCATTCTCGCTCTCATAGTGCTTCTTTTGCATCCGATTGTTATGCTATGGCCGCCTCTAGTCTTTGTGGTGAGAATGAGCCTATTTTGTTTGATGAAGCACAAAATTTAGAAACTAGGATGGCTCCTATGCAATCTGAATATCATGCTATTATGAAGAATGGTACCTGGTCTTTATGTTACTTACCTCTTGGCAAGAAGTCCATTGGCACTAAGTGGGTATACGAGCTGAAGCATAAGGGTGATGGAACAGTTGACAAGAATAAAGTTAGGCTTGTTGCAAAGGTTTATGCTCAAGAAGGAGGCATTGATTTTGATGAGACCTTTACTCCTACATGTTGAGTGACTACTGTTTGTAGCATTTGTGCACTCGCAACTCATCATAGTTGGAATGTACATCAGTTAGACAATAAAACTACATTTCTGAATGGTGATTTGCATAAAGATGTGTATGTTTTTCAGCCCCATGTTTTTGTGCAGAAAGGGCATGAAAACTAGGTGTGCAAGTTGAAAAAGGCATTGTATGGTTTGAAGCAAGCACCACATGCTTGGTATGAAAAGATACATGCATATCTGATTGCACATGGTTTTGAGAATAGTCCAAATGAGAGCACCTTATGTGTTAAGCATGCAAATGATGTGCTTCTGATCACTTTTTGTCTATGTTGATGACATGATACTCATTGGCCCTCATGAGAAGCATATTCCCCTCCATCATATTTGAGCTTCTTGAGTGAATTATCTCTATGGTTCTCCACATGTGCAAGCTACTTTTTGAAGCAATCGAATACTTAATTCTTTTTTTTATATAAAATACAATATAGTCCATCTACTATGGTCAACAATAGATGAGACATAATACTTTGATCATACCAATGAAGGTTCTCAATTTGTTCCCACCTAAATATCCTTTTTCAACTATTTGGCATGTACTTATTAGGTTTTTAGTGGTAGTGGCACATAGAGAACCTTACTCATGATGTTTTTCATGCGATTGAAAGCTTTAACATTACCAATCTTCTCCACATTATGCTTAGTTTCATCCCATGTTTGTATTTCATGTCTATGCTTTGAACTTTACAAGTCTGATAGAAGAGCAATGTTGCCTGCAACATGATTTGAATATCCTGAATCTATGTAGAAAAAATGATCCTCTTCTTTACCTTGTTTGTGGCTTATATTCATTAAAACCAATGAGTCTTCATGTGGTTGATCTTTTGAATAATTTTTGAAGTCTCTTCTATTGTGATTTATATTGTTGATGTTGAAGCTGTGTCCATCTTTGCCTCTAGTGCTATGATTTTCACCTCTTCCACTTCTTTTCTGGGCCTTTACATTGAGCCAACAATTTCGAGTGGCATGGTTGGTCTCGTCACATAGGACACAACTTGGTTGAACATTCTGGCTTGTGGTTTTTTCATGCTTTGGTCCTTTTTTCTTCCCTTTCCACTTGCTCTGGCCTTCAAAGTTGGGAAGTCTCCTCTTCATTTTGTTCCTTCTTCTTGCCTTTCAATTTCTTTTCCTTTGTATCTGCATATAGAGTTGAATTACCATGATAGGATTTACCTTCCTTTATGCTATTATTGGCCTCTTGATTGAAGATTTGTCCAAGAAAGGTGTTGAAATCTCAAGTTTGCACATTCATTATAAGATCATAAGCCATGGTGAAGGATTTCCATTGTTGAAATCTCATGATGGCCTCTTCTTTAATCACCTCTCCAATGGATGTTGATTGATGTGCAACTTCTTTGACCTTGGTAACAAACTTTGTGATAGTTTGTTTAGGTGTCTTCTTCATCTGGTTGAATATTCCAAGCATTATTCTTTCTTTATTTGGTACTTGTAGAAAAAACATCTCTAGGGCATCTCAAGTATCTAGAGATGTCTTACATCCTTTAATATGTGTCAATATAAAATAAAAGATAGAGTTTAGTATCTATGACCTTGCTAGAGCATCGCCCTCATGAGAAGCATATTCCCCCTCCATCAGATTTGAGCTTCTTGAGTGATCTATCTCTATGGTTCTCCACATGTGCTAGATACTTTTTGAAGCAATCAAACACTTCATTCCTTTTTTTTATAAAATACAATATAGTCCATCTACTATGGTCACCAATAGATGAGACATAATACCTTGATCCTACCAATGAAGATTCTTGACTTGGTCCCCACACATCAGTGTGTACTAATTCCAAAGATTTGTTGTGGATGTAGCCTATGGTTGAATGGTTGTCGTTATGACTTTTGAATCTCACATGCATCACATCTATTGATCATGTGCTACTTTTATATCTTTCACATCCACAGAATACTTTGATCCCTCCATGTATCCTACAAGGTTCTTTCATTCACATGAGCGAGTCTCTTCTATCATAGTTGGACCTCACTTAGGGTTTGCGAGCCAAAGTTCAATAGAGCCATATTCATGGTTTCTCTTACTTCGAAACTAAAGAGCCTAGGATGCTTCTCACCTCTCAATATGTTCTTGAAACCTCAACATGGATCTTCCACAAAAGCTCCATATTGGTTGAACCTACATTACAAGTCTTTTTCAATTATTTGGCCTACACTTATTAGGTTTTTAGTGATAGTGGGTACATGGAGAACATTACTCATAATGTTTTTCATGCCATTAAAAGCTTTGACAGTACCAATCTTCTCCACATTGTGCTTAGTTTCATCCCATGTTTGTATCTCATGTCTATGCTTTGGCACTACACCAGCCAAATAAACTCCAAGGATATGTAGTGGGTCCTTTTAGCTTGCCAAAGTATGCCAAAGGATATGTAGTGGGTAGCTTGCCAAACTAAAGAGCCTAGGATGCTTCTCACCTCTCAATATCTTCTTGAAACCTCAACATGGATCTTCCACAAAAGCTCCATATTGGTTGAACCTACATTACAAGTCGTTTTCAATTATTTGGCCTACACTTATTATGTTTTTAGTGATAGTGGGTACATAGAGAACCTTACTCATAATGCTTTTCATGCCATTAAAAGCTTTGACAATACCAATCTTCTCCACATTGTGCTTAGTTTCATCCCATGTTTGTATCTCATGTCTATGCTTTGGCACTACACCAGCCAAATAAAATCCAAGGATATGTAGTGGGTCCTTTTAGCTTTCCAAATTATGCATTAGAAACCCTACATACCTAGGAAGATCACTCTCAAAAATATGGAGGAAAACAACTAATTTTAAGTAGATTCAAGAACAAAGAACTTGCTATTTTGGTTCATACACCTGCTCAATGTTTTGAACAATTCTCTGGCCACAACAACAATTAACTTAATTCCTTTTCAGGAAATCTTATTAACTTAGTAAGCTAACAATCATGAGTGATTTGATAAAAAATGATGGACCACACTAAGAGAAAAATGTTTAACAAGTTGTAGCATCACCCTAATTTTTACAAGTTGTAGCAGTACTCAGACCTGTGAGCAGAGAAATGGTAATATCTCAAGATTCTAGGATCCAATGCTTCTGCCATTTTTTAGGCATATACTAGATAGTATGCTAATTCTATAAAGTTTTGATTCATGGAAAATGATGAAGTACACACTGAGAACCAACTCTGGGAAAATGACTATTCTGATGGAGTGCTGACAGAGAAGTAGAGAATGAAGTGATATAGTCAACTTTAATTGAACATAGCTCATGAATGAATCTTCCTATGTAAAATACAATGGACTTAGTGATACATATGTGTCTCTTGAGCCCACACTTTGATATGGCATAAGGCTTAGATCATGGAGGTCTAAAAATGTGGCTAAACTGCCATGTATTTATAGTGATGGTTGGAGCCTAATTTTGGATTTGAATCTTCCTATAATCACTCTCCAAACCTTTTAGTGATTGATTTGATTCTCCAACTACACTTCGATCACAAATTTGTGGTTTCTCCTTTCTTTTTTCATTAAGTGAACTCAAGCACTTTAGATGCTTTCACTTTTTACATCAAGTAAATTCTCAAAGATTACAAGAGGGAGTTCACAAGTGAAATCTACAAGGAGTTGACATTTTCTTTAAATTTCTAAATCTTTTGATGACTCAAGCCATCACTTTGACTTGCCATGGACTTGTTCCAACATCTCAACCTCAAGTCAAGTGATCTTGAGGTCTTCAATCTTCCAAGATTACCTGCAAACAAATCATAGCCTTGAATTTGCAAAGCTTTGTACCATCCAATGCTTTCGTTAGAATATATGCACATTGTTGATGAGTGGAAACATAAGTTAACTGAATTTACTTGCTCACAATTTTCTCTCTTACATATTGATAATGTACTCCAATATGTTTAGTCCTTGCATGAAAAATTGGATTGGCAACCAAGTGAATGGAGCTCATATTGTCATGAAAGATACTTGGAGTTCCAATCTCCAAACCAAGATCTATGAATAGTGTCTTCATCAACATTGCTTCTTGAGTAGCTATAACAAGACCTCTATATTCAGCTTGAGTGGAAGAGAGAGAAACTATTAGTTGCTTTTTGGATGACCATGAAACAAGTTTTGAACCTGCAAAGGTAAGATAACCTGAGGTGCTCCTTCTGTCTTCCTTGAAGCCAGCCCAATATGCATCTGAGAATAACTTCAAACTTAAGTTAGATACATAAGGGTAATATAATCCTTCATTCATGGCCCCTTTGAGATATCTGAGTATCCTCTTGGTAGCCTTAGTGTGAGGTTTCTTGGTTGTGTGCATAAATTGACTTAGCACACTCACACTATAACATATATCAACCCTTGTCAATGCGGCATAGTTCAAACTACCATTGGAGTACCTGCAATCTTGTATCTTGAATTTTTCTAGGATGTCCTTAATGTACTTTCTTTGAGTGAGAAACAAACCATGAGCTTTGTAGACAACTTCCAATCCTAGGAAATAGGTAAGTGAACTCAAATCACTTATCTTGAATTCTTCTTTCATCTGTTCTTTGATTCTCTTCATGCCATCTGTATCATTTCCTGTAAGTATAATACCATCTACATACACACACAAATAGATGACTTCACAATTACTCCTTTTTATGAATAGTGATGGATTTTTCTTGCTAGGTTGAAATCCTTTGTCTTGCAAGAATGAGACAAGCCCGTGATTCCAAGCCTTCGGGGCTTGTTTGAGTCCATATAAAACTTTATTAGGTTTACACACATAATCACGATATATTTGATTCTCAAAACTAGGTGGTTGTGCCATGCATACTTCTTCTCTTATCCCTCCATTTTGAAATGCATTTTTTACATCCAATTGAAGTATCTTCCAATTCTTGGAAGAGGCAATACTAAGAAAAACCCTAATACTAAGCATCTTTGCTAGAGGAGAGAAGGTCTCCTCATAATCAACTCCCTGATTTTGTGCAAAGCCTTTTGCCACAAGCACTGCCTTATACATGTTAATGGATCCATTTGAGTTCTTCTTAAATTTGTAAATACATCTTGAGCCTATCACTTTCATTGATGGATGCATGGGAACCAATTCCCAAGTGTTGTTTTCCTCAAGGGCTTCAATTTCTTCTTCCATTGCGTGCCTCCATTCGGATTTCTTCTTTGCTTCCTCAAATGTTGAGGGTTCCTCTTGATTTATGTCTAGATAGATTGGATGTTTAGTGAATGGAGAAGAATCAAACCCACATCTTTCTGGTTTTATTTTCTTCTCCCTCATGGACCTTCTTAGGCCATGATGTGATGATTTTGCCTCTTGTCCAAGTCCTTGAACTTTTGCTTTACCTTTAGACTTCCAGATTTTGAGTTTTTCATATTGACTTGCTTCATCATCTTCTGAGTTATATTGCTCTTCACCTTTGGAAGAATTATCCTTAACACATTTTGGAAAATCTTCTTCAATATCATAAGGTAGGTTCACCTTTCCACATGAATCTTCATACCAAGAACTATTCTCATCAAGTACTACATCTCTACTCACCAAGAATCCTTTGGTTGTTGGGTTGTATAATATATAGACCTTTTGATTGTTGTCATATCCAATGATTACACACCTTTTTGCTTTGGGATTCATCTTGCCTCTAACCTATGAAGGAACATGAACATAAGAAATACATAAAAAAATCTTACAATGCTCCAAGCTTGGTGTTCTTCAATTCTAAGCCTCATATGGTGTCATGCCATCAAGTGATTTTGAAGGGAACCTGTTAATCAAATAAGCGGTTGTCGATATAGCCTCAGCCCATAAGTAATTAGGTAAGTGCTTTTCATTTAGCATAGAACTTGCAGCTTCAACAATTGTCCTATTCCTTCATTCTGTCACTCCACTTTGCTCAAGATTGTACCTTGTAGTAATCTCTCTTTTGATTCCTCTTTCTTCAAGAAAGGAGTCAAATTCATGGGAGAAGTATGTTGGAGTTTATTGATCTCCAAAGTACAGCTAGAAGTAGGTGAAACCCAACAGGACCTAGTTGACTTTTTCACAAACTTGTATGCACAGACCAATTTTCTTGCAGAGCAGATTTATCTTTACTCACTTGGAATTTTCCAAAACTGTTTCACACACATAAACTAGACTCTAAGAGATTTCCAACAAGATATAGAACACCTCAAATGGATAAATACACAATGAGCTATGACCTCTGCAATATGCAGCTTTAATGGAGACCTTGAAACAGAGATGAACTTGAGGACACACATCACTTGCAGAGACTACTGCTCTTAACTCACAACTCCAATGACTTTGAAACTTTCCAGAATACAATTATACTTAAAGAGCTTTCTAACAAGCCAAAGAACACATGATTTGGATACATACACAAGGAGATATGACCTCTGCAAGTTTGAGGTTTAATGGAGACCTTCAGCAGGGATAAAAAACAGAGAAAACACACTACTTGCAGGGAGTATTGCTCTCAGATCCCAAATCCAATGATTATGAAAATTTATAGGAAGAAAGTAGACAGTAAGAGCTTTCCAATGAGCTATCAAACATGTAATTTGGATATATAATGAGGGAGATACAAGCTCTGCCATCTCTACATACAAAACTACAGCAGTGTAGAGATACACATATGACTCTCTTGGACATCCCACAAGATCATGACTTTTCTCCTCTTTTATAGCATGGGAAACTAATATAAAACCTTCCTAATACATCTAAATTCGTGGTAGACACTTGGATGGAGGTATTACATGACTCAAGTGCTCAAATAAGCAAAGTATTGATGGACTTTGAGAACTAGCCACATCGACCTTCCACTAGGACACCACTGAAGCTCCCTTGTGACTCACTAATTTGACTCACCATGTTCTAGAACTCACGTGGTATTTTTGCTACATTTTATGAATGATATGAGCCTTCTTGAAGTATGTGAAGACTTCCCAAAGGTATTTACATAATTTGAAACTTGTACCCTACATAAAACAAATGTTCGCAACATTCTCCCCCTCAAGTTTCAAAGGGTATTTCCTTCATGCCAAGAATATAGTTGAATCTTTGAAGCTTTGGTCCATCCAAGGATTTGGTGAAGATATCTGCAACTTGATCCTTTGTTCCAACAAAAGAAACCTGCACTTCATTGTTCATGGCCTTCTCTCGAACATAATGATAGTGAACCTCTATATGCTTTGTTCTAGCATGAAAAATAGGATTTGAGGTCATATGAATGCTGCTCAAGTTATCCCCATATATTAGTGGTACATCAACCTGCACATTCAAGTCATGAAACAACTTTTTAAACCACATAACCTCAGTAGTAGCCAATGCTAAACCTCTATACTCAGCCTCTGTAGAAGATAAAGCAACTGTAGGCTGTTTCTTTGAACTCCATGTTAATGTCTTGTTTCTTGCTATTACCACATATCCACTTGTGGATCTTCTATCATCTTTGCTTCCAGCCCAATCTGCATCACTAAAGACTTTAAGAGTTAGATCAGCATCATGACTATAAAATAATCCTTCGTTCATGGTACCTTTCAAATACCTAAGCACTCTTTTCGCTGCATGCATATGAGGTACTCTAGGTTCATGCATAAAATGTGACAATACTTCCACTGCATAACATATATCAGGTCTAGTTTTTGTTGCATAAATCAAAGATCCTACCATGGATCTATATACATTCATATCATGCAACTCATCGCCTTCCTTTGCGCTTAGCTTTACATTACATTCCATTGGAGTAGAAACAAATTTACATTCCTGCATACCAAACCTTTTCAGCATATCACATATATACTTTCTTTGTATCAACCACATACCTTCATCGCTATACACAATTTCTGTCAGGGGAGCACTAGATTGTGCTCTCTGACTACACAAGACAAGATTTCGGAAACACAGTTCTGATTACAAGAATACCCACGAAGGGAAAATGCTACAAGAATATACGATCGATACAAGATGTCCCACAACCCGGGACCAATAGGTATGGAAAACTCGACTAGAGATGATACAGGAGATCCCACAACCCGGGATCGTAGGTAGGAAACAAGATATCTCGATTACAAGAAATCCCCTCAGGGATATGAACTGGATACAAGAAATAACTAGAAAGGATCTCGTACTACGAGATTACAATAGGACAAGAAAGGATGTCCACAATACAAGACTAGACAAGACTAGAGCTAGAAACAAGACTAGAACTTGAACTGGAACTTGAATGTACTTACTTGGAGGTCACGACTCCTTGAGCTCCCAAGACTGGCATTGGCAAGACTGATTATGAATGTGGCCAACCCCTCCTTATATAGGTTTTCAAGGGCGGTTCCCAAGGCGGTTGCGAACTGATGATGTCATCATGATGTCATCGATTTGTAACAAGACCTCCCAATGTCAGAATTCAGCGAATAGACAGTCGATCTTGGGGTTTTGGCACATTCCGGACGCAATGGAAGCATTGGTTTCTCCTAATTCTGAACCAATCATGAGATACAGGGTTCACATGGAATCTTAGGTTCAGGATGGTTTCCTTCGTCCATGACATCACCTCCCCCTCAAGCGACGAGTTCCACGAGGAGCGGTCATGTTATCTGGTCTCGGCTTCGTTGGATTTTTCGTATGGAATTCTCGAACCTTGATTGGTGCTCTCTGAAGGTTTTCTGCAGGTTCCCAAGTACGATCACTGATGTCATACCCTTTCCAATGAATAAGGTATTCCAATCTTCCCCGGGATATTCTCGAATCTAGGACATGCTCGACTTCAAATTCTTCATGATCATCAATCTCGATAGGTGGTGAAGGACTAGGTCTCTCCCCCCTCAATGGTGAAATCTGATATGGTTCCAACATGGATACATGGAAAACTGGATGTATTCTCATGGTACTCGGTAACTGGAGTTTGAAGGTGACTGGATTAATCTTGGCCAAGATGGTAAATGGTCCAAACTTTTGATGATCTAACTTTGCACAAGGCCTTGAAGTTTGTAAATTGTTTCGGAGTAACCATACTTTATCCCCAATTTGATACGATGGATTCTGGACACGATGTTGATCTGCATAGTACTTATATTGTTGTTGAGCTTTATGGATCTCTTCCTTCAGTTCTTTGTGAATTTCCATCAGGTACTGGGCCTTGTCTCTGGCAGCTGGGTTCTTGACATGATTTGAGAGTTGTATATCCATCCTTGGATGTTGTCCATAGTTTGCAAAGAAGGGAGTTTGCTTAGTAGATGCATGAACACTATTGTTATAGGCAAACTCTGCAAAGGGTAACAACTCAAACCAATCATTTTGGTGATAGTTGCTAGTGCAACGGAGATATTGCTCCAGGACTTGATTCACTCGTTCTGTTTGTCCATCAGTCTGTGGATGATTTGCTGTAGATAGTTTAACTTGAACACCAAGGAGCTTGCAAAGACTGTTCCAAAAGCTGGATATGAACTGTGGACCTCGATCACTGACAATGTCATCAGGCAATCCATGAAGCCTAAATATGTACCTAAGAAAAAGTCTGGCAGTGGCTGCACCTGTGATTGCCTTGGTAGTTGGAATGAAGTGTGCCATCTTTGTAAATCTATCCACAATAACAAGAATGGCATCATACTTATCTGACTTTGGTAGATCTGTGATGAAATCCATCGACAATGAAGCCCATGGCCTTTCTGGAATAGGTAGAGGTTGCAAGAGGCCATGAGGTTTATGTCGGGGTACCTTAGATCTATTGCAAGTATCACAGGTTCGAATGTATTCTTTGACTTCCTTCCACATCTGAGGCCACCAAAAGTCCCTTGATATGAGTTCTATTGTTTTATTTACTCCAAAATGTCCTGCTGCAAGGTTGTCATGGCGTTGTTGAAGTACTTGGATCCTGGGCTTTCCTGGAGGGACATATAATAGGTTCTTATAGAGTAGTAAACCATCCTTTTCCTGAAATTCGTTTACTTCTTGGAATTTTCCTTCTTGAGCTTTCTGCTTAACGTTACAAAACAATTCATCCTGTGGTAGATTCTCACGGATCAACTGATTCAAGGCTGAATCTTCATGATGGCTTGAAGAGATAGCTGCTAACTGGAGATGCTCGGGCTTGAGTAATACACTCTCTTGTTGATCAAAGGCCTCTTCACCCTTCTTTGGTGCAAGGTAAGATCTTCTGGATAGGGCATCTGACTGACATTGATGACGTCCTGGACGGTATGTGATGACAAAGTCGAATCTGGATAAAAAGTTACTCCATCGAGATTGCCTTCTATTGAGGATCCGGGTGGTCATAAAATACTCTAGGTTCTTGTGATCTGAATATACAATGACTTTATGAGCTGCTCCTTCTAGATGGTGACGCCAGGTATCAAACGCGTCTACTATGGCAAGGAGTTCTTTATCATGAATTTCATAATTAATTTCTGGAGGGGAAAACTTCCTTGAATGATATGCAACTGGATGTAGTTGTCCATCATCTCCATATTGGGAAAGAATGGCCCCTAGAGCAAAGTCCGATGCATCTGTCTCAAGGAAGAAGGGCTTACTAGAATCAGGATGAACTAGGATTGGAGCAGTAGTGAATGCTGATTTCAAGGTCTGAAAGGCCTTCTCTGCTTCTTCGGTCCATGAGAATTTGGAGTTCCCTGTAAGCTTGGTAAGAGGTGTCACTATCTTGGAGTAATCTCTGATGAATATCCTATAGAAATTGGCAAACCCCAAAAAACATTGTACATCTCGAACACATGAAGGTGGTTGCCAATCAAGGATTGTCTCAATCTTCTTAGGGTCCATAAAAATTCCTTTATCTGATACTATGTACCCTAAAAATTCCACTTCTGTCTTATGAAAAGAACACTTCTCCAATTTCGCATACAATCCTTTTTCTCTTAGTTTCTCTAGGACTATCTTTACATGATCTTCATGATCCTCTAGATTTTTTGAAAATATCAAGATATCATCAAGGTATATTACAACAAAATCATCTAAATATTCTCGAAAAATATCATTCATCATATGTTGGAAGACAGCTGGAGCATTTGTAAGACCGAAGGGCATAACTACATATTCAAAATGCCCATACCTTGTTCGAAATGCTGTCTTCCATTCGTCTCCTTCTCTGATCCTGACAAGGTTGTAAGCTCCTCGAAGATCAATTTTCGTGAAGAATTTTGCTTTTCCAAGGCGTTCCAAGAGCTCTGATATGAGTGGTAGAGGGTATCTATTTTTTATAGTGACTTTGTTCAATCCACGATAATCTACACACATCCGGAGAGTCCCATCCTTCTTCTTTATTTCTCTTGTGGTGTTAGAGGCTGGAACCTAGTTACATCTATCTGCATAGGTTCGGGCATAGTGTCATCTCTAGGAGTAGGCTGGAAAGGTTTCCATTGGCGAGGTCTTCCTTCTACTTGTTTTTCTTGTTTCCTTTCAAAAAGACGGTTATCACATTGAATGGCTTGGTTGATGTATTCATTCAATGTCTTCACCTCTGGCATCGTGAGTAGAAGGTCCTTCACGTCATCCCTTAAGCCCCATCTAAATTGGCTAATGAAATAATCTTCATGCCAAGTGAGGTCACATATCAACTGCCTAAATTCTGATGCATAGGTAGAGGCAGGGCGGTTACCTTGACGTAGCTTTCGAAGTTTTGTTTCTGCCACTCGACTCGTGTCTGCATCTCCAAATGTGGCGACAAGCTCTCCAAGAAATGCCTCATAATTATGAAGTACGGCCATATCCTTCTCCAAGATTGGGGCGAACCATGATAAAGCTTGACCATAGAGCAAGGTTCCAATAAAACCGACCTTGGATGCATCATCAGGGTATCTATCAGGCTGCATGCGAATGTACAATTTGACTTGTTGCAAGAATCCTCGAAACTTTGTACGATCACCATTGAACTTTTCTGGCATGCAAATCTTGGGTTCCTTCACAAATGATGTACTGGGCCGTTGGTTCACTTGAATACTCCCTTGATTCGCTTGAAGACTCCCGATTCGTTCTTGTAATTCTTGAAGGAGTGTACCTACATGCACTGGATGTCCCATCTCGACTTGTGTCTGTCGACGACTTAGGTCTTCGACTTGTTGTTGGAGACTCTGAAGTGATGCTACGATCTGTTCATAAGCGTTCTCCATGATGTCTGGTCTTGGATAGAAGATAGTCTTGCCAAAATGTCAGGGGAGCACTAGATTGTGCTCTCTGACTACACAAGACAAGATTTCGGAAACACAGTTCTGATTACAAGAATACCCACGAAGGGAAAATGCTACAAGAATATACGATCGATACAAGATGTCCCACAACCCGGGACCAATAGGTATGGAAAACTCGACTAGAGATGATACAGGAGATCCCACAACCCGGGATCGTAGGTAGGAAACAAGATATCTCGATTACAAGAAATCCCCTCAGGGATATGAACTGGATACAAGAAATAACTAGAAAGGATCTCGTACTACGAGATTACAATAGGACAAGAAAGGATGTCCACAATACAAGACTAGACAAGACTAGAGCTAGAAACAAGACTAGAACTTGAACTGGAACTTGAATGTACTTACTTGGAGGTCACGACTCCTTGAGCTCCCAAGACTGGCATTGGCAAGACTGATTATGAATGTGGCCAACCCCTCCTTATATAGGTTTTCAAGGGCGGTTCCCAAGGCGGTTGCGAACTGATGATGTCATCATGATGTCATCGATTTGTAACAAGACCTCCCAATGTCAGAATTCAGCGAATAGACAGTCGATCTTGGGGTTTTGGCACATTCCGGACGCAATGGAAGCATTGGTTTCTCCTAATTCTGAACCAATCATGAGATACAGGGTTCACATGGAATCTTAGGTTCAGGATGGTTTCCTTCGTCCATGACAATTTCAATCCCAAGAAAGTATCTGAGCAAATCAAGATCTGAAATTTTAAATTCCTTTCCCAAATTACCTTTTATCTCATCAATTGCTTTTGCATCATTCCCTGTAATCAACAAGTCATCCACATAAATGCATACATAGACACACATGCCATCTACATGTTTTACATAAAGTGAAGGATCAGCATGACTTGCTGTGTATCCTTGCTGCATAAGATACTTTACCAACCTTGCATTCCATGCCCTTGGTGCCTGCTTAAGACCATACAATGCCTTCTTTAACCTGCATACATGATTAGGACATTTTGCATCCACATAACCATCTGGTTGTGACATATACACTTCTTCATTTAACTCACCATTAAGAAAGGCATTCTTTATATCGAGTTGATATATATTCCACCTTTTACTTGCAGCTAAAGCCAACAAAGTTCTCACCGTTGCCATATTTGCTACTGGACTAAATGTTTCCTCATAGTCCACACCTTGAGTTTGATTATATCCTTTTGCTACAAGTCTAGCCTTATATCTAGACACACTACCATCACTATTTCTTCTAATCTTAAAAACCCACTTGCAACCAATTACCTTTTGCTTTGGTGTACTTGGAACTAAATTCCAAGTCTTGTTATCCTATAGTGCTTCCATTTCTTCTCTCATTGCTTTCTCCCACTTTTCATCTCCTTTGGCCTCATCATAACATGTGGGTTCATTTTCCTGCTCAACTTTTGTCATAAAAGCATAATGAGTATTCATGAAAGATTCATAAGTATACCTTTGAGGTTGCTTACTTACTCTTGAAGTTCTTCTTACCTCCAATGTTGATGCTCTTCCTTTCTTATTAGGAACCTTTGATGATTCTCCATACTCACATACATCACTAATTTCCTCTCCTTCATCATTAACTTCAACAAGTTTGAGTTTACCTTTACTTTTAACACTTGGAGGTGACTCTTGCCTTAATCTTCCATTGAAAGGTGATCCTCTTTCTTCATCTAAACCACTCCTTTCATCATTTAAACTTCCTGATGGCTGAACTATGCATTCATCTCCTTCAACCACACCTTCTTCATTTTCATCCATGACCTGCAAACAATTCTTATCTGCATACCATGAAAGTGATTCATCAAAGTTTACATCTCTTGACACAACAACCTTATTGGTATGAGGATTATAGCATCTATATCCTCTTTGAGTATCTGCATAACCAATAAATATACATTTTTCTGATTTCGCATCAAGTTTAGATCTCACCTCACTAGGTACATGTACATAACATACACAGCCAAATACTTTCAAATGACTTACACTTGGTTTCCTTCCATGCCATACCTCATATGGTGTCAAATGATGAACTCCAGCAGTCGGAACACTATTCATAATGTAAAAACTTGTGCTAACAGCTTCAGCCCAAAAATAATTAGGCAAACACATATCATTAAGCATGCTTCTAGATGCTTCTGCTATGATTCTGTTTCTTCTTTCTGCGACTCCATTTTGTTGTGGAGTATACCTGCATGTAACTTCTCTTTTGATACCTTCATCATACAAAAAATCAGTAAAAGCTTGAGAGAAATACTCTCCTCCTCCATCGGATCTTAGCTTCTTAATATACCTTCCTGTTTGCTTTTTGACATATGATTTGAACTTCTTGAAACAATCAAAGACCTCACTCTTATGTTTAATAAAATAAACAAATGTCATTCTACTATGATCGTCAATGAATGATACATAGTACTTATTACCAACCAAGGATGCCTCTTTAGTAGGTCCCCACACATCTGTGTGTATGAGATCTAGCAAACCATCACTTACATAGCTTGAATGCTTGAAAGGTTGTCTACTCTGCTTACCCATTTGACATGCTTCACAAAGATGCACCATATGTTGCTTAGTAAGATCAAGTAATCCTTCAACAATCCTCTTCTTTGATAGCTCCTTTAACCTGTGTACATTCATGTGTCCAATCCTTTTGTGCCATAGATCAAGTTGTGCTATTCGATGCATACCATAAGAGAAATAGTTTGTATGATTTGGGTTTACCTTGAATGTAAACAATCTACCTTGTTTTTGACCTCTAGCAATTAACCTCCTTTGCTTTGGATCCTCAATGAAGCAACCTGCATGATTAAATCTCACTTGTAGACCTTTTTCTACCATTTGACCAACCGACATCAAATTCTTAGTGATCGTTGGCACATAAAGTACATCCTTCAAGCAATTTGTCTTGCTCTTATCCTGCATAACAACATCTCCAACCTGCATAATCTTATGTGTTGTATCATCTCCTGTTTCAACATGACCTTTACATGACGGATTATGCATATTAGAAAACCATGAAGCATCATGAGACATGTGATTAGAACAACCACTATCTACATACCATACATCGCTATTGCAATTCATCTTAGTTTCTAGATTCATCATAAGAAGAGAATCATAATCATCACTTTTACCTTCAACTGCATAATTTCCTTGTTGTTTACCTCTTCTTGAATAGCCTCCTCTTCGATTACCACCTTGATTATTTTCATTTTGATAACAATCTTTGGCATAGTGTCCATACCTTCCACATATATAGCAATTATCCTTATTATCTTCACTCCTTTGTCTTTGGTTGTAGTTGTAGTAGCCTCTCGTACCTCTAGCGCTTGATCTTCCTCTTCCTCTTGTGTTGAAGAAGCCACTTGAAGTCCTTTGATCATCGCTCCTTCTTCCTCGACCTCTATTTGAACCTCTTCCACCTCTGTTTCCACCTCTTGATGATCCTACATAAAGAGCTTGTCCTTGAGATCCTTTTTGATTTGAAGTAGAACCATTTAGATTCATCTCCTCCGTGACCATGAGGGCAATAAGTTGATCAAAATCTGGTAATTCTCCTCTGACATAAACTGAAGTAATGAAGGGTTTCCATCTCTCATCATCTTTGAGTCCGTTGAGAGTATGTGCAACCAAGTCGTCGTCCTCCACATGAGCTTGAATTGATCCTAGTTGATCTGCAATCTCTTTAACTTTCAATATGTAATCATCGACCGATGTCCTTGTATCTTTCTTTATGTTATTCAACTCATTTTTGAGTTGAATCTTCCTTGCTCTTGTACCTGTAGCATACAACCTTTCCAATGCAAGCCAAACATCTCTACTTGTGTCTAGATCTTGTATGTGTCCTACCATTGAATCTTGAATATTTTGTGATAAAATGAATATAACCCTTTTGTCTCTCTCATTCCAAATTCTAAACTCCCTCAATTGTTGCTGATTTGGGTCCTCTGGTAATGTGGGTTTGATATCTATGCCGTCAATCAAACCATACAAGCCTCTACCTTGCAAGTATGCTGTGATTCTAAACTTCCATGCTTGATAATTGGTCTTATCAAGCTTCTCTATTTGTGCATGTTGGTCTCCCATAATACAAATGCTAAGCTTCCTCCTTTAAGCCTCCTTTCCAATGTGTGTGATGAGAAGAAATATAATATTTACCTTGTAAATGAGGTATGTGCACCTTTCTTTGCTTAGATGTTGCTTCAGATGCCTCCTTGCAATCTTCTTCTACCTTTGTGTAGTGTTGATGATGAACTGCTTCTTTGATAGCTTCAAATTCTTCGTCAAGGTATGATAATCTTCTCCAAGCCTCCAAGTACTTGCTCTGATACCAATGTTGGAGTTTATTGATCTCCGAAGTACAGCTAGAAGTAGGTGAAACCCAACAGGACCTAGTTGACTTTTTCACAAACTTGTATGCACAGACCAATTTTCTTGCAGAGCAAATTTCTCTTTACTCACTTGGAATTTTCCAAAACTATTTCACACACATACACTAGACTCTAAGATCTTTCCAAGAAGATATAGAACACCTCAGATGGATAAATACACAATGAGCTATGACCTCTACAATATGCAACTTTAATGGAGACCTTGAAACAGAGATGAACCTGAGGACACACATCACTTGTAGAGACTACTGCTCTTAACTCACAACTCCAATGACTTTGAAACTTTTAGAATACAATTAGACTTAAAGAGCTTTCTAACAAGCCAAAGAACACATGATTTGGATACATACACAAGGAGGTATGACCTCTGCAAGTTTTAGGTTTAATGGAGACCTTCAGCAGGGATAAAGAACAGAGAGCACACACTACTTGCAAAGCGTATTGCTCTCAGCTCACAAATTCAATTATTATGAAAATTTACAGGACGAACGTAGACAGTAAGAGCTTTCCAATGAGCTATCAAACATGTAATTTGGATATATAATGAGGGAGATACAAGCTCTTCCATCTCTGCATACAAAACTACAGCAGTGTAGAGATACACATATGACTCTCTTGGACATCCCACAAGATCACGACTTTTCTCCTCTTTTATAGCATGGGAAACTAATCTAAAACCTTCCTAATACATCTAAATTCGTGGTAGACACTTGGATGGAGGTATTACATGACTCAAGTGCTCAAATAAGCAAAGTATTGATGGACTTTGAGAACTAGCCACATCGACCTTCCACTAGGACACCACTGAAGCTCCCTTGTGACTCACTAATTTGACTCACCATGTTCTAGAACGCAGGTGGTATTTTTGCTACATTTTATGAATAATATGAGCCTTCTTGAAGTATGTGAAGAATTCCCAAAGGTATTTACATAATTTGAAACTTGTACCCTACATAAAACAAATGTTCACAACAAAGTACTCTCCCCCTCCATTTGACCTTAGCCTTTTTAATGTCTTACCTGTGTGATTCTCCACAAGATCCACACATCTTTTGAAGCATGAAAAGACTTCATCTTTGTGTTTCATAAAGTATAATATAGTCCATCTATGGCAATCATCAATCAAGGAGACATAGTACCTTGATCTAGATATTGAAGCATCCTTGCTAGGTCCCTATACATCTGTATGAACCAAATCAAAGAGATCTCCATGCATATATCCTTTCTTCATGAATGGTAACCTGTGAGACTTTTCAAATTGACATGCACTACACATAAATCATGTGTTGTTTTGACAAGTTAGGGAGTCCAATTAGTACACTTTGGTCTCTACATATCTGCTTCAGTGATCTCTTACCAATATGTGCTAACCTCTTATGCCATACTTCCAATTCTATAAGTGTCTGACTATCGTAATCAAAGAGACCAATGTTTCTAGTGTCTTGTAATTTAAATGTGAAAAATCTACCCATCTTTTCACCTTTTGCAATTCTCTTGAATCCTTGACTTGGATCTTCAACAAATGCTCCTGATTTTGTGAACTTGACTTGCAACCCTTTCTCTACTATTTGCCCAACACTTGTCAAATTCTTTGTAATGGTAGGGATATAGGGTACCTTACTGAGTAGGTTGATGTTTCCATTAGGTGCTTTCACATTTCCTATCTTTTCCACCAAGTGCCTTGTATCATCTCCTATCTGCACTTCATGCTTGTTCCTTGGATCTTCTAAATCTAATAGGCACACCACATTTCCTACCATATGATTGGAACAACCTCAATCTATGTAGAAAACATGCTCATTAGATTTACCTTGTGGTAGGGCCATATTCGTGATTAGAAATGAGTCCTCTTGATTTGACTGTTTTATATAGTTATTGAAGTCTCTTCTTCCTCTATTGCCTCCTTGATAATTTGAATGGTGGTAATTGTTGTGGTTGCCATGGTAGTTGTTGAAGCTTCCTCTTGAGTAGCCATAACTTCCTCTATTATAGCCTTTGCCTCTTTGATTCTTGGAGTTCCTAAAGCAATTTTATTTTTTATGATTAGTTAATCCAAAATAGAGCATGAATTAGAGTCTTGGGATGTCCCTCTGCCTTGTCTTCCTCCTTTTCCTCTACCTCGACCATGTCTTCCTCTACCTGCATAGCTATCTTGATGTGTACCTGCTTCATCATCCACTTTCTTTCCTCTTCCTTTGTTTTCTTTTTACTTGCTTTTATCATTATACAAAGCAGAAGATTGATTAGCTTTGGAGCTTTCTCCATTCTTGACATATCTCCTCACTCAAGAGTGCTCCACATATGTCATCATAGACAAGTTTACCACTAGGTGTACTATTGCTACTAGTTGTGCAAAACGTATCCCATGATGATGGCAAGGTGCATGAGAGAAATACTGCTTTCATTTCATTATCCATGTCCATTGTTTGAGCCTGTAACTGGGAGAATATAGCACCAAACTCATTTAGATAAGTAGCAACATTTTTGTCCTTCATACTAAGTTCATATAATTTTCTCATCAGATACACTTTATTTGATGCCATCTCTTTTTCATTCTTTGCCCTATAAGTTATAGCTCCTCCTCGAAACATTAGCACTAGAACTTGATCCACTAGATGTGCCTGAGACCTCTGATGCCATGATGGTAGAGAATTAAACGGAATGATAATAGAGCTAGAACACTATCCTCTGCTTTACTAAATCAGAAATCTAGAAAAAAATTGCTAGAGTATCCTCTGCAAAATGAGCATATGGCCAGTGTCAAAATATCAAAAATTGCAAGTCCTGACATGTTTACTTGCATAGTGAATCACTAACTTCGCCACATATAATCAGTTACCCAATAGAAGCCAACTAGGCTTATCGAGAACCTATGAACAACTATCATATATCTCGTATGGTGAGGCTGGGTAAGTCTTCCACCTACATCACTAAAGAGACCCTGGCATCTGGGTGCCTCCTAGTTAAGAAAACCTCACCATGACCCTCTTGTTCAAACATAAAAGGCTTTATGTGAAAACCGTAATTGCTATATCAATGACCACATGGACGTACATAAGCGGTGTCCATAGAAGCGTACATGGTGTGTATGTGCTCAATATATGTAGTAAACCAATATATGTGCCCAAAAACTAGCCAACAACACCTGTAAGTGTCTATCAACTGTGATGTTTTAGGCTCAAAGTGTTTTATGGAAATGATGAATATAAATGTTTTATGATGAAACCTAATTACATTTGAGCATCTTGATGTTGAAGATATTTTGGTAGGAATTCGAAGATGGTTTGTTAATATATTGAAGATGTTTTGAAGTTTATTTGGAGACTAATGATTGAAGGAGAACTAAAACTCATGTTGTATTTTTCCATAAAATCTACATTTAGTTTGATAATATGTGCATATCATTTGCATTTATGAAATAAAAAAATTATGAAATCTCGATTATGGATTATCAAATCATGAAATGATACTATTTGACCAAAGTAGGAATGCAAATTTTTTATTTTTTTGTATCTAAAATTTATAAATTTAGTTGTGATATAATAGAACAAAAGAATTTTGAAGTCCAATTCAAAAGCGAAAAGTAGACTTATATAAATATGAGCATATAGATGTATGAACCATGTCTATGTGAAATCTTAATTCTTGCTTCTACATGCATCTAGATCCTTAGCTCGAAATAAGGGGTTAAGCCTTTCCTCTAAAAATAAAAAAGTTGCAAATGTAAAAACCAAAAATATTATGAATGGAAGTTTATACCTTCTTTTACCCCAAAAAGGTATTTATGAATATCACCTACATGAAGATTACGAATCGCTTGTACGAGGTTGAGGATGAAGGAAAGCTAGTTGTGGCAAACACATCTAGTGACTAGAAATTGGGGCAACAAGGTGGATGTCTATATGAGTAGAGTTAGTTGAATTTCTTGATATGTATGATTGTATATATGTGACTATTTATCAACAAAGAAATCTAATTTTGAACGAATGAATGGTGAGATTTATTGCTTGACCATGTGTACTAAATTTATAGATGTTTTGAACCTAATATCAAGTATTATTGACCAAAATGGTAATTAATTGAACTTTGAATTTGATATTTTCATCAACCAAATTTGATATGAAAAAACTCATTTGCATCTTGCATAAAAATTCAATAAAAAATTAAATGAATTAAATTCTTTAAAAGAATTTTGATATTGCTTCAATGGCTTATTTTTAGGTTGGTCAATCAAGATGATATGCAGGTTTGGTGAAGGTGGATGTCGGAGTGAATTATTTCTTATTTTTGTGGTTAACATCTACAACATTCAAAGTCCAATGATACCCTTCAATGTACACAAACGTACACACACATCAGTTCACATGCATACATGCGTATGTGAGTATGTATATATATGTGGATATGTGAGTTTATGTATGTATGTATGTATATGAGAGAGAGAGAAAGGAGTGCGACCGGAGGTACACATACATGCGTACACACACACATACACACATACACACATAAACACATACACATCCATACACACATACATACATGCCTACATGCACACATGTATACATATACATGCATACACAATTATAAACACACTTGCATATGCATACATATACATGTGCACATTGGCACATGTATACATATATCACACGCATGCACACACATACATATACTTGAAACACACATATTTTCATATTAACACATGTATACATATAATACACATGAATACATACACACATGCATACATACATGACAAAAATTTTTTCCTCGAAAATAAAGCTATATATAAAATTTTAGGCATACCCCTGAGCTTCATGTTCTAACTTAAAAGAACATGATTTCATCTCTCTAGTGGGATTCACGGATATTCTAGTTGAATAAAGAAGAATCTGTTATCTGATATCCATTCAAATGATTCAAGTTATTGATCGATAACTAGAGTAGGATTTACTATGTAATCTACTCATATGTTTTCATTATTGCCATCATTTTGGTAAGACATCAATATAATCTCATCTTCATTATCCTTATTGATTTCATTTATTTCTTCTATTGTTAAATCTCTGTTCTTATGAATGACATCATCTATTAATGGATTAATATCAATTTTTGGTAATTCCTCTTCATCATCAATAGAATCAGCATATCCTCTTCATCAAGAAGATTAGTATCATTGTCATGTACAATGATTCTAATTTCTCTTTCAGATGTTGATGTTTTAGTATTTGATGATGAATCATCAAGAGGAATTTCTTTGATCTCTATAACTATAAACTATTCAAACAATGACCTCCCTCTAGGTTGAACATGAATGACTTGCGACCAAGGATGAGCATCAGGGTTTTTATAAAAAAATGCATGTTCAATATGCCTAGGAAGAATATATGGTTCTCTAGTAGATCACATTACCTTGGAAGAATCAATTCCCCAAAACCTAGATAATTCGTTTCTCAATGTGGAATTACTACCTTCATACTCGGCTTGAAACCAATCAACCTTCAAAATGACCTATCAAAATATATAAAAACAAAAAACCATTATTAGGTGCTTAAAAAAATAATAAACTCCATAATAAAAAATATAAACTTTTTTCTACATATCTGAATGTATGAAATGAGATTTCGTAGATACCAACGGCAGTTCCCACATAACCAAGTTTGCCATTTATAAGGTTCCTATCTTTTGAGCTAGCACATGATAGTTGCTTGAAAGAAGCAACAATGCTAGAATCCTCTATTTTACGTAAAGAATCAATAGCTTTTATTCAAATATGCTTAGCCCACATATTAGTGAACATTCGGGCCTCCAAAAGAAATTAAATTAATAAAGAGAAACTAATAGCCATACATAAAAAAAAACTATTATTAAAATAAAAATATCTTTTGTTCACAACCTATCATTAACTCTCTTTGCTCATCTGAGATTTCTTTATTATTTGCATTGGCTCATTGCAAATGAGTATATAGCCAATCCGTGAAAGAAGATATATTTGTAATCTCATTATTATTGAGATTACATCTATATCTTTTGTTTCTCCATTTTTTGCTTCAGAGATTTTGAAGTTCCTATTTGTACTTGCAACAAATGCTTGAATGCACTCGGTATTATGTGCTACAAAGGTAGAAACATCATTTTCTTCTTGAAATGTAAATAAAAATGGAACTCCCTTACCTAATAATACCTCATCTGTTATTTTTGAAGAAGACTTGGCATTGGTCCATGCACGTGGAGCTTCTTCATGAACTCTTTCAAGGTACTCACTAACATAGTACACGCACTCCTCAAGCATCCAACCCTTTGCCATGGATCCTTCTGGTTTCACTCTTTGTCGCACCTAACCTTTTAATATTCCTATAAAATGCTCGACCCAAAACATTCATTGACTGTTGACAACACTTGCAATCTCTATTTCATCTACAAGATGGACTAATAAATGAACCTGAATATCAAAAAATGAAGTAGGAGTCCCTTTCTCCATCAAACATAGTAGCTCTTTGCATTCACATTCCTTTTGTGTCATCGAGTTTTTGCCAATCTCTTTTGATATAATCCACCTATACACATCATAAAAAAATTATAAAGAAATTAATTTAAAAATAAAAGATATCAAATATTCATATATATTAAATATAAAAGTATCATAATTACCTTATAATTGGCCCAAGACAATAGATTTCTTTTTGTACTCCTTTCGTTGTACATCCATCGATAACCAAAGGTAAAATGATCTTTTGAAAGTTATGTCCATCATGGATCTTTAACTCAGATAAGATCTTATCATCCATAGTAAACCTATTTTGGAAAGATGCTCCATATCCTATAGGAGTCTGAATCATTTGAATTCTATTGTTGATAGTTTGTATCTCTTTTGTTGTAAGTACCCAAGGAGCAGGTGCATAATTCATTTCTTCTCGATGTCTATCAAAAACTGGCCCTAACTTTGGTTTTGAGTTTTGGTCTTCCAAATCATTCCCTAATGCTGTGGTGTCTTTTAATCAAAGAAGATATTGCCATAATGAATAACCAATATTCTTGAATATATGCATAGGATCAAGAAGATGAAAGAGTTTTAACTCTTTTGAATACTCCAAAGAATACCATATTGATATATTCTTTGTGAGTGCCAATTTTCCTTTACCTCTCTTCACATTCTTATTATCTTCATTATCATTGAAGATTTCTGATTCTGATTCTATGAGAGATCCATCTTCCATTTTCGATACCAATCCATACGTGTCATTGGTTTTGGACACTAACATGTTTCAAGGTTTCCATTATGGAACAATTGAGAGGTATAAGGTTAGGCTTGTTCCAAAGGGTTATGCTCAAGAAAGAGGCATTTGTTTTGGTGAGACCTTTGCTCCTACATTCTGAATGACTACTCTTTATAGCATATGTGCACTTGGAGCTAATCATGGTTGGAATGTACATTAGTTGGACATTAAAATTGCATTTATGAATGGTGACTTTCATGAAGAAGTGTATGTTTTTAAGCCCATGGATTTGTGCAGAAAGGGCATGAAAACAAAGTGTGCAAGTTGAAAAAGGTATTATATGGTTTGAAACAAGCACAACGTGCTTGGTATGAAAAGATACATGCCTATCTAATTGCACATGGTTTTGAGAACGCTCCAACTAAGAACAACTTATATGTTAAGCTGGCAAATGATGTGCTTTATGCATTGCCCAAGTGTCAAGCATTAGCAGGTGGTTAAGCACATCTTTTGATACTTGAGTGTTACTTGGATACTTGGATTGTTTTATCCCAACACAGGATCACTACCACTAGATTTACGTGCTTTTTCTGGCTTTGACTGGGCTGGTTTCTATGACACTCATGTGTCCACCATTGGTTTTTGCTTCATGGTTGCTAGCTCATGCATATCTTGGTTGAGCAAGAAATAGCCTACTGTGGCCACTTCTAGTTGTGGGTGAGTATAGGGAAACCTCCATAGCCACTGTTGAGTGTGTGTGGCTTAGATGACTTATGGTTGATTTGGGTGTTAGTGAGTCTTCTACCACCACCATCTTCACTGACAGCCGAAATGCATTGGTAGTTGAGAGGAACTCTGTGTTCCATGCTCACACTAAGAACATTGAGGTCCACTATCATTATGTGAGGAAGAGGTTCTTTGCTCGAGAGATAAATTTGGCATACGTGTCCACACAAGAGAACATTGCATACCTTTTGACAAAGGCTCTATCTAGGGAGAAGTTTGAAGCTTTCTGTAAAGCTTTGGGCTTACTTACTTTCTTGGATTGATTCCACATAGCTTGGCACTTCCTTATACATGAGTGCCAACTTCTTGTTCACTACATCCCTCCCAGGGGGGTTTGTTCATATATTTATGTAGTGGTGTGTGTGAACACACTAGGACTACCATGGCACTTGTTTCCCTCTTTAGGATGTTTTTTCCTTCGGCTTGTATATACACCTATTACCCTAATGAGTCACTTATCTTTGTGCATTATCTTGGTAATACATTCAATATTGATTGTTGTGATCCACACTTCTTCTTCTTCCTTGCGCTCTTGTGAAGATTTTGTCTTCACGATTATCATCCAAAATCAAGAAAGTACCCTTATGTTGACTCTATCCTTCCAAGTAGTACTTGGTTGAATGGAGTGAGGGTTCATTTGACGAAGATTTTATTTTTAAAATTGATCCGAGAAAAATAGATGTTTTCTTTGATAACAAAAATTTGCAAGATTTCAAAGATAATGGATGAAGGAAAGATCCATGGCTTCTAGCTATATTCATATGCCACTTTTTATTGCATCAAATAGAATGTCATTATATATGCTTACCATCGAGTTTCCTCATAGATTATAATCCACTTCATAATGGATTTTGGCTACGGGTGGATCAATCTATATTACATGTATTCATGTGGACAACGTATCTTAACAGACGGAAATGTCCTAAGGGCATGCAAAAAAGGAGTGGTGCAGGCAAAACTAACCCGAGAGGTGGCAAAATGAAGAGAAGAACTGATCGAAGACGATAACTTCAAAAAGGAAGGGCCGTTGATAGGAGAGGAGAGTGCTATTTATCTCACGAGGAGCTTCTACTGGAAATGGAGGCCATTTATACATTAAGAATCTGGCAATGAGGCTCTGGGAGAAGGCACGTTGATCGAGGGCCATCATCAGAGAAAGGTGCAACCATTATCGAGGAAGAGATGATGCAATAAAATCAAGGGGAGAAAGGTGCTGCTTCTGAAAGTTTATCTTCCGTGTGTTTTTTTTTTTGACAAGAAGGAATAGAATAGAAGGAACTCTCTAACGTTAGGAGGAGGGGAATGGATCCTTTGTTCGCTGAAGTGATGATCTTTACAACATATCCGATGAGCTGAAAAAGGTTATGTAGAGGAGAAGACAGAAAATTTTTCTGACGTCGCATGTAAAGGAGGAAGAGGTCAATTTTGACGAAGGTGCTGTAGCGATTTATATGGGGAATTTCAAAACAACCGAAGCATGGATGTGAGAGCGAGTACTTTGCGCTATCATCTGAAGAAACGTAGCCGTGCGTGGAGGCCAATCTCTCAATTCGCATGGAAGCTCGTATTTCTTCTCTGCGATGTTTTTCTTCATTTATGGTTTTCTTTAATCTAGAAATGTTATTATAAAGCGATGTCAGTAAATATAAACAGATGTAATCTAGTATGATTTAAAAGAGAAAATATTCACAGTTAATTAGACTTTCTTGTAGTTTGCATTGTATTTAATCTTTGTTTCACGAAGCATCGCATGTCTTTGTTGCTGAAGAAACTTGACACCAGCTGAAATATACAGTACATAGGAGTATAAAACTGAAGAGAGTTTGTTTTTTTTGAATTATGATACGGAAAATTACCATTATTCTTCTTCTGGCTTTCGTCATTTTTAGGACATATACGCTGAAGTATTCAACACAGTTTGTATACTTTAAAACCATACTTTTTGATACATTGAACAATGACTTCCTGAAAGTTCTCTATTAATGAAAGTCTATTGTAACGAGCGTTTTTGTTCTCGAGATAGATCATCATTTTCGTTAAGCATTGATGGCTTATTTGCCAATGACAGTTGCGGGCTCTCTTCCATGATCAAGTCATCTAGTGGGGATGATTATTCCAGGAATCGCTAATCATCCTATGCCGGTTGACACCATCATTAACCACTGCACACAAGGCTAATACACACGAATCTTATATTTAAATGATCAATGAATTAATGCTTTGATTCACTCTATATGACAATGATGACTCAGATCTGGTGAAGGCATGTTCAGGAAATTCTCGACAGAAGTATATGATTTGATTAATAAAATTTGATTCTATGTCAGTCATTGATTGGTCATCTATGATTTCACTCGTTGCTCTGCTATTTTAGATAATTTAGTAGAGCCCGGTGCAAAACTCTAATATACTTAAAGCCATCACTGATCTCAGATGCAGGCACCATGGAGATCTATTGAGACGCAAATAAATGATCAGAATTTCCGTGTATATCTTTGGCAGTAGCATGTTATGCCAGATATTAGATGTTTCCATCCTTGACAGTGGCCGTTTCTAGTGCTTTTAGCCTTTTGAAGTCCCCTATCTATGCTATCTTATTGATTCGATGACTGCATCTAACTGATGGTTGTTGCTCATTGAAGAATCTCCTTTCTTGGACAAAAGTTGGAATGCCAACCAGTCCTGATGTTTTGATTAATTTGCGCTTCTGAAGATAGAAACACCAACGAAATGAATGCTCATCTACCGCTTTTCATGTTGAGAGCGATGGAGATCACTATTGAAGGATTTGAAGGATGCAATAGAAGTGGGTAGAATAGTTACACTTTTGTGTTATTAATTTATTAGTGATTTTTCATGTTGCACTAATTCTGATATTTAAGCGCTGTTCACTATCAATAATGATTTTCTCAGAAAAACTGAATGATCACAACAATTAAATTTAAATATTTCATTGTGCTACAGTTGTGTTCTTGCGCTATAGATTAGTAGTAGAGTTTTGAGATATAATTGAATATATTTTGCCGCACTATTAAGAGTTAGCATATTCATAGAGAGCGATAACGAATAGCTCCATGAGACATATGACTGAATATCATGTTCTTCAGTTGTCGCCTAAAGTCTGATTTAGACCATTGTTCTTGGTACTCAGAAGGGTTGGATTAACGCAGATCTTGAGTCACATTAGGAATATTTACTTATTGATCATTGAATACAAGTGTTCATCGAAGCGAAGAAATCATTATATGCAAGCTGTTGAAATGTTTTTTTTTTGTTTTTTCTGCACTCAAAGTTGCATTCATAAGATACACATATGAATATGATATTTCTGAACAATTGTAACCTTTAATGATTAAAAGGACGAAAAGTCTCTAGGCTATTAAAAGAAGTAAAATATATATTCTCATTAAAGGACATTTGAAGAAAATGTAATGAAATTGCTTAACGCTTGTGCAAATGAACTTCAATGAGTGACAAAAATTTCCAGGGCTTCTCATAATGTATCAAACCTTTGATGTTCACTCTGAGTTGGCACGAGTGAATGATTACCGCCAAGTTTAATCAATATAGACTTTAAAACTTTAATAAAGAACTGTTCAAGCCAAACTAAGAACATATGAAAAGATCATAAATACCATTAGGACGTCTAGATATTATTTAATCATTACGATAATTTTTATCATGTCTTGGTATGATCCATGATTCAAAAGAAGAATTTGATTGGATAAGTTCTGATTTGCAAGGTTATTCAAATTAGTGTTTCTTGAGCTTTAATTAAATGAGGAGTCTTTGAGTTTTTTTCATCAAACCCGAGCTTGCTCCAAGCACCCGTCGTGCGCCGTATTTTTGGCGGTTGGCTTGATCCACCGACCGTCGCTTTCGCACTTACAAATTGGTGAACCCGACGTGAAGCACCACGGCCTGCCAATCTCAGGTAATCACAAAAACAAAAACATAATTATGAACGGGAGTTTTACCTCTCCCTCATCAAAAGGTAATAACAAGCACGGGAATTTTAACTCTCCCTCATCAAAAGGTTATAACAAGCACGGGAGCTTTATCTCTCCCTCATCAAAAGATAATTACGAGCACGGGAGTTTTATCTCTCCCTCATCAAAAGGTAACTATGAGCATGGGAGTTTTATCTCTCCCTCATCCAAAGGTAATTACGAGCACAGGATTTTTAACTCTCCCTCATCAAAAGGTAATTATGAACGGGAGTTTTACCTCTCCCTCATCAAAAGATAATTATGAACGGGAGTTTTACCTCTCCCTCATCAAAAGGTAATTATGAACGGGAGTTTTACCTCTCCCTCATCAAAAGGTAATTATGAGCACGGGAGTTTTACCTCTCCCTCATCAAAAGGTGATTATGAGCACGGGAGTTTTACCTCTCCCTCATCAAAAGGTAATTATGAGCACCAGAGTGTTACCTCTCCCTCATCAAAAGGTAATTATGAGCACGGGAGTTTTACCTCTTCCTCATCAAAAGGTAATTATGAGCACGCGAGTTATACCTCTCCCTCATCAAAAGGTAATTATGAGCACGCAAGTTGTACCTCTCCCTCATCAAAAGGTAATTACGAGCACGGGAGTTTACCATCTCCCTCATCAAAAGGTAATTACGAGCACGGGAGTTTACCATCTCCCTCATCAAAAGGTAATTACTGTTGATATATTTAGGTAGTGATGTGTGTGAACACACTAGGACTGTCGGGGCACTTTTTTCCCTCTTTAGGAGGATTTTTTCCCCCGGCTTGTATATAATATTGCCCTAATGGGCTACTTATCTTTGCACATTCTGTAGTAATACATTCAGTATTGTGTGTTTGTGCTCCAAGCTTCTTCTTCTTCCTTGTGCTTTTCACGTGCTTCCGCAGACATCTATCTCCAACAATTGGTATTAGAGCAGGTCGTCGCTTCTTCTAGGGCACCGTCGACACTGCTCCGTTTGCAGTCTCAGATTCGCATGAAATTTGGTGAGCATAATCAGGGTGTTTTCGAGATCAAAACGGCTTCACTCTGTGGTGCCAAAATCGCGATCTGAGCTTGTTTCGGCCTCTGAACGCACTATCGCATCGCTTGTGTAGGCTATTTTGTCCTTTTGTGCCAAAGGTATATACTAGTTTTTATTCGCCAGTTTAAGCGTTTCGAAGTCTGCTACAGGTCTAGCAAAACTCGTCTGTGCAGTTCCGTTCAACTTTTTGAAATACAGTCAGTTTTCTACATCAAGGTATTTTAGTCACCAGCCATGGCTGAAAGCAGTGATGTATTCCATATGTTGGCTGTTGAGGATAAGTTGGATGGTACCAACTACCCATTATGGGCTTATAAGATGCGACATGTACTGGTTGCAAAAGGACTATGGAACATTGTGCAGGGTATTGAAAGACGTCCTGTTACACCTGTGACTACAGGTACTACAAATACAGGTGCTGGAGGTGCTGGAGTTGATGAAGATGGTGTCGAAGATGATATTCCGCAGATTCCTGTTCGTGCTGCTGTTTCTATTGCACCTACTGCAGAGCAGATTTGTTGGGATGGCAGAGATGCCCAGGCACATGCATTGATAGCTTTGTCTGTCAAACGTGCCATTATTCCTCACATTCGCTCTTGCAGAACAGCAAAGGATGCTTGGGATACACTTACCACTTTGTACCAGGCTAGGAATGAGGCTCGTGTTGCTTACCTCTGAAAACAGTTGGAGAGTGAGCACATGAATGAAAGTGATTCTATGGACACTTTTCTTACAAAGATCAAAGACTTGAAGGAACAATTGATTTCTGATGATGAGGTTATACCAGATAGCTCACTTGTGCAGACCGTTCTGAATGGTCTTCCTGATTCATATCAGAGTTTTGCCTCTACTCTTCGGTTGATGATGAAAGGCAATCCAAATGCCTTGTCATTTGAGGAATTAGTCTCTGTTCTGTTGCAGGAAGATCAGTCGAGGCAGAACAGGTCCATTATGCGTGTTGCAGATCAAGCTTTCCTGGCTAGTCAGAAGGGCAAAGGAAAATGGAGCTCTTCTACTAGTAAGCAGAAATCTGCAAATGCTGCATAATCGAAGAACCAGGATAAAGATGAGAAGAAATCACAAAAGCAGAAATTGTTCTGTAAGTACTGTAAAGGCAATGATCATATCATAAAGAACTGTCCAAAACTGGCTGCAAAAGAGGCAAAGAAAAAGGAGGGTGGAATGGTTGTTGCAGAAGCCTCTACACCAAAAACAGAGTCTGCTAATCTTGTGCAGGAAGAAGAATGGGCGTTTACTACTGTTTGCAGTTTTGACCCATCTTCTCATGAGCAATGCATGTCTACAGTGGACTCAGATGTTTGGTACTTTGACAGTGGGGCAACCAAACATATTACCTCGCAGCGCAGTTTCTTCTCTCACTCCAGCCTGCCCCTACAAGGAATACTATCACATGCGCCAATAACTCCTCTTATCCTGTTATGGGAGTTGGTAAGATCATTCTGACTACTGCTGATGGTAGTTCTTTCACTTTGTCAGATGCTTTATTTGTGCTAGGGATTAAAAAGAACCTGTTATCAGTTTCTGCATTAGCCAAGATTGGCTTGGTTGTGAAATTCGTTGATGACGGGTGTGTAGTCCATGATCTCTCAAATGGCGATGTGATTATTGCTTCTAGCATTTTATGTCGTGGTTTATATAAGCTCATAGACTATGAAAGATCTGTGAAAGATTCGGCATGTGCAGTTCATGATTCTCAGGCTATGTCAGATGCAAAGCTTTGGCATGCACGCTTTGGTCATCTGAATTTTGCTAGTTTATTACGGCTGCAGAAATCTGAAATGGTATCCTCTTTGCCCAAACTTGAGGCACCTGGAAAACATGTTTGTGAAGGCTATATTTTGGGCCAAATGCAACGTTCTTCCTTTCCAAAAGATGGTTCAGTTCGGGCTACGCAGAAATTGCAGCTTGTACATAGTGATGTCTGTGGTCCTATGCAGACACCCTCTTTTGGAAATTACCTTTACTTCGTGACTTTCATTGATGATTTTTCCAGGCATGCATGGGTATATCCACTCAAAGCAAAGTCCAAAGTGTTCATGTGCTTCAAACAATTTTTGGTTTTGGCTGAAAATCTGTCAGCATGTAAAATGGGCACCCTCCGTTCTGATCGAGGGGGGGGGAATATGTGTCTTCAGATTTTAATGCATTTCTGGTTGAACGTGGGATAAAACACCAGTGTACAATACCGTATACACCTCAACAGAATGGAGTTGCTGAACGAAAGAACAGGTCACTCATGGAGATGGTGAGGTGCATGGTCAAAAGTCAGGCTTTACCACATAGTTTCTAGCTTGAGGCTGTCATGTGTGCAGCATATGTACTGAACAGGTGTCCCACTAAAGCGTTGCAGTCTATCACTCCATATGAGGCTTGGCATGATCGCAAGCCATCTGTTGCTCATCTGCATGTTTTTGGTTGTTTGGCATATGCATTAGTGCCTGAACAACATCACAGAAAAGTGGATGATAAAGCAGTAAAATGTATTTTTGTTGGGTACAGTTCTGAAAGGAAATACTATCGTCTGTATCATCCACAGACTAAACACATTCTGGTTAGCCGTGATGTTGTCTTTGTGGAAGATGCTATTCAGTCATTGCTTTCATGTACTAAGGAGACATCTGTTATCTCCAAAAACTGTATGATACTTTGATGCCTCTTTTTACAGGTGGACAGGCTAGTCCTGGTCCTAATGAGGCAACTTCTCAGCCTTTGTAGGTTTCATATGATGATGCATATCATTCCATTTCTAATGCAGATTTACATGATGCACTTGTTGATGAGAGAGCTGATATTGAGCAGGCAAAAACTATGCCAAAATGGTTGGTGCAGACTTTGCGTGACAGCAAATTAGATGCACCTTTGTCATATCGTACTCGTTCAGGCTCTCATAGTGCCTCCTTTGCATCAGATTCCTATGCTATGGCTGCATCTAGTCTCTGTGATGAGAATGAGCTTGTTTCTTTTGATGAAGCACAAAATTCAGAAAATTGGATGGCTGCTATGCAATCTGAATATGATGCTATAATGAAGAATGGTACATGGTCTTTATGTGACTTGCCTCCTGGCAAGAAGGCCATTGGCACTAAGTGGGTATACAAGTTGAAGCGTAAACCTAATTGTACAGTTGACAGGTATAAGGCTAGGCTTGTTGCAAAGGGTTATGCACAGGAAAGAGGCATTGATTTTGATGAGACCTTTGCACCTACATGCCGTATGACTACTGTTCGGAGCATTTGTGCACTTGCAGCCCATCATGGTTGGAATGTACATCAGTTGGACATTAAAACAAGATTTCTGAATGGTGACTTGCATGAAGAAGTGTATGTTTTTCAACCCCGTGGCTTTGTGCAGAAAGGGCATGAAAACCAGGTTTGCAGGTTAAAGAAGGCATTATATGGTTTAAAGCAAGCACCGCGTGCTTGGTATGAGAAGATACATGCCTATCTGATTGCACATGGTCTTGAGAACAGTCCAACTGAAAGCACCTTATATGTTAAACGTGCTAATGATGTGCTTCTGATCATTGTTGTCTATGTTGATGACATGCTGCTCACTGGTCCTATTGAGACACATATTGCTGATTTTAAGGCTGATTTGCATGCCTCATTTGAGATGTCTGATTTGGGGCATTTGCATCACTATTTGGGCATTCAATTTATGCACGTTGATGGTGGAATGGCTTTGTGTCAAATGAAATATATTGACACATTATTGCAGCATTTTGTCCTTGAAGACTGTAAGCCTATTGCCACTCCTATGGAGACAGGTTTACGATTGAGTCTTCATGATGCTGGAGATGCATTTGATGCTATTCTCTATCAGCAGGCTGTTGGATGCTTGATTTACTTATGCATTACTCGGCCATATATTCAGTTTGCTGTCTCATAGATAAGCAAGTTTATGCATTGCACAGGAGTCACGCATTGGAAAGCGGTTAAGCGCATCTTTTGCTACTTGAGTGGCACTCGGCTACTTGGGTTGTTTTATCCCAAGTGGGGATCACTACTGCTAGATTTGCATGCTTTTTCTAACTCAGATTGGGCTGGTTGCTATGATACTCGTGTGTCCACCAGTGGTTTTTGCTTCATGCTCGGTAGCTCATGTATATCTTGGTTGAGCAAGAAGCAGCCTACTGTGGCTACTTCTAGTTGTGAGGCTGAGTATAGGGCAGCTTTCACAGCGACTCTTGAGTGTGTGTGGCTCAGACACCTTATGGCTGATTTGGGCGTTGGTCAGTCTTCTGCCACCACCATCTTCACTGACAGTCAGAGCGCATTGGCAGTTGCGAGGAACCCTGTGTTCCATGCTCGCACTAAGCACATTGAAGTGCATTATCACTATGTCAAGGAGAGGTTCTCTGCTGGGGAGATCAGCTTGGCATATGTGCCCACACAGGAGAACATTGCAGACCTTTTCACGAAGGCTCTGCCTAGGGAGAAGTTTGAAGCTTTCTGCAAAGCTTTGGGCTTACTTCCTTTTGTGGAGTGATTTCCACATAGCTTGGCACTTCCTTATACATGAGTGCCAGCTCCTTGTTCACCACATCACTCCCAGGGGGGATTTGTTGATATATTTAGGTAGTGATGTGTGTGAACACTCTAGGACTACCGGGGCACTTTTTTCCCTCTTTAGGAGGTTTTTTTCCCCCGGCTTGTATATACGCCTATTGCCCTAATGGGCTACTTATCTTTGCACATTCTCTAGTAATACATTCAGTACTGTGTGTTTGTGCTCCAAGCTTCTTCTTCTTCCTTGTGCTGTTTGCGTGCTTCCACAGACGTCTATCTCCAATAATTACGAGCACGGGAGTTTTACCTCTTCCTCATCAAAAGGTAATTACGAGCACGGGAGTTTACCATCTCCCTCATCAAAAGGTAATTTTGAGCATGGAAGTTTACCATCTCCCTCATCAAAAGGTAATTACGAGCACCGGAGTTTTATCTCTCTTTCATCAAAAGGTAATTATGAATGGGAGTTTACCTCTCCCTCATCAAAAGGTAATTACGAGCACGGGAGTTTTACCTCTCCCTCATCAAAAGATAATTACGAGCACGGGAGTTTTACCTCTCCCTCATCAAAAGGTAATTACGAGCACGGGAGTTTACCATCTCCCTCATCAAAAGGTAATTACGAGCACGGGAGTTTACCATCTCCCTCATCAAAAGGTTATTACGAGCACGAGAGTTTTACCTCTCCCTCATCAGAAGGTAATTACGAGGAGGGGAGTTTTATCTCTCTCTCATCAAAAGGTAATTACGAGCATGGAAGTTTTACCTCTCCCTCATCAAAAGGTAATTACGTGCACGAAAGTTTTACCATCTCCCTCATTAAAAGGTAATTATGAGCACATGAGTTTTATCTCTCCCTCATTAAAATGTAATTATGAACGGGAGATTTATCTCTCCCTCATCAAAAGGTAATTATGAATGGGAGTTTCATCTCTCCCTCATCAAAAGGTAATTACAAACACGGGAGTTTTATCTCTCCCTCATCAAAAGGTAATTACGAGCACGGGAGTTTTATCTCTCCCTCATCAAAAGGTAATTACGAGCACGAGAGTTTTACCTCTCCATCATCAAAAGGTAATTACAAGCATAGGAGTTTTACCTCTCCCTCGTCAAAAGGTAATTACGAGCACGGGAGTTTTACCTCTCCCTCATCAAAAGATAATTACAAGCACGGGAGTTTTACCTCTCCCTCATCAAAAGGTAATTACAAGCACGAGAGTTTACCTCTCCCTCATCAAAAGGTAATTACAAGCATGGGAGTTTTATCTCTCCCTCATCAAAAGATAATTACGAGCAGGGGAGTTTTACCTCTCCCTCATCAAAACTTAACTATGAGAACGGGAGTTTTATCTCTCCCTCAGCAAAAGGTAATTACAAGCAAGGGAGTTTTACCTCTCCCTCATCAAAAGGTAATTATGAACGGGAGTTTTACCTCTCCCTCATCAAAAGGTAATTATGAATGGGAGTTTTACCTCTCCCTCATCAAAAGGTAATTATGAATGGGAGCTTTACCTTTTCCTCATCAAAAGGGAATTATGAGCACGGGAGTTTTTTTTAATATAAAGGAAGTTCGGCAATAGCCTACTCTCCCGGACATGAATTAAATTAAGAAACAAAGGTACAATAGAAGGGGACTAGTGCCCACGGGACCCCCCAAATCCCACAAAGCAGGGGAAGCTTGATTGAGTCCTAGGTTGCACTACAGAGAAGGTTAATCACCCTCTCATCGCCCTCATGCGGGGCCCACTTGGGTTTGAGCTTGTTGTTGATCAAAAGGACTTGATGGTGCCTAAAGGGGGGGGATTTCTTACTGTTAACGATCCTTTTGCCAAGGAGGAATAGTGATTTCTCAATCGACCACTCCCTGGGAGGATCGCCGAAGTTGAGAGCACACCTCTCCCGCCAAATTTTCCACAGGACTCCCCCTCTGATGGCGTTCCAGAGTGTCGCAGAGCAGCCGATCGCTTCTCCCAAAAGGACTTGTTTCCAACTAAGCTGTTTTTGAAATCTGATTTTCATTCCAACCGTCTGCCAGATTCTGTAGGAGTTGGGGCAAGTAAGGAAGATGTGTGGGACATCTTCGATAGCACGGTGGCAGCGTTTGCACCAAGGAGGGATCCCACAAAGTTTGCTAGCCTTATGGTTGGTCCAAATTCCTCGATGAAGAATTTGCCATAAGAGGACAGACTTCTTAGTCTCTATTAGGGGGTGCCAGATACCCATGAATTTCATGTCCCACCGAAGCCGCGTCCAAGACAGTCACCACTTCTTGTTGAGGCTGATCTGGAGGTCAGTCGTTTCTTTGATGTTCGAGACTTTGAGTAGGCTGTTTCCATTTTGCCATTTGATACCAAGCGAGTTTGGTGTGTCGTGTCCCATGAGAAGGCGAGTCTTGTGACGATCCCAAGCGAGGCATCTGCTTTGCAAAGTGTTCCACTCTTCGTAGGAGATGTTTATGTGAGGGTCAATATCCTCGAAGTTGATCCAGCTGTTGGTGTCATGTTTCCAGAGGTGTTTCCATTTTTTGAATCCTTTGTTCCATAGCTTCTTGGCATTTTGGATGTTCCACGACTCCACACTCCTAATGCCATGTATCGGAAACCAGATAGAGTCGTTTTGTCTGATTCCGGCCGCCCACTTCCAGTCCTCACTAATTCTTGTGAAGCTTTTGACTTTATTCCAGCCCTTCCAAAGGGAGCACACGAGATTGGAGCCTTTCGGGAAGACGGGGATCGGGGAGAATAGCAGGGTCATGATGTCAAGGTTCTTCCAGTTCCGGAACCCCATGAGGGCCAGCTCATTCTTGTTTCTGAAGATCAGCTTGGCCCACGAGGCCTCCCTATTGCACCAGGCCTTAATCATCCATTTGGCAGCCAGTTTGTTAGCCATACACCCGATGTCCAGGATACCAAGCCCCCCACTATTTCTAGGGCTAGTGCAGATGGTCCATTTGATTTTGGGCACCCCCCTTCTGTTATGATCACCCGTCCAAAGAAAGTTTCTACAGATACTATTCAGTTTGGACAGGCCTTGCTCATTCGGTCTCCAACAAGAAAGGAAATAGATGGTAGAAGAGAGGAGGAACGTGTTGATAACCATCGCACGTCCAGCGAGATTGATTTGCATACCTCTCCAATAGTTAAGCTTGTTTTCGAGTTTGGCCAGCACCCAGTTCCATCGCTGCTCCATAGAGACGCCAAACCCCAAAGGGATTCCAAGAAGTCGAAAAAGTTGGCCCTGCGGAATGATTTGACAGCCATGATCAGTGAGAAGGCCAGGATGATGTCCCACAATAGCCCTAAAGGCGGTCTTAGAGTGGTTGATTTTGGATCCAGAGGCATCACAAAAGGTAGCAAGACACCTCCAGAAAGTCTCTAGGTTGGTATTATCATTGTGAACGAAAGCGTTCATATCATCGGCAAAAAGTCTCATGATGATTTGACTGTGGGCGAGAGGCAGCCGGAGGCCTTTGATATTGCCAGCCTCCACATGATGTGCCACAAGTCTGCTCAAACCCTCAGTGGCGATGGCAAAAAGAAGGGGGGCCAGAGGGCACCCTTGTCTAATAGATCTTTTAAGATGGATCGCCTTCGAAAGTTTGCCGTTAACGTTAATTTGGGTCGTTGCGTTTCCGAGAAGGGTCGCGATCATCTTGGTGAATTTCTGGCTACATCCGAGATCTTGGAGCGACTGCAGAATATAGTCCCATTCTAGCCTGTCGTAGGCTTTGTCAAAGTCGATCTTGAGGAAAACCACATCTTGATTAGACTCATTTGCAAATTGAATACCTTCCCAAATATCCATAATGGTTTCCAGGATAGACCTGCCTTTGATGAAACCTTTTTGGTCCTCACTAAGCCAAGATCTCAGGTGGCACGAGAGTCTGTTGGCGATGACTTTGGCGATGATCTTGTATCCTGTTTGTAGCATCGTAATAGGCCGCCAGTTCTCGATTCTGTTCTTTTCTCCCTTCTTGTGTATCAACTTGATAATTCCATTATTTAGACATGAGGGAAGAGCACCAAACCTCAGCGCTTCTTGCCAAACCATCCGAAGAGGGGTGGCAACCACCAGCTTGAAGGATTTAAAGAACTCGTTAGTGAGTCCGTCGGGTCCCGGGCTTTTACCGAGAGGGAGGGCATCAATGACCTCAATGATTTCTGAGTCAGAGATAGGGGCATGAAGCAGGGAGTGGAGGTTGGGTGGTATTCTCCGGGGGGAAACCCTAGAAATGGCAGCCATACAGTCCCCTTCTATGGTGGGAGAGGGGGTTCGAGGTTCCCAGGAGTCTCGTGAAGTGCCCTTCGATGATGCCAAAATTATCTTCTTCCGACTTGCATACATTGCCATGTGGATCTAGCAGTAGGGGGATCGATTCTTTGTTGTGTTTCCTTTTAAGGATACGGCACATCTCTTTGGTGGGTTTGTCGGCTTTGCCAGCCCACCACTCCTTGAAGAAGATTTGCAAGTTTTTCCTTTGTATTTCTTCCTCGTATCTCAACACTGCTCTGATTTTTCGGAGACCTTTCTAGGCTTGGTGTTTTCCTTTGTTCACTTCCTCCTCGAGCCGCCAGAGTCTGTGGTAAAGAGCTTCCCTGCGAGCCCGCCGCACAGTCTCGAGCATCTTCTTAGTTCTGATCATGATCTTACGAGACTTGTCGACCGCACTTCTCCAGCACTTGGCTGGGGCCAAGCCAGAGGCGAACGCCACCTTCCACACATCGGCAATCTCTTGATGGACGGAGGGGAGGGAGAAGGTGGTTGCGTTGGCATGGAACCACGGAGCCTTGCGGATCTTGTTGGAAGGTTGAAAAGTGATAACGATCGGGTAGTGATCAGAGATAGTGAGGTCAGTGCGTTGTGTGATGGCAGGGTGGCCCCACTGGTGAGTAAAACTCTGAGAGATGTAGCATCTATCGAGTCTAGCTTTCCTCAGGTCCTCGCCCGCTTGGAGATTCGACCAAGAAAAGCCACTCGAGTCTTTGAGTTCAACCAAATCCAAGTGGAGTTTGGTCATGTCCCATGTTTCTTTCTCCCGACTGTCGATGACCCTACCCTTGCCCATCCATCTGTCCATAGGGTCCTCCACCATGTTGAAGTCTCCACATATAAGCACGTTGTGAGGAAGCGAGTCTAAGGAAGCCCATGTGTTCAGTCTCTCCAAATCACCGTTAGGGGCGTACAAAGAAACAATAGTAGCACAAAGAGGAGCACCAAAAGAAACGGCAATCCAACGGTGACTTACATCTTCAATGGAGTTCTCGAGCTTTTCAAACCAGAGTTGTTTAACACCGATAACCGTTCCTCCAGACCCCCGCTGGTGCTTCGTTGAGATCCACACATGGGCCGAGGAGACCTGTCTGAGCCGCTTCTGGAGGTCTTCTCCGTCAATTTTAATCTCTTGAATACATATAAAGTCTGGGTTTAAGCTAATGTCGCGAAGCCATTGACCAATAATGGTCGCTCTTGAGGGATCGGTTAGCCCTCTAGCATTTAACGAGATGATGATCATTGTCGTAGTAATCCCTCTTTGCGGGAGGGAGCTTTGTCCTTTCTTTTTCGCTCGGATCGGATCCCGAGTTAGCAGTAGGTTCTTGTGGGGGCTTTTCCACGGTAACTCCATAGGTTGTTTTCCTTTGCGGGATGCCTCCTGCTGGGAAGAAAGGGAAGAAAGGGACACCGCTTTCAGCTCCGTTTTTGGAATAGTCGATCCGATGTAGTAAAGCCGTCTTCTTTGCTTGTAGTGTAACCCTCCTGCAAGGTTTCTTTACTGTCAGGGATCTCCAGGCCTTTGACATCGGTGTCCTCCTCAAGTTGGTTCCCACCTGGGTAGTCAAACTCATTGATTTCCTTTTCCAGATTGCAATACAAGTTGCTGGAGGGGGAAACAGACTTGTTGTGTCGCTCAGAGGTTGCCCTAGGGCTTCTTTTCCTTCTTCTTCTGACTTCGATGAACCCGTCTGCATCAGCTTCTGGATTACGGGGACCCTTGAGTTCCTCTTCTTTCGTCGAGTGATTCAATGCTCCATTGCTGTCTTGAGCATTTTTGGGGGCTTCTTGATTTGGCTTGCTTTTTCGTCTCAAAGGGCAATCTTTGATCCTGTGACCTTGTTGGCCACAGCGAAAGCACGCGTTGGGAAGGTTTTTGTAGCTGATGTCTTGCTCCCATACATCCCTGTTGGAAGCAGTCAGAGGCACAGACGACGCGGAAGCATGTAAAGACGGAGCAGGGAGCCAGTCCGATTATTTTTTAAACAATTATGTCTTTATCACCTCTTCAAACATCCAACAGTGATCTTCATCACTCTTGTAACATATGTAATATAGACAAAACCCCATTTTTGTAATCCATAGCTCCATTTTGTGCAAGCCGAGGAGTCCTCGAGCTTGAGGAGCTTAGGTAGAATGCACGTACCAATTTTCGTTATTTTTAGACATCGTTTACCCTTCCAAATAGCCTCTAGGACCTATTTTTTAACTATGCCGGTCACTAGATGTGAAACCGGTCTAAACTAGTCTAGAAACTATAAAAAGAGCTAGAGAGCTCATTTTTGAGGTTGGTTCATTTTGGTTCATGTTGACTAGTTTGAGCTTGTAATAGTGTTCTGGAGAATAGAGCTATTTGCCCACCTTCCATTGTGTCTCGTTTGTCTCTTCATTGTGAGTGTGTATGTGTGTGTGCATGCTTGTGTACTTTCACTCACGTATTTGTAACATCACTTGCTCATAGTCTTCATACTAGTCCTCACGTCTCCACGGATTGACATTTACGAGGTGTATCTCCTCACGTTGGTACTCACCATTGTGCTAGAGCAACACCAAATTTTGGCGCCGTTGCCGGGGAGAGAGCTTGGAGGACGAGCGTGTGACGGTAAGAGTATAGCGAGAAGTAGCGTTGGAAGGTAAAAATTTCAGTTTTTGTTGTAATTTTTACTTAGTTTTTAGTGTTTTTTCACTCCCCCCACACTCCATCTTCATCACCGCATCATCATTTTCATTTTCAAAAAAATCAAAAAATTTACCATATCCACCCATTCACCTCATTTCCCCTCATTTGTGCATGCGAGAGAGCGAGAGAGAACTTTTGTGCTTGTGTGTGCTTGCATTTTCTTGAGTTTTCTTGCAGGTACAATGATTCAGAGCATCAGGAAGCTTGGGAAAAGGTAAAATTTCACTCTCTGTCCAAGATCTGCCGAGTGTCTCAGACCATCGCGATGGTCTGCAACCTTCGGTATTTCTTGTAGGCGACCACACCACGAGGTAGGCGACCCTTGCATGTGTAGGAAACCATACTTGCATTTCAAAAATTCATTGTTTGGTGGACCATCGCGACGGTCTCTGACCATCACGATTGTGTCACACCATCGCGATTGGCTCACGCCATCGCGACGGCTTGGCCGGACCATCGCGACGGTCTCTGACCATCGCGATTGTGTCTCGCCATCGCGATTGGATCACGCCATCGCGACGACGGTGCCACGTGGCTGCTAAACCATCGCGACAGTTCAAAAATTTCAGACCATCGCGATAGGCTCACGCCATCGCGCCCAGACCATCGCAGTCAGACCATCGCGACGGTGTAAGTTCACGCCATCGCGATTGTCCCGGACCATCGCGATGGTCCGACTTCACGCCATCGCGACGGTGTAAGCTCAGACCATCGCGATTGTGCAAGGTCACGCCATCGCGACGGTCCCACTTCACGCCATCGCGACGGTGTAAGTTCATGCCATCGCGACGGTGCAAGCTCACGCCATCGCGACGGTCCGATTTCAGATCATCGCGATTGTGCAAGGTCACGCCATCGCGACGGTCCCACTTCACGCCATCGCGACGGTGTAAGTTCACGCCATCGCGACGGTGCAAGCTCACGCCATCGCGACGGTCCGATTTCAGACCATCGGGATTGTGCAAACTTCACGCCATCGCGACGGTCCGAGTCCACGCCATCGCGACGGTCTCAGACCATCGCGATTGTCTCAGACCATCGCGATTGTGCACCCCCATCGCAAAATTAGGGCTCCAATTTTTGACCAATTTTTGGGGTATTTTTGAGAAATTTTTGGACCATTAGACTCATAAGAGACCCCTTAACCTATATTTAAAGGAAAATCTGATTGTCAGTTTTTACCCCCCAGGGCCTGAACGCTCATAACTTTTTCATCCGAAGTCCGTTTTTCGAGCTTAATAGCTCGTTGGAAAGCTCGTGACGAGTACTACGTGACCTCAACTGTTTTTTTCTTAAAGGATACGTCTATTTTTAGATAAACCATTTTGAGGTTCACCTAGTTAGGGACTAGGAAGCCAGGGGGCACACATTGAAAATTTGGGTAAAAAGGGAAGGAAATTAAAGGGTATATATACTCAAGTATTTGATCATCTTGTGAATTGGTCTAACATTGGAAATTTTCCAGGTCTAGCAAAGGCAATCAAAGGCAAGCAAGCAAGGCAGTGAAGACAGCAGAGCTTGGGAAGCGCGGCTTCTTGGGCAGCAGGGCATCAGAGCAACAGAAAAGTCGACTTGAGGTTGGAAGATTACTCAACCCTCTCAGTCAATTCTTAGCTTAAGATAAACATTAGTGTTGTGGATTTAAGACGATAGGAACGCCTCAAGTTCAAGATACTTAATTCCTTCAAGTTTAAGACTACAAATAAAGGTGTGTGTGACGCGAAAACCTAAGGAAAGAACCTAAGTCTGACGGAACGAGAACTCAAATCATAACGGAAAGTCGAATTCCTGACGCATACATCGAAACAAGAATCTAAAGAAATCTAAAAAGAATCAAGAAAGTAATAACAAAGAACCAGAGACGATCTAAGTGTGTAATTGAGTGAGCAAGGGAGAAAATTAATGAACCTTAGATCGGGCAAACATATAGGTAAGTCAGACCGACGAAGCCTGAGATCATCAGAGGCAAGTGTAAGAACTACTGCACGATCGTGGGCTCAGCAATTGAATAGTAATTACCCCAACGAGAGCTCAGATACTAGCGAATCAGAAATGGCATTTAGCACAGACAGACCAGAAGGAGGGTCTAATGTAGCATACTTAGAAAAACCTGAAGGACCCTATAGAACACAATTAGAGTTTCTCCGAACCAACCGACTAGGTGCTCGCATCTATGAGGATGGTTTGCGAAGACAAGTGGTGCAACTGCACAACCCCGATCAACCCATTGGATTGGAAAGACCGGTGGTGAAATTTGAGAGGGACGCTTACATAGACAAAGAAGGAACGATGTACGTCCTAAGTACGCAGCCAAACGATACTAACGAGTTTGGCACAATTCAATTAGAGACAGAAGCGAAATTTCAAGGAAAAGAACCGTTAGAAGAACCTAGAACTCCTAGAGGGAAATCCGTATTAGCAAGAGTACTCATCCCAGAGTGGATCCCTCAGGACAACAGAAGCATCGAGTTGTTGGTAAATAAAGAGACAAATGAAGCCTTTTGGAGGTACAGAAAGGAACACCCTAGTGAGGTAGGTATCATCACAATATACGAATTCAAGGACCCGGATACACCTGGAAAGGTTGTATACCTGGATGAGACTTCAGAAAGAGTCTTTGTGGTGCCTGACCACGCTAGAAACACATACACATGGAGAGGCGAATTGATATTCCCTCCATCTAGAATGAACATGAATACAAGTCAACAAGGGGCTGGAACATCATCAGCCTTTGGAATTCAAAGAGAAAAGAATAAAGAGAGACCCGAAGTAAGCTTCACTCATCCCGTAGGGAGAGATAGAACAACCACGGATAGACAAAGAGATCTTGGAATACCAGGTGGTAGAGATGATTTTCCTCTACCTAGACCACGTGAACACACAAGAATGTTGAGACCCACACAGTTAGTGAAATCCATGAAAAATTATTTTGATGGGACAGGAGATCCCTATGACCATGTCGCAGAATTCAAGCAAGTACTAAGAGCAGAACAAGTCGAAGACATGTTTACGCAATACAACGCATTTGGACTAACGTTAAAGAATACAGCTTTAACCTGGTTCCAACCTTTGCAACAAAGGCAATTTAGAGACATCCACCACCTTTTAGAGTCATTCATCACTGAATTCTCTAAAAGTGGGATTAGACATGACACGTCTTCGTTGATTCATAGCTTTAAACAGACCCCTCAAGAAACAGTTAGACTCGCAGGACGTAGGTTTAGACAGTATGTTGAACGATGTCCAATACAAGAGCTACCCTCACAAGCTAAACAAGTGTCATTGTTCCTAGATGGCTTGTTGAGCTCTAAACTACGCTCCTATGTGTACCTAAAAGAACCCAGAACGCTAGAGCAATGCGTAAGAATTTGCATAGATATTGAGGACAACTTAGGAGATGAGTTGGAACTCTCAAAGGTCTATAAGGACTCAGACTGTTCATCTCTAGCACCCACGAAATTGTCTAACTCGATAGAGGACCTAGCAGAGAAAGTGGCCCAGAAACTAGGAGTTTCTAGCAAGCAGGTGCCCAAGATACCAACTAATGTACGTTGTTACACTTGTGGTGGGAATCATTTGGCAAATGTGTGTCCCAATGCACCACAACCACAAGCCAATCCTAGTGGAAAGTACTGTACAATTGAAAGAAGATACACGAATCATACGGCTCAGGACTGCCCATACAACAAACAGACTGTAAGACAGAACTACCCGCAAGCATACCAGCAGCCAGGTAGGTATCAAGGCCATTACAATGCTCAGCCTTATTACTATAGGCCTCCTCACAACTACCCATACCAGGCTCAACAGAGACCTCAACCTGTCTTAGCTCAGCAGCCACCACCACCAGCAAATGTCATCCCAGTCAAATACGCTGCTGCAGAAGAAAACCTAAGTAGGGCCTTAGTGCCTTCTTCACCATTGATCACAGAGAGTGACCCATACTCAAATGGTTTTGACTCTATGAATGTAGATAGTCCACCCGCATATTACACCGAGTCACCAGAACACGGGGAGACATATCATTATGATAGTCCACCAATGGAACCTAGTTGGGAGCCAGACTATGCTAATGTGATGTACGCAAACCCAAACCCACGGCCCCAATTGAGACAACAGAGACCACAGGGCCCTAGAGGATCATGCTTTAGGTGCTAAGGAGACCATTTCATAAAGGATTGTCCACATCCTCCCATAGCAGGGCAATCACAGTACTATAACATCCAAGGCTTTTGTGCCGATTGTGGCAAAGAGCACATAATCAAAGATTGTCCTAAGAACCCAGTTAATGCTTCGAGTGTGACACCGATCAACGTGATAGGTATTGTAAATAACGCAGATGGATCCAATCCTACCTACGTGCCTATCCAAGCTATAACAAGAGCCCAGGCGCTCTTACAGAACCAACAGTTTAATCAAGAGAAAGTAGCTGGAACCAGTGAAGTTGCAGAATCTAGTAGTAAAAAGACGAAATCTTGGAAAGATTCTAGAGAAAGAATTAAGAGAAAATGGAGTAAAAAGATAACTGAGTTGGAAGGAAGTTTAAAGGAATCTAGGGCCAAAATCCAAGAGTTAACTTCACAGGAATTGAATCAAGAGAATCCAGCTCAGGAATCAGGATCAGTTTTAGCGGAACCCATACCAGAGAATCTAGACATGATGTTTCGTGCATATGAGGCTAGGTTAAAGGAGGGACCCCAAGTAGCTGAAATGAGCAAAAACTACCCTCGAGCTGATCTGGAAATAGAGAGAACTAAACTTTGCATGAAGATGGTAGAATTAGCACAAGCATTGTTCGAAGCCTCTAGATATCTTAATTGGAATAACATGGCAAAACCTGAATTACACTTTCAAGGATTAATGGAGAGGCTAGAATACTTGATAGAAAGCAAAGAGAAAAAGGATCAGCATAGGAACCCTAGCATCCTAGAGACACAGGAAAGGAATGCACCATCCCTGTCTCAAGTACCCAATACAGAAAGTCAAGACGATTTGCCTTCTATACATAGGTACTCACATGAATTTTTGAGAGAAATCCAAGAAGAGAAATGGAGAAAGGAACAAGGAACTCATCCTCCTATTCAAGAAATAGATGATTTACAGGAGCAATTTCCCCAGGATATTCCCTCTATATATGATGATGTAGAGGAAGAACAACTGAGTGAACACACAGGGTTTGAATCTAATTCTTTACAAGAATTACCTCAGTTCACAGGACCTTGGGAAGCAAAGTCTATTAATATGAGAGCACCCACGATAATAGTGAGGAATGAAGAATCAGTAATCCCTAGAAACACGGAAGTGATCAAGAACACTAAGGTACAATGTAATCTCACTCTAGAGGAGTTGTTAAAGGTAAAACCAGAATTGTGGAAGCACATAGCAAATCAATTCCCCGAGCTTGCTACCACTCCCTCACAAATAGGATCACAAAACAAGGTACCAGAGATACCTGTAGAAAAGATTGGAGATGTGAGCGAAGGAGAGGAAGGTAACACATATCTTCCAATAACCCATCAGGGCTACACCATGAAAGCCATCTTAGATTCAGGAGCCGGAGTAGCCATCGCTACCACCGCTTTATGGAAACGTTGGGGTAAGCCAGCATTAAGACCCACCAGGATGAAGCTACAAATGGCTGACGGACACATAGAGAAACCATTGGGCTTACTAGAAGGTATATCTCTCACCACTTGTGGTGTAGAATTTGAGCATACCTTTGCCATTTGTGATTTTAGTAAAAACCAAGCATATGAGATGATATTGGGACGACCATTCATGCGTCAATTGCAAATTGTACAAGATTGGGGAACTAATTCTTTGTACTTGCAACATTTAGGAGTGACTACCAAAGTCAATCTTAAAGACTATTCACATAGAGACGTACCCCCAATACAATGGAATACCATCCATAAGACACAAGTAGAGACGGAATCCGTGCACTCATTAGAATCAGATCCTTCTTGGTTGCACGAGGATACTCATTTATGGATGTGTAAAGTTGCAAAACAAGAGGAAGAAAGATTAGAAGCAAGGACCTTAGGTGCAGAACAACATCCACGAAGCCTTCAAGATCCAGCTTACGCACCTGTAGTATTCCCTGACGAAGAGTTTGAACCCCATGGTTGGGCAGAAATCCTAGCAACCATGGATGTAGCCATCAATGAAGAACAATGGACACCCCACTGTGACGAGGATGGCTATGACATTTCAGTTTTCACGATAGAGCCAATCATGTGCGATGCAATTTTAGAAGAATGGGAACCTAACACGGATGCATTTGAGGATGCAAGCGATTTCGATTTAGAATCAATTATCATGGACCCATCTTTTGCATCAGAGGAAGAATATTTCTACGAAGTAGAGACTCACTCTCAGAGACATGAGGAAGTTATGAATGATGTGAGAATAGCCACTCAAGTGACTAATAAAAGTGAGGGTAAGAAAAGAAAGAAGAAAGAAACCATGTCAGAAAAAGAAGAATCTTTATTTGAAGTACCTGAGAACTTCAAGAAATATGAAATCGAAGATAGAAGAATCATGGTACGAATGCCTAATAGGAAGGCAAATGACGGACAAGTATATGATAACCGAGAGAAAACCAAGAAAATAATAGTAGCCATAGAAGGAGAAGAAGAAAAATGTACCTACATAGGGCATGATTTGACAGCTGAAGAAGAAGAAGAGCTAGTTGCCCTATTGCGCGAATATAGAGATGTGTTTGCTTGGAGTTACAAGGACCTAAAAGGAGTAGATCCAGATATATGTTCTCATAGAATCCCTATGACTCCAGATGCAAAACCTACGAAACAGAAACCGTACACGTACAATGATAACTACGCTGCGAAGATTAAAGAGGAGATAGACCGGCTGATAGAAGCAGGATTCATTTACGAAATTGAGCATACCGAATGGGTATCCCCCATTGTGGTAGTGCCCAAGAAGAATGGAAAATTGCGTGTGTGTATTAACCTTAAAAAAGTTAATGCCGCCATGATTAGAGACAGTTATCCCCTTCCTATCACAGAACATCTATTGGAAAGAGTTGCGGGCAAGGAAGTTTACAGCTTTCTTGATGGATTCTCGGGCTACAATCAAGTAGCCATAGCTCTAGAAGATCAACACAAGACGGCTTTTGCCACTGAATGGGGCATATTTGCATTTCATGTAATGCCATTTGGCTTAACAAATGCACCCGCCACTTTCCAGCGACTCATGTGTCATGTTTTTAAGGAATTCTTACGCAAGAGTTTAGAAGTTTATGTCGATGACATATGTGCTCATTCTAATGTAAGACAGACGCATATCCCAGAGTTAAGGCAAATATTTGACAAATGTCGAGAATATCAGGTTTGTTTGAACCCAGAAAAGTGCGTTTTCATGGTCAGACAAGGCAAAATTCTAGGACACATTGTGTCAAAAAATGGAATCTCTACGGATGAAGAAAAGGTGAAGGTAATTGCAGAATTACCTAGACCAACTAATGTGAAAGAGGTACAGGCATTTATGGGCCATTGCGGATATTATAGGAGATTCATACACATGTATGCAATCATAGCCAAGCCATTGTACTCTCTTTTAACTAATTTCGAATGGACAGAAGAATGTGAGAATTCATTCAATGAACTTAAACGACGCTTATGCTCAGCACCTATATTGACTACCCCAGATTGGAGTAAGCCATTCCATGTACATGTGGATGCATCCAATTATGCCATAGGATGTGTGTTAGCACAACCCACGAGTGAAGGTAACATAGATCTACCCATAGCTTACGCGAGCAGACAATTGAACGCAGCAGAAAGGAATTACACCACGACGGAACGAGAAGGATTAGGAATGATCTACGCAGTAAAGAAGTTTAGGCACTACTTGTTGGCCAACAAATTCAAGTTCTTTACAGATCATCAAGCCCTATTGTACCTAGTCAACAAACCATGTAACACGGGACGATTGATACGTTGGTTTCTATTACTCATGGAGTACGATTTTGAAGTGGTAGTCAGGAAAGGAAAGACACATCTTAGAGCTGACCACCTTTCAAGATTAACATCAAGAGAAGCTCCTCAAGGAGTAATGGATGATCTACCAGATGCATACTTGTTTAACCTCGAGATAGCACCAGAATGGGCAAAGTCTATAGTTCCTATTCTCACATATGGACCCAAGAACCCAAGGATAAAGATCCAAGAAGGAGAGATTACCAAGTCTCAGAGATACCAAATCTTAGCAGGAAGCATATATAAACAGGATAATCAAAAGATTCTTGCTTGTTGTGTAGATGAATCAGAACACGCGAATTGGTTGCAATTAGCACACATAGGTGCATTAAAGCAACATCATTCGAAACATCGAACATTACAGACTCTGCATAGACTAGGGGTATATTGGCCTTCAATGGAAGCAGATGTCTACAAGTTGTGTAAAGAATGCCATGTTTGTTGTGAAAGACCACCAGTAGAGCATGCTACTTTATATCATGTGTCTCTCACACCAGACTGGAGTGAACCTTTAGTGACATACTTGAGGACGAACACCTTCCCTCAAGGAATGACATTAGCTCGACAACGCAGTCTGGAGCAGGAAGCTCAAGACTATTCACTTATTGGCGATAATCTATACAAAAGAGGACGAGATGGATATCTAAGACAATGTGTTCATGAAAGCGATTATCTGAGCATACTAGAGACTGCACACCAAGGTGTTGCAGGAGGTCATTTTGGACCCGATAGGGTAATCAAAGCCATCCTCTTTGCAGGATTATGGTGGCCCACTCTTCACATGGATGCTCATACCTATGTTAAGAGATGTGATGTGTGCCAAAGAACTCAGTTTCCTACTCGCAGAGATGAAATGCCATTGAAACCCATGATGGGCGGACATGCATTTTCTAAGTGGGGCATAGACTTTGTAGGACCCATTAACCCCCCTGCAAAAGGTACACATGCGGAATACATTATTGTTGCCACAGATTATCTTACGAAATGGGTAGAGGCAAAAGCCACGAAAAAGAATGATGCACACACAACCGCAAAATTCTTATTTGAAAATATCTTTACAAGATATGGATTGCCTATAGAGTTAGTGAGCGATCGCGGAACTCACTTTCTAAACCAAGTCATTGAATATTTGTTACAAGATTTTATGGTGATTCACAAGAAATCCACACCATGACATCCTCAGGCCAATGGTCAGGCTGAAAGCACTAATAAGATCCTTTGTAATGTACTGACAAAACTCGTGAACAACAAACGTTCAGATTGGGACAAACAGTTACACCACGCTGTTTGGGCATATCGAGTGGCCTACAAGACCGTACTCAATGCAACTCCCTTTCAGATGGTTTTTGGTCAGAATGCTGTGCTCCCTTTGGACTTCTTGATACCGACCCTTAAGGTTGCACAAGAACATCAGTGGACCGGCCATGAATTATCAACAAGAATAATGGACTTGGAACGATTAGGAGAAACCAGACTAAAGGCAGCAGCAGGAATATATGCAGCGAAGAAGCGACAGAAGGCATATTTTGATGCACATGTGAAAGATAAAGGCCTAAAAGAAGGAGATTTAGTTCTAGTATATACGCTGAAACAACACGCACAGAAGTTAGAAAAGCGAGGTTATGGACCTATGATCATTAACAGACTCTCGACAAGTGGAGCAGTACAGTTAGCCACCTTAGAAGGAAACATAATGCCTAATTACATTAGTGGCTGTAGAGTCAGGTTATATCAGGAACCTCTTACTGAGGATATGCTTAGACGACTCATGTTGGCAAAGAAGCGTAAGGAAGAAGAAAATAGAATAAGAGCGGAAGCTCAGGCAGAAGCAATAGAACGCATTAAACGCATGAAGCTAAGAAGACAAGGACTAGGGAGAGAACATTATAACCATCTAGAAACTACACCCAGATACCCCATGGCCATGTGTCAAGTGAAGTCAACCACTCATCCTAGTATAGTGGACCGGAGACCATTCATTACAGTTAGGCTAGAGCATGGCAACCCTTGCCAAGAGCTCAGGGCTTTAATTGACTCAGGTGCTGTGACTAGTGCGATTAGATGGTCCCACTATAAGGATTCAGGAATAGAAATGCGGCCAATTGAGGCATACCTCATAGGGCTAGGAGGCATGGAAACCCCTTGCATGGGTGAAGTGAACCTTCCTATCCGCATTAAGGATGTGACCATGACAGCGAAGCTACTAGTGTGCCATGATGACGACCTGATAGAACCCCTAATCCTTGGCCAAGATTGGCTATACGATCACTCAGTGGACCTAAATCTTAGACAAGGCTCCTTACAAATTGGAACCTTAGAACAGAAGCGAATGATACCGTTTGACTTCCCTAATGGCATTCCGACTGAGGTTTGTAACCCTAGACCCTATGAAATACATGCGATGGAAGATCGGAAGATCTTGAGTCAGATCAATCACAGTAAGTCTACACAAACCCACTCGGGCTTGGCTATGGACAGTTGTCCATCAGAAAGACAACAGGAGATCTTCCCTGGGACTTCCTGCAAACTAGAAGAGGCATCTACCCAACCGCTAGGGCAGATGGACACAATCAGCGGTCAGGTGGGTTGCATCAGCAGCCAAATGAGCACGACACCCTGCGGTGCTCATCCTTCCAAACTTGCTGTGGACTGGCCTAGATTCAAGATGAAGAACGAATCACTTCCTAATGGGCAGGTCACGCAAGTGTTGGATCTCCCTTCTTTTCCAAAGCAGAGCGTCCAATGGACCTCGCAAACCCAACCACGAAGGAGTCAACCACAACAGAGGAACCAAGACCGACGACACCAAAAGATAAGGCAAAGACAACAGCAGTATCAACATCACAAGACAAGTGGCACGAGACAAATATGGGTGCCAAAAGGATAGCAATCACAAGCTATTGGGAACTCTGCAGACAAGAACAGGACAAAGTCTCAAACAAAGCAGAGTCAGCAGTCAAAGTCCTCTCGATCTTCTTCTACAAGCACCAATACTCGACAGATTTGGATCGCCAAGAGATATCTCACCCATAGACCCACACCCACGTAGATTTGGGTACCCAAACCATGTATCATAGCTCAACCCTCTAGCCATGTAATATATACCCCTCACAAATCTTTCCATCCCTCAATACCACCAAAACCGATACCACTTTCTGTACCTCAGCAGAATCCCACCACCCACTCAAGGACTCTTAGGAAATGGATACCGAAACGTATCCAGACATCTTTTTGTACCCCATTATCTAAAAATTCTCCCATCCCGTTTAAACTCCACCCTTGTAATAATTCACCATCAACCAAACCTTGTATAAGTTCACACACCATAACCCCACATCATGCATGAAAAAGCTCATCAAGAAATGTATGCATAATCTGACCATGTAGGTGTCTAGAGACCTGCATTAGCTCTATAAAAAGATCATTGCATCAATCATCTCACGACACTTGGCTACACGGGTTACGCATCGGTTATGGAAAGGGATTGCGGTCTCACCTTAATGGGATCATAATTAATTTCCATGCTAATGTGTTAATCTTTTGTAGCAGATCTTTCTCATTTGCGCATCGATCATCATGCAAACCGAAGCAGGACAGTCAGAAGCAGGCCCCAACGTGGCTGCTGTACCCCTCAATGTTTTACGAGTAGAATCCCACCCGACTGCTCCACCGCCAGAGTTCCAAGGATTTCCGGGACCCATGCCAATCGATAACCCACCTATGGGATACACCGAGAAGATACACCGTAATTCTCACTGGTTCCAAGGCCTAGCAGGACCATTAGCTGATGCTGACTTCATCTTTGAAGCAAATATGACATTTGATGACCGCACATGGGGCAAATACCAATTCTTCTCAAGAGAATTTGAAGACCTACAGAACACCCAGGACTTAACTCATGTTTGGGCGAGAGCCGGCTTCACGGAGTATTTCAGTGATCCTCTGCCCAAGCCTGACTTTTATAGGTGTTATTATTTAATCACCACTTTGCTGACCTCAGAGAATAAGGACATCCCAGGAACCTTTATTTTGCCATCTTTCGTGGAAGATCCACCTTATAAAAGATTTTATCTTTCAAAGGATTTGATCAGAGCTGCCATCAAAATACATGGAACCCACACTCCAACGGAAAAGGAACGGCTAGTCCCAGAGCAGATGAAGCGTGGCGATGTAACTAAGTGGGAGGATATATCGGCTATAACACCTGAGCTCTCTAAGCCATTACGGATATGCATGCAGCATTTTGCTTTCCCAGCTCAGGATCGTTTCACTATGCCCCACAAGAGAATCTGGTTTGGCTTATACTTAGCATGCACTGGCCCTCAAACGGTTGATCTAGCTAGCTGGATCATTGATCAGCTCTATTTGGCGCAACATAGGTGGGAGCGAAAGAAGGTAATCAATGGGTGCTGCGCCCTCACCAGAATCATCTATATGTGCTTGGCGTATGACTTACCGATTGAGCGTGCCATGACAAGTGAGGAACTAAAGGCATTCAAAGGCACCACTAGGAAGGCCAGAAAATCTAACAAAAGCAGAGCCGAAAAACGCATGAGAGGTACTATCCCGTGCCTGCAAGTTCCAGAATCACCCTCACCACAACCCTCTCCAGAGCCGTCACCAACAACCGCCGCTCCCACAGTACAACCAATTCGTATACGGTTATCAAGACCAGTCACGCCGCAGGGTGCCACCCGTACTGTTGAACCCCAAGCAGCCACAACCACGGTACCTGTCGCAACAGCAGCTGAACTTCCCACCACTATTGGTGCGGAAGCTTTCTCTTTTCCCATACCGCATTTAGAAACAGGACAAGCAGTGCCACTGGAACCAACTTTTGATTTTGAAATGCCTGATGCATTTTCCACTGACTTCCAGTTTTCAGAAGGACAATTCTTTTCTCAAGAATATGAAAGACCTAGCTACCCTACCACACCCAGGGATCAGCCACAAGGACAGACCGTGTCCAGCTCTGATGATGAAAGGACAGCCACAGATAACGACGACGGCGATGACGAAGCCAGCCAGGGCACTCACGAATCCCAAGAGCATGAACAGACAGAGGGACAAGGCCAACAAATGGACACACATGGTGATACAAGTACCTATGAAGATGAAACTTACGAGGCAGCCGCTTACACTCTAGCTATCAAGAAGCTGTATAGGACAATGGAAAACGTTTGGGCACGCAAGCAGCTGACAGAGGAAGAGAGCCAAAAAATTATAGAACAAGAACTTGTCACAGGAGGATTCGAAGATGCATACATCAAAGGATTCCACGAGTTGGTCAAATCAGTGGGCTCCAACGAAGCACTCAGGTACTTGCAAAGAAAGCCACTACCACAATTTGACCCCCGCAGAATACGACTCCTTTCAAAGCCCGACGAATACATTCATGTACCAACCGGAGGACAATCTTCTGAACAAGCTAGGGAGGCACGCCTAATCCCAGAAAGTTCTTTGGCCGGAGAAACCATCTTGGTAGATTCCCCACCCCGAGCTACAACTATAGATACCTCAGTAGTCACTGAAGTACCGACCACACCAACCGCTCCTCCATCACCGCCTGTCCATCCAGCCTCTCCTATTCGCCCTCCTTCCCCCAGACCGACACCTTCTTTCGCTGGTAACGTAGCAGCAAACAGCTTTACAACTACACACACCATTCCTACACCCATTAGGCCTAGTACACCTCCTCACTCCTCCACCCTCCCATTCAATCCATTCCTCCATCCGGTTTTTCAATCCTTCCCCACAGCTCCACGTCCCCTTTTCCCATTCCCACCGCCATTAACCTTCTCCCCCGTCTCACCTTCCCGACCCACTGTAACCCCTCGTTCCCCTTTCCACCCAGCTGGTCCAGCCAGCCCCCCTGTAAATTATTCCTCAAACTTTGTAAATCCCGTATTTACACCAGCACCAGCACCTAGGGTAGCACCCATATTCACGGTCACCGCACTAGACACGTCCACCGACATGGACATCTCACCACCCACTGCACCATCGCTCACTTCACTCACGACACAGACATTCTTAGGCACATCACAATTTTCAACAATCACCACATCATCCACCTTCCCATCCCCATTCCCCGTTCCAATTGCATCCACACCAACTGCATCCTCATTTAGCACCCCGTTAATACTATCACCCATTGTAGATAATGCATTCCGACAAATGTTCATGTGTATGACGCAAGTAAGAGATGAATTCACATCTCTTGGTAATAATTATCAGGAGCTGCAGAGGACAACCAATGACTCACAGTCGCAGCTTAACTTATTGTCTATAGAGAATGCCTCCCTGAACACCCGCTACCAGGAATTACGCGAGGCATATCACAAATTGGAGCTAGAAAACGAAGAAAAGACCAAGGAAGCCACCGCTGACTTGGATAATTTATTAAGAGCCCAGACAGTCCGCAATGCAACGCTAACACGAAACATGGGCTTACTAAGAAGACATCTAGCTGCAGCAAAAGAGGAGAACCAGAGACTCCAAGAACAGAATAGAGAGAATTTGGAAGCGGCATTGGACCATCCAGAACAACCATTAAGTCCTAGCAGATTCAAGGCAATCCCATCTGAATCGATGCGAATGTTGTTAGACGACCACGTTTGACTGCTAGAGGACTATGATCGAATGAACGAAGAGCATCAGAAGCTAAAAGAAGATCACAAGTTACTACAGCTCAGAGATCCGGCACCACAACAACTACCAGTGACAGCAGAAGTACCAGAACCTGTGGACCCCTCTCCTGAACTTATAGAGGAACTCAACGCACTACGGGCCCAGGTAACCACTCTCCAATCACGCATAGATGTATATGAAGCGCCCCCAAGGCCTGATTCCCCACCGGAGATCCCAGCTGACGACGAGAACATCACCATTCCAGTGGAGGAAATGTTTGAAGAAGCATACGAGCCCATACCCATCCCAGGCGGACAAGTCACGGCCGAAGGCCAGATGACCTATGAACTTCCTACTCCAGCGTGGATGAAAACGATCGAAGAACTTGGAACGACACATTCGGCCAGAGTAGAGGCACAGTTACATGCCATGGCCATGATTGAAGAGAGAATCTTACAATCCCCCTTCTTTGCTCATTTGGCCCCCCGACGCTATATATCTGGGCATGAGCTGCAATATAAGCCATACTTCATGTTAATGGCTGAATATCAGCTCGCTATAGAGAAAGAAACCAGCATGAAACCCACGCATGCTACACAATTCGAGCCGGCGGACTTGCCACCAAATGCGCAAAGAGGAGAAATCCATCAACCTGATTGGCGCAAGGACCTTCTCTAGAAGTACCCAGAAATGATGAGCACATGGGTGAAAGCGCCCTTACATTTAAAGTATAATCCTTGCTGGGGACCAGTACCACGACGCCGCTCCTGGACTGCATTCGCTATCAAAGTACAAAACAATAGGCAGTGTCAGGATTGGCTGAATTATCCCTACTTCAAGCCACCTACCGAGTTGCCCACTGTTGGCTATATGATGGCTACTATCCGTCACTGGCTCCCTCGCCTGAAGAATATGAATGATATTGCAGTGCATATGACTGTCAAAATTTTTGACATGATGCAAATGATATTTAAAGTCTTCCGACGCGTCAAGGCACCGCATGTAAACACCCCGGGATTTGAGCATGGTAACTTTGATCTAGTATATGACATGAGCACAACGCCATCGCTCCGGGTGTGTTATGCCTGGCACTGTAGAATAAAATACCTCCCGGCATGCTACAAACAAACCTTTGAAGAGATGTTCACCACCGGGTTTTGGGAATACCATTCCGAGGTATTCATCAGCAGGCCCACATATTTATTGCAACTTTTTGCCTGTGAGCGAATGGTTTATTCCACGCATTATCAACTCCCGCCACCCGACGAACCGCAACCGATAGACTGGGAGAAACTCGAGGCTGATCTGGCCCGAGGCATTCATATCTCCGAGCACACCCTCGCTCAAGACCTCCTACAGAACTATATCCGGCAGACCTCACAACAAGGTTCTGTCAGGGACGACAGAAGCGAGAGGGAGGGGGGTGTTGGAAGCAGTCAGAGGCACAGACGACGCGGAAGCATGTAAAGACGGAGCAGGGAGCCAGTCGGATTATTTTTTAAACAATTATGTCTTTATCACCTCTTCAAACATCCAACAGTGATCTTCATCACTCTTGTAACATATGTAATATAGACAAAACCCCATTTTTGTAATCCATAGCTCCATTTTGTGCAAGCCGAGGAGTCCTCGAGCTTGAGGAGCTTAGGTAGAATGCACGTACCAATTTTCGTTATTTTTAGACATCGTTTACCCTTCCAAATAGCCTCTAGGACCTATTTTTTAACTATGCCGGTCACTAGATGTGAAACCGGTCTAAATTAGTCTAGAAACTATAAAAAGAGCTAGAGAGCTCATTTTTGAGGTTGGTTCATTTTGGTTCATGTTGACTAGTTTGAGCTTGTAATAGTGTTCTGGAGAATAGAGCTATTTGCCCACCTTCCATTGTGTCTCGTTTGTCTCTTCATTGTGAGTGTGTATGTGTGTGTGCATGCTTGTGTACTTTCACTCACGTATTTGTAACATCACTTGCTCATAGTCTTCATACTAGTCCTCACGTCTCCACGGATTGACATTTACGAGGTGTATCTCCTCACGTTGGTACTCACCATTGTGCTAGAGCAACAATCCCCTTCGCCCAAGTCCAGTTTGATCTTCGATGGGAGTGGCGTACTGAGGTCAGCCTCGACACAGATTTGAGGGTGCCACCGGGCGTTGAACGAGTGTCTTGCTCCTTCATAAATGAGACCACCAATGTCCTCGCGCGAGGCCAACGGCTTGCCGATAGGAGAAACAATGTTCCATACGAAGTTGTACAAGAAGTATGGCAGGTTAGGGAGCTCAACCCAGAGGGGGTACCGAAGCGATTTCGATTTGTCGGGAGTAAAATCAGGGGACCATCTGAATAGGCACAGGGTCGCCCGGCCAAGTTGCCAAGTTCCGACACTAAGGGCTCAAAACGCCATATCTTCATTTTCAAGGACTAGCAGCAAGTGGCTTGCCGGTAAGAACTGACACTTACAAACAACTAGCCCGCAGGGGGAACCACTCGTTGCGAAGCCACTGACGCACAGTTTCGAGCGGGGGCTTAGGGCCGAACATTTGGCCGACGAGGCAAACTTTCTTGAGCTCCTCCTGAGTTGACAAAATTGCGGATCTATTGAGGGAGACCAAGGGGGGTTCAACACTCTCGAGGGTCCCTTGGGCGGCACAAGAGCCCCCCTCCAACAAAGAGGCCAGGTTAGCGGTCTCCCCGGGGGGAGGGGCCAGATTGCTTCTCACAAGAGAGGGGGACGCCAAATCCATGACCGCTCACGAATTACTTCTTATCTTCCCTTAAGACTTCTAGAAAGGACCCCACTTACTTGTTGTGGCCTCCACAAAAGGATTCCGAGGAAGGAAAAGAACAGAGCTACCTCTCTAAAGCGAAACTTTATGAAAAACCAATTGACTGTCCCCCCGTAAAGCTCTGCAAAAGCCTCTTTTTCATCGCTTCCGACCACCTTTTCCTTTTGCCCTCCTCCTTTCCTTTCTTTTTTTGTTCTTTTTTTTTCTTTATTTTTTTCTTTCTTTTCTTTTATCTTTCTTATCTCTTTTTTTCTTTTATTCTAAAGCTTCAAGCCACGAGCAGCGCGAGAGAACCCGAAACTCATCACTCAAACTTTAAGGCACGAAAGTGATTGACCTTTTCGCCATAAGGGTGGGCTATTCGAGAGAGTACTCGATTCTGTCAATCGAGAGAGTGACGCGAAAAAAGAGGAATCTATCGCCATGATAGAACAACTCTGTCTGTCGTCAAAGAGGAGTCACTCGTCTATCGTCAAATCTGTCTGTCGCGGGTCCAAAAAAAGAGGAGTCACTCGTCTATCGTCAAATCTATCTGTCGCGGGTCTGAAAGGAGATGTCTATCGCTGAAATGAGTCACGATAGACAGAAGCAAGCCCCCCTGTTGTCCGTCGCGATAGACCGAAAGAGAAGGGAGGCTGTCGCCGCTGCGTGTGATGTTCTTCGAGTCGACAGACGCTGTTGTCCCAACGCTGTGATCTTCTTCAAGCCGTTGATGTCGATCCCCCAACAGCGTCTCTTTTAAGTGACGGACAGGCCCCCGGAACCACTTCAGCTGCTACCACCTCCGACAGCCACCTGTAGAAGCAGACCTCCGTCCTCCTGACGGACAGGCCCCCGGAACCACTTCAGCTGCTACCACCTCCGACAGCCACATTGGGCCACTGTCTGATGGTCCGATTTTAGATCTGTCTGAACTAGTCGGATCCTTAGATCACAGACTTACTTTGACTGAGCACGGGAGTTTTACCTCTCCCTCATCAAAAGGTAATTATGAGCATGGGAGTTTTACCTCTCCCTCATCAAAAGGTAATTATGAGCACGGGCATTTAACCTCTCCCTCATCAAAAGGTAATTATGGGCACCTCTCTCTCATGAAAAGGTAATTATGAGCAGGGGAGTTTTACCTCTCCCTCATCAAAAGGTAATTATGAGCACGGGAGTTTTACCTCTCCCTCATCAAAAGGTCTCCCTTATCAAAAGGTAATTACGAGCATAGGAGTTTACCATCTCCCTCATCAAAAGGTAATTACGAGCATGGGAGTTTTACCTCTCCCTCATCAAAAGGTAATTAGGAGCACGGGAGTTTACCATCTCCCTCATCAAAAGGTAATTGCGAGCATGGGAGTTTTACCTCTCCCTCATCAAAAGGTAATTACGAGCACGGGAGTTTTATCTTTTCCTCATCAAAAGGTAATTATGAATGGGGGTTTTACCTCTCCCTCATCAAAAGGTAATTACGAGCACGGGAGTTTTACCTCTCCCTTATCAAAAGGTAATAACAAGCACGGGAGTTTACCATCTGTTGAAGCTCAAGGTCAAGGACAAAGCATGGAAGTGCATCAAGGAAGTGGACACACAAGAAGAAGGAGCAAGTAGGGAGCTCCAAGAAGCACCTGTCAAATTTTCAGAAGAAATCCCTACAAAAATAGTGATTTTTATCACTAAAAACCATTGTAAATACCATTTTCCATTTTTGTAACTCCATTTTGTTCAAGCCGAGGAGTCCTCGAGCTTGAGGAGTATTAGAACTACCATCCTACCAATTTTCATAATTTTTAGACTCCATTTGAGCCCCCAAATAAGGCCTGGAACCTATTTTTTAACTAGGCCGGACACTAGGTCTGGACAGGGCCAAAACCACTCAAAAACTATAAAAAGGGCTGGAGAGCTCATTTTTGGGGTTAGCTTGTTGTAGATTTCAGCTTTGTAAGAGAGCTCTTGTATAATCGAAGATCTTCCATTGTTCCACTCCTTGCTCTTACTTTGTGCGCGTGTGTGTGTATGTGTGTGCATGCTTGTGTGCTTTCACTCACGCACTTGTGCCATCACTTGCTCATAGTCTTCATATCCGTCCTCACGTCTCCACGGATTGACATTTATGAGGTGTATCTCCTCACGTTGGTACTCACCATTGTGCTAGAGTGACACCAATTTTGGCGTCGTTGTCGGGGAGAGAGCTTGGAGGACGAGTGTGTGACGGTAAGACGTAGAGTAGCGACGTTGGAAGGTAAGAAAATCACAATTTCTAGTTCAGTTTCTGAGTTTTTCTCCTTCTTCATCTTCGTCATCATCTCCATCTTCTTCCCTCTTCGTATTCTCTGATTTTTTCCATTTTCGCCACTACATTCACTCGTTTTTACTCGTGGCCATGAGGAACAAGCTTAGGAGGAGCTAAGAACCAAAAACGCTGAAGAAAAACACTGAAAAACTCTCAAAAACACCAGAATCTGAGCGGTGGTATCGCGGCATGAGAGGAACAGCACCTGGTATCGCGAGCGTTGTATCGTGACTTTGGAGAGTGACTTTGCATCTACAGGCTGATAGAAGTGACAAGGAGGACACAAGGTACACAAATCTGCAAAAATTTTTGAATTTGGGTGTCAAAATCTCCAAGTATCATGTCCGGTTGAGTTGTGGTATCGCGATACCAGAACTCCCGTGTATCGCGATACTTGTTGAGGTATCGTATCGTGCATGCCCACTTGAGGTATCGCGATACCATTCTGGTATCGTATCGTCAAGTGTTGGTATCGCGATCGCGGTCGCCCCGGTGGTATCATATCGTGGTCCACTTGGTATCGTCTCGTTGACCTTGCAGTATCGTATCGTCGGCCAAGTTGGTATCGTATTGCCTGGAAGATATCGTATCGTCTATTGTGCGGTATCGTATCGCTTGCAAATAGGTATCATATCGTGGGCTATACTAGTATCGTATCGCGCCAAATTTCTGGTATCGTATCGCGGTTGGAGTGGTATCATATCGTCCTAATCACTGGTATCGTATCGCCAACTAATCAAGTATCGTATCGTGCAAAATTAGAGATATCGTATCGTGACCACTTTGAGTATCGTATCGTCTAAGAGAGCAGTATCGTATCGTGAGGTTGGTATCGCGATCGCAGTTATCCTAGTGATATCGTGTCGTCTAGGTGGTATCGTCTGAAGGGGTATTGTGTAAGACAAAGGTATCGTATCGTGGAAAATCTGGTATCGTATCGCCTGTTCTGAGTTCCTAGAGAGATCTTGTTTCCCTATTTTAAACCCCAGAACCCTGAACTGGCATAACTTTCTCATACGAAATCTGTTTGCTGTGATTTTGAAGTTGACCCTCAAGGAAACTAGAAAACCAAGGAGTTCCAAAGGATTTTGAGCAATATAAGAGAACTTTGGGACTAGAAGCCAAGGCTTATGAACCTGAGATCTGGCAGACACTTAGGCAAGGATAGACAAAGCATTAGGTCATCTGAGGCTAATGTCAATCATACAACCAAGTCTTGGGCTCAACAACTTAGTGGTTATCCTTACACACTAAGTTTAGAAACCAGTGACTCAGAAATGTCTTTTAGCATGGAAAGACCCACACGTAGCTCAGGCACTGCCTATTTACAGACACCAGAAGGTCCCTATAAGACCTAATTGGAGTATATCAGGACCAACCAATTAGGTGCTCGCATCTATGAGGATGGTCTAAGACGATCAGTGGTTCAACTCAAGAATCCTGACCAACCCTTTGGACTTGAACACCCAGTGGTCAAGTTTGAAGAGGGTGCTTACATTGATAAGGAAGGAACCATGTATGTGGTTAGCAACTTACCAGATAGGACAGATGAGTTTGGAAATATCATTCCTGAGAATGAGATAGGAAACCTAGAGCAAGGAGACCTACGAGGAGAACCCAAGACCCCGAGAGGTAAGTCAATCTTAACCAGAGTGCTCACTCCAGAATGGATTCCTCAAGATAATAAGAGCATAGAACTATTTGTGAATAAAGAAACGGAGGAAGCCTTTTGGAGATTTAGGCCAGATCAACCGAGCCCAATAGTCACCATCTATGAATTCAAGGATCCAGAGACACTAGGGAAAGTTGTCTATCTAGATCACGCATCTCAAAAATTATTCTTGGTATCAGATCATGATAGACATGCTTACACTTGGCAAGGTGAATCCATTTTCCCTCCACCAAGATCTAATGTTTCCGAGGGCCTCCAAGGAGCCGGATCATCCAAGGGTCATGAAACCCACAGGGAAAGAACTAGAGAGAGACCGGAGGTAAGCTTTGCAGACACTGTAGGTAGAGACAGATCAGGATATGGAACGGAAAGACCTGAAAGGGAGAGACATAGAGTTTATAGGCATCAAAGAGATGATCATGATTTCCCATTGCCTAGACCACGAGAGCACTCAAGAACCCTTAGACCTTCTCAAGTGGTTAAGACAATGAAGAACTACTTTGATGGACTTGGAGATCCTTATGATCATGTTGCGGAGTTCAAACAAGTGCTAAGAGATGAACAGGTTGAAGACTTATTCACCCAGTTCGAGGCATTTGGTTTGACTCTTAAGGGTACTGCCTTAGCTTGGTTTCAACCTCTAAATAGTCGCAACTATAGAGAGATAGGTCAGCTGCTAGAAGAATTCACTGTGGAATTTTCCAAAAGCGGTATCAGGCATAACACATCATCCTTGATCCACAGCTTCAAGCAGACACCCCAAGAAACAGTGCGACTCGCGGGAAGAAGATTTAGACAGTACTTGGAAAGATGTCCTGTGCCAGAATTACCCACAGCAGCCAAACAAGTGGCCTTGTTTCTAGATGGCCTATTGAGCACAAAGTTAAGGTCATATGTGTACTTGAAAGAGCCTAGGTCCATAGAAGAGTGTGTACGGATATGCATTGACATAGAAGACAACTTGGGTGAGGAGTTAGGACTATCCAAACTCTATAAGGACTCTGATAGTTCTACAAGTCATATCTCTAGAACCTCCACTGAGATAGATGAGATAGTGGAGCAAGTGGCCAAAAAGCTAGGAGTTCAAAATAGACAAATGCCAAGGGTCACTTCATTGAAGCGATGCTATACATGTGGAGGAGATCACATGACTAATGTTTGCCCATTGACGACTCAACCCCAAGGGAACCCTAATGCTCTGTATTGCACCATTGAGAGAAAATACACAAACCATACGGCTCAAGATTGTCCTTACAATAGGCAGGTGGTTAGACAAAATTATCAGCAACCTTACCAGCAGGGTAGGTATCAGAATCAATATCAACAGCCATATTATAGGCCACAGCCAGTCCTAGGAAACCAACCACCAACTCCTGCCAATGTGATCCCAGTTAAGTATACAATGGCGGAGGAGAACCCTAATAGAGCATTGGTACCGCTAACCCCATTGATACCAGAAAATGACTCTCACGCTCATGGTTCGAACTACTTCCATGAAGATAGTCCACATGCTTATTACATAGAGTCACCGGAGCAAAGTGAGACTTCTCAGTATCAATATGAGACACCACCTATGGAACAAAATTGGGAGCCAGAATACTCCAATGTCATTTATACGAATCCAAATACTAGCCCAAAGTGAGACAAGTAAGACCACACGCCCCTAGAGGACCATGCTTTAGATGTCAGGGCGATCATTTCATTCGTGAATGTCCCCACCAACCAGCTCTGGGACTAGGACAAAACATCACAATACAAGGCTTTTGTCCTGAGTGCGGCAAGGAACATCTTCCTAGAGAGTGTCCCAGGAATCCCTCTAGTGCACCCAAGGTCACACCCATCAACGTGGTAGGCTTAGTGGCAGATTCAAGTTCAAGTAGCAGTAATGTGGCTCCTGTACAGGCAGTTACTAGGGCACAGGCTGCACAACAAGCAAAACCAGCTGAGCAATCAGAGTCAAGTGAGACAGGAGAACCTAGTAAGAGGAAACCAAGAACATGGAAGGATACCAGAGAGAAAGCTAATCGCAAGTGGAACAAAAAGATATCTGAAATAGAAGAAAGTCTAAAAGATGCCAAAACAAAAATAGAAGACATTGCATCTCAAAGACCCTCGCATGCTGAAGCTCCATCCACTTTGCTTCATCCCACCCCACCACCCATTGTAAATAACCCGCAATCAGGGTCTGTTCTTGCAGATCCAATCCCAGAAGGCTTGGACATGATGTTCAAGGCCTACCAGGCTCGCCTTCAAGAAGGGCCAATAGCTGCAAACCTAGACAAGAGTTACCCTAGAGCCGATTTAGAGATTGAACGAATGAAAATGTGCATGAAAATGGTGGAACAAGCTCAAGCTATACTTGAGACTAGTCAAAAGTTCAATCAGACAAACTCTGTCAAATCAAATTTGCATTTCCAAGGCTTACTAGAAAGATTAGAGCAGTTGGTAAACAAACCACAAGTTTCTTTACCTCCACAGGCTCAACCAGTTTTTGAAAGAGGAAGCTCACCACCAATGGGAGCTTATGTTCCTAATTCCACGGATGCTGGAATACCTCCTTCAATTCAACAGTATTCTCAGGAGTTCTTGCGGGAAATACAAGAAGAGAAATGGGCCAAGGAGAAGGGTAATTCCCCTCCTATTCCTGAGATTGATGATCTTCATGATCAATTTCCCCAAGACATTCCATCTATTTACGGAGATGAAGTAGAACAACAAGAAGATGAAAGATTAGATTTTGAATCTAATACCCTAGAAGAACTGCCTCAATTTCCAGGCCCATGGGAATCTGAATCTCTTCAAATCAGAGCTCCCACAATATTGGTAAGAAATGAAGACTCAGTGGTTCCAAGAAACACTGATGTTGTGAAGAACACCAAAGTTCAGTGCCATCTCACGGTAGAAGAGCTGCTCAAAGCAAAACCTGAGCTATGGAATCATGTGAAGGATCAAGTTCCAGAACTTGATTCCAATATGCCAAAAGTAGGCTCTAAGCAGAAAGTACCAGAGATACCTCTAGACAAAATAGGGGATGTGAGTGAAGGTGAAGAAGGTAATACTTATCTTCCAATCACCTATCAAGGTTACACAACCAAAGCAATCATAGATTCAGCTGCTGGTGTTGCTATTGCGACAACCTCCTTGTGGAAGCGATGGGGCAAACCCACATTAAGACCAACTAGAATGAAACTTCAAATGGCAGATGGTCATTTTGAAAGACCTCTAGGATTGCTTGAAGGGATAACTCTAACAACTTGTGGTGTAGAGTTTGAACATACATTTTCTATATGTGACTTTGAGAAAAATAACGTCTACGAGATGATCCTAGGAAGACCCTTCCTACGACAATTGCAAATAGTAAAGGATTGGGGAACCAACTCCTTATACTTACAGCACTTAGGGGTCACCACCAAGGTCAATTTGAAGGATTACACCTTCAGAGATGTACCAACCCTACAGTGGAATCCTATCCACAAAGCGAAAGAAGATTCTATCTCTGTGCATTCTGGAAGTTCACCTGATCCATCCTGGCTACATGAAGATACTCACTTGTGGATGTGCAAGGTCGTAGAGGAAGAGGAAAAGCGCCTAAAAGCAAGAGAAGAAGGAGCTCCCCCAGGAGATAGACCAGTTAAAGACCCAGCCTATACACCAATGATATTTCCAGATGAGGAATTTGAGCCTCATGGTTGGGCAGAAATCTTAGCTACCATGGACATTGCAGTCAATGAAGAACAATGGACACCTCATTGTGATGAGGAGGGTTATGATATTTCAGTGTTCATGTGCCAACCCCTGTTGGAAGAGTGTGATCCTAGTGAGTTCATAGAAGAAGAAGAGAATGACGATGATCTAGAATCCATTGTGATGGATACTTACTTTGACTCAGAGGAACACTATTTAGAAGACATAGGAGTGTTAACCCAAAAAGAAGAAGAACCCCTCACGAGTATTAAAACGATAAATTCAAAGGAAAAAAGTGAAGGAGGTCAAAAGAAAAAGAAAAGAAAAGCAGTGAAACAAGAAGAGGAAGAATCATTGTTTGAAGTACCAAAAAATTTCAAGAAATATGAAGTGAAAGACCGAAAAATTTTGGTATGGATGCCTAAGAGAGAGGCCATTATAGGAGAAGCATATGACAATAAAGAAAAGAACAAAAAAATTGTAGTGACCATTGAAGGGAACGAAGAACGATGTACGTACATAGGAGATGACCTAAGTGCAAAAGAAGAAGCAGAGCTTGTAGCTCTATTAAGGGAATACAGGGATGTGTTCGCATGGCACTATAGAGACTTGAAAGGAGTAGATCCAAGGATTTGCTCTCATACGACTCCGATGACCGCTGATGCCAAGCCCACCAAACAAAAGCCCTACACGTATAATGACAATTATGCAGCCAAAATAAAGGAGGAAATTGATAGGCTGATTGAAGCTGGATTCATCTATGAGATTGAGCACACTGAATGGGTGTCCCCCATTGTGGTGGTGCCCAAGAAGAATGGGAAATTGCGAGTGTGCATTAACCTTAAAAAAGTTAATGCCGCTACAATCAGAGATAGTTATCCACTTCCAATCACCGAACATCTATTGGAGCGTGTTGCAGGCAAGGAAGTTTATAGCTTCCTTGATGGATTTTCAGGTTACAACCAAGTAGCCATTGCCCCTGAAGATCAACACAAAATGGCATTTGCCATAGAATGGGGAATCTTTGCATTTCGTGTGATGCCATTTGGGCTCACCAATGCACCAGCAACATTCCAAAGGCTCACGTGTCATGTCTTCAAAGAGTTCTTGCGAAAGAGTTTAGAAGTATATGTGGATGATTTATGCGCTCATTCCCAAGAAAGAAGTTACCACATCCCTGAGCTCAGACAAATCTTCAACAAGTGTAGAGATTATCGAGTGTGTCTAAACCTAGAGAAGTGTGTGTTCATGGTACAACAAGGTAAGATCTTAGGTCACATTGTTTCTAAGAATGGAATTTCAACAGATGAAGACAAGATAAGAGCGATAACAGAGCTGCCAAGACCAAGAAATGTTAAAAAGGTACAAGCCTTTATGGGCCATTGTGGATATTACCGTAGGTTTATCCACATGTATGCCATCATAGCTAAACCTCTTTATGGGTTGTTAACAAATTTTAAGTGGAACGAAGAATGCGAGAATTCCTTCAACGAGCTGAAAAGACGTTTGTGCACAGCATCAATATTGACTACTCCGGATTGGAGCAAACCCCTTCATGTCCATGTAGATGCCTCCAATCATGCAATAGGATGTGTGCTAGCACAACCCACAGGTGAAGGAAACCTAGATTTGCCGATAGCATATGCTAGTAGGAAATTAAATGCAGCTGAACGAAATTATACCACAACGGAGAGAGAAGGCTTAGGCATGATATATGCTGTGAAAAAGTTTAGACACTATTTATTGGCCAATAAGTTCAAGTTTTTCACTGATCATCAAGCTTTACTATATTTGGTCAATAAACCTTGCAATACAGGCCGCTTGGTGAGATGGTTCCTCTTACTAATGGAATACGACTTTGAAGTTGTTGTCAGGAAAGGTAGAACCCATCTTAGGGCAGACCATCTTTCTCATATCACTTCAGGAGAGCCACCGCAAGGAGTGTCTGATGAATTGCCCGATGCTTATCTGTTCAATTTAGAAGTTATTCCTAAATGGGCAAATAAGTTGGTACCAGTCCTAACCTTCGGGCCTGCAAATAAAAATGTGAAGACAAGCAAAGAAGAAATTGTAAAATCACAAAAGTATCAAATATTGGCCGAAAGTATGTACAAGCAAGATACCGAGGGCGTATTACCTTGTTGTGTCGAGGACGATGAACATACTAGTTGGTTGCAACAAGCCCATGAGGGATTGTTAGGAAATCACTACTCTAAACAACGAACATTGCAGAATCTAAAACATTTAGGAGTGTATTGGCCTAGCATGGACAAAGAAATACAAGAGTGGATCCAGAATTGTCCAGTGTGCCAGAAGAGACCCCCAGTAGAGCATGCCACTCTTTATCACGTGTCATTAATTCCAGATTGGAGCGCTCCACTGGTAGAATTTATGAGATCAGGAACACTAACGAACGAGGCTAGTCTATCAAGAAGAAGAAGCATGGAGCAAGAGGCTCAAGACTATGCATTAGTAGGAGACAACCTATATTGGAGAGGCAAAGATGGATACTTAAGACTATGCGTTCATGAATCAGACTATTTGAAAGTCTTAGAAACTGCACACAACGGTGTTGCAGGTGGACACTTTGGGCCTGACAGAGTAATTAAGACCATTCTATTCTCAGGACTTTGGTGGCCCACTCTTCATATGGATGCACATACCTATGTGAAGAAATGTGACACATGCCAATGTGCACAATATCCGATACGAAAAGATGAGATGCCTTTAAGGCCAATGATGGGAGGACGTGCATTTTCAAAGTGGGGTATAGACTTTGTAGGTCCCATCAACCCCCCAGCTAGAAACTCCCATGCAGAATACATTATTGTAGCCACAGATTACCTTACAAAGTGGGTCGAAGTAAAAGCCACGACAAAGAATGATGCTCAAACGACGGCTAAGTTCTTATTCGAAAATGTGTTCACTAGATATGGGTTACCAATAGAGTTGGTTAGTGATAGACGTACACACTTCTTGAATGAGGTCATTGAAAATCTCCTTCAAGAATTCATGGTGATACAGAAGTCTACCCCTTATCACCCACAAGCCAACGGATATGCCGAGAGCACGAATAAGATCCTATGTAACGTATTAACCAAACTTGTAAATAATAAACGCTGTGATTGGGACAAACAACTTCATCATGCTGTTTGGGCATACCGAGTTGCCTACAAAACGGTACTCAATGCTACCCCATTTCAGATGGTCTTTGGACAGAATGTCGTGTTACCATTGGACTTCTTAATTCCAGCCTTGAAAGTAGCACAAGAGCACGAGTGGAATGGACACGAGTTGTCCTCCAGGATCTTTGATCTAGAATGCTTAGGTGAGACGAGGCTACGAGCAGCCGCAGGAATCTATGCTGCAAAGAAAAGACAAAAGGCATACTTTGATGCCCATATAAAGGATAAAGGATTGAAGGAAGGAGATCTAGTGCTCGTTTATACGCTAAAGCAACATGCCTGCAAATTGGAGAAACGAGGATATGGACCCATGATCATTAATAGACTCTCCACTAGCGGTGCAGTTCAATTGGCCACTTTAGAAGGTGATATCCTACCAAACTATATTAGTGGATGCCGAGTCAAGTTATATCAAGAACCTCTTACAGAGGAAATGCTCATGAGACTCAACACTGCTAAGAAGCGAAAAGAAGAGGAGTTAAGGGTTAGAGAAGAAGCACAAGCAGAGGCTAGAGAGCGCATCAGAAGAAATAAGTTACGACGACTAGGCCTAGATATCAACACAAAAGCTCCCAAATATCACATGGACATGTGCCAATCTACTTCTCGAATAATTGACCGACGTCCCTTTGTGACTATAGAGGTAGGACAAGGAAAGAGTGTAAAGACTATGAGAGCATTGGTTGACTCAGGTGCAGCCACTAGTGCAGTTAGACTTTCATACTGCCAAGACCTGCAATTGGACATCAAGCCCATAGAATCCTATCTCATAGGATTGGGAGGTGTGGAAACCCCTTGTTTGGGCGAGGTGGAACTTCCCATTTACCTTCATGATGTTCCAATAAAAGTCAAAATGCTAGTGTGTCATGATGAAGACCTCACAGAGCGACTTGTCTTGGGTCAAGATTGGATTTACGACCATGCTGTCAACTTGAACCTAAGAAGTCAACTTCTTCATGTTTGGGCACATGAACAATGCATTACATTAGAATTGGAGAATTGCATGGCCACTGACCAAGACACCACATGCTCTCTGCTTTCCTCTAAGGCTAATCTTCTCGAACAAGATGTTGTAGATGTCAAAAGCTCTATGATCCAGACGCACACAATCATGGAAGGACAGTCGCAAAGGCAAGAAGAACCTTCTTCTTTTTCAAAGAGTAAAGCATTCACATTATTTCAACCTCAGAAGCAAACAAAACAGTGCAAGATAGCCAATCTATGAAATAGACAAAGAGCCTTCAAGAAGAAAGAAGTTATGGGCATGAAGCAGATCTGGGTAAAGAAAGGAGTGCAACCATCGATGTTGCCTCAAAGATTCCCACCCAACCAGATCGACCATGAAAAAAGAAGGAGCAAGCACCTACGACAGGCTCAAGCACGAAGAATCCAACAAATTTGGGTACCGAAGCTATCAAAGAAGGCCGACCACAATCATGTACAAATTTGGGTGCCTAAAAAATTAGCTGCAGCTCAACACGGGCGATTACAGATGTGGGTACCCAAGAAGCTCTTACATACACAACGGCCTATGCCCCCTACCATGCAAAAGGTCTCAACAAAGAAGCCAAGGAAAGCAAAGGGTAAGAACAAAACACAAAGAACAAACGAAGATAAACTCAACCCTTCTGCAAAAGTAAGCAGGCAATCATCAAGGATATGGGTTCGGAAGCCAAAAGCACCAACAACATCCACAGAACCAAAAGGCCAACCACACGGGATACAAAAGTTTGGAAAGCATCCAAAGATGAAGTGGCCTGAGGTGATCTCTATAGTACTAAACCCTATTCCAAGATGGGTTCCAATCCGGAGGATTACATCATTTCGAGATCCAATAGACACCTGAATTCATCAAGTATGCAAGTAACATCAAAAGCCTCGACCAGCAACAACCATGTGCCTTTGGCATAACCCAGTCGTTTTCACCATTCAGGTCATGCATTTCCAAAGTATGCATCAATATAGGGCCACCTTACATGGCCGTGCATAGACACAATTGAGAAATCCCAGGCACATGAGACACAATTTTCACATGCAAAATATGTTATTGATACTAACCTCCTTCTTCATGACTGTGCTTGAGAATGCTCATCAGCAAACTTTCAGCAAGGACATCCATCAACAGAAAGGACAAGCCGATGGTCAAACACCATGATGCAACTACAACACGAAGAGATGAAGATCAACGGACCCTTCACCATGGTAAGACGTGTATGCTTCACCAACACTATAACCATGATAGATTAGGAAACCTCTTCGTCAGCATACCCTTGAGCACTTAGCTCAAGACCCAATATCTTGCACCATACTTCTTGCCATGCATTTTCCAAGTACGCATACGTAGGGCCACATTACAAGGCCATGCACAAGGCACATATTTTGTTCAATCCATGCACTAATGCACTTACCCATCATCCATTATGGGTTACAAGTACTTGGAATGAAAACTATGAAAGCCATCTTTGGAAGAATCAGAGGACATCACGGTGACCACTACAAGAGCAAGGAAGCCATCCACCATCGAGAGTTGCTCATAATCACCATTGACCACCTCCTTTGAGCAACTAGCCATTTTGGACAGCTCACAAATGCACCATGAAGATGGAATACAAGGCAAAAGTACGTACAAAGGGACTACAAATTGCAAGAGCTAGCAGTGGCAAAGTGAAGAACCAGACAAACGACCAGGCTACATTGGGAAGATGGATCGCCCCTGTTGGACGTAAAGGACGGTACCTCTCAACATACTACATGGAACGACCTCTACAACAAGGGTCTGTTAGGGACGACAGACTCAAGAGGGGGGGAGTGTTGAAGCTCAAGGTCAAGGACAAAGCATGGAAGTGCATCAAGGAAGTGGACACACAAGAAGAAGGAGCAAGTAGGGAGCTCCAAGAAGCACCTGTCAAATTTTCAGAAGAAATCCCTACAAAAATAGTGATTTTTATCACTAAAAACCATTGTAAATACCATTTTCCATTTTTGTAACTCCATTTTGTTCAAGCCGAGGAGTCCTCGAGCTTGAGGAGTATTAGAACTACCATCCTACCAATTTTCATAATTTTTAGACTCCGTTTGAGCCCCCAAATAAGCCCTGGAACCTATCTTTTAACTAGGTCAAAAGGTTATTACGAGCACGGGAGTTGACCAACTCCCTTATCAAAAGGTTATTATGAGCACGCGAGATTTACCTCTCTCTCAGCAAAAGGTAATTACGAGCACGTGAGTTTTACCTCTCCCTCATCAAAAGGTAATTATGATCAGGGGAGTTTTACCTCTCCCTCATCAAAAGGTAATTATGAGCACGAGAGTTTTACCTCTCCCTCATCAAAAGGTAATTATGAGCACATGAGTTTTACCTTTCCCTCATCAAAAGGTAATTATGAGCATGGGAGTTTTATCTCTCCCTCATCAAAATGTAATTATGAACATGAGTTTTACTCTCCCTCATCAAAAGTTAATTATGAGCACGGGAGTTTTACCTCTCTCTCATCAAATGGTAATTTCGAGCATGGGAGTTTTACCTCTCCCTCATCAAAAGGTAATTATGAGCATGGGAGTTATAACCTACTTCCTCATAAAAAAGGTAACGTATCATTGATCAGAGAAATTTTATTTTTTTTATATGTTTAAAATTTGACTTAATATTGCTTGGGTTTTTTACAGATGGATTATCGAGAAGTATTATCTTGGATTGCTATATTTGGTTTAAGTATGCTAATAGTTATGTTTCTTACAAGTGTTTCAAGATGAATTATTTTTCAGGTTTAGGATGAAGACTGGGAGTTTATGGACAACCAAGTTTTTCTTCAAGAATAGATCATGAATAACCTTTTACTTCTATTTTTGCACCATATTGTTTAACCTTGCATTTAAAGTACGCATCAAACTATGTAAAAACACATGTTGAGCTTTTCCCTTAGGTGCACGATCATTTGCACTAATCTCGATTGTAAAATGCATTATGAAATCTGCGAGCAAAGTCTAAGTCTGTGAGATAAAAACATCTTCATCAAAAGCTCTTATCCCTTATGCACCATAATTTTTGAAAATGCACTTAAAGTATGCATGTGATAGGGTCCCATTACATGACTATGCATTGAGGCACAAACTGAGTGGTACCCATGCACATAAGAGAGACTGTAAGGCTTTATATATTTTTACATTGCTTGTATGCGAGTGAGTGCACAATCCTCACCATCCGAAACCTTTTACCTTGCTCATTGCACCATATTTGTTCTCTATGCATTTTAAAAGTATGCATTTATAGGGCTAATCACACGGCTGTGCATAAGACACTTTGTTTTTATACCCATGCACTTGTAGGAATTTGTAAGAAAATGACATGAAAATCAAGTTTTGATGTTATGAAAAGGGCACATTTATTCAGGTTGGTGCATCCAGAGGAAGCACAGGTTTGGTGGGGGTGAATGTCGTAGACATTCTCATCTCTACGTTTGTTTCCACTCGCTTCCGAACAAAAGAAATGTTTGTTCATTGGAGAAAGCTTGGAAGATCGAATTCATCAAACTCCGATTTCATCATACACTTCTCAAATGCTTCTTTCACTTTAATATGGTCACATTACACATGAAATTAATAGAACATGTGGAAATGGACGATTATAAGAGCTAGCCATTGAAGCTCATTATGTGAAACTTGTATCATTTTAGTTTGAAATGCTTTGACTCAAGGACAGAGGGAAGGTGGCCGCTTGGATCTAAAAGAAAAGGAGGCACATGTCTGAAGAAAAGAAAAAGGTTGCTCAAACTTAATGGGGGGATCACCTCCATCATATAAAGAGATGCCAAGAGGAGGCCTCTCGGCTGTTGCATACTCACATGGTGAAAAGAGAGTAAGTAGAGTTCAGATGTTAAAGCATTAATAGACTAAATCTTATGAAGTTCTTGTTGAAGCTTAGAGAGACATTAAATTCAGCAATTGATGGGAATAAGCGTAGCCAATAAACGGTACAATTGGAGACAACAGTTTGTGGATAGAGAAAAACGCAAATGAAGGGTCAAAATAGCATTTTACTAGGAGATGTGTGGCAGAATTGCATGAAAAAGGAACGACAGATATCAGGGACACGCGGATCATCTGAGAAGAGGGAGGCTATCCCAAGCGTTGTTCATCAGACAAAGTTTGGAGGTGGCAAGTCAAATAAAGGAGGGTTCATTCGTCAGAGAGAGGGAGGCCATTTGCACATTAAGAATCTAGCAATGAGGCTTTGGGATAAAGCACGTTGATCGAGGGCCATCATCAGAGAAGGGCGCAACCATTATCGAGGAAGAGATGATGCAATAAAATCAAGGGGAGAAAGGTGCTGCTTTTGAAAGTTTATCTTCCATGTGTTTCTTTTCTGACAAGAAGGAATAGAACAAAAGGAACTCTCTGACGTTCGGAGGGGGGGAATGGATCCTCTGTTCGCTGAAGTGATGATCCTTGCAACATATCCGATGAGCTAAAAAAGGTCATGCAGAGGAGAAGACAGACAATTTTTCTCACATCGCATGTACAGGAGGAAGAGGTCGATTTTGACGAAGGTGCTGCAGCGATTTATATGGGGAATTTCAAAACAACCGAAGCATGGATGTGAGAGCGAGTACTTTGCGCTGTCATCTGAAGAAACGTAGCCGCACGTGGAGGGCAATCTCTCAATTTGCATGGAAGCTCGTATTTCTTCTCTGCGATGTTTTTCTTCATTTACAGTTTTTTTTAATCTGAAAATGTTATTATAAAGCGATGTCATTAAATATAAACAGATGTAATCTAGTATGATTTAAAAGCGAAAATAGTCAGAGTTAATTAGACTTTCTTGTAGTTCGCGCTGTACTTAATCTTTGTTTCACGAAGCATCGCATGTCTTTGTTGCTGAAGAAACTTTACACCAGATGAAATATACAGTACATAGGAGTATAAAACTGAAGAGAGTTTGTTTTTTATGAATTATGATATGGACAATTACCATTATTCTTCTTCTGGCTTTCGTTATATACTCTGAAGTATTCAACACAGTTTGTATACTTTAAAACCATACTTTTTGATACATTGATGGCTTATTTGCCAATGACTATTGCGGGCTCTCTTCCATGATCAAGTCATCCAGTGGGGATAATTATTCCAGGAACCGCTAATCATCCTATGCTGGTTGACACCATCATTAACCACTGCACACAAGGCTAATACACACGAATCTTATATTTAAATGATCAATGAATTAATGCTTTGATTCACTCTATATGACAATGATGACTCAGATTCGGTGAAGGCATGTTCAGGAAACTCTCGAGGGAAGTATATGATTTGATTCATAATATTCGATTCCATGTCTGTCATCGATTGGTCATCTACGATTTCACTCGTTGCTCTGCTATTTTATATAATTTAGTAGAGCCTGATGCAAAACTCTAATATACTTAAAGCCATCGCTGATCTCAGATGCAGGCACCATGGAGATCTATTGAGATGCAAATAAATGATCAGAATTTCCGTGTATATCTTCGGTAGTAGTGTGTTATGCTAGATATTAGATGTTTCCATCCTTGACAGTAGCCGTTTCTAGTGCTTTTAGCCTTTTGAAGTCCCCTATCTGTGCTATCTTATTGATCCGATGACTGCATCTAACTGACGGTTGTTGCTCATTGAAGAATCAAGGAAAGAATCTCCTTTCTTGGATAAAAGTTGGAAGCCCAACCAGTCCTGATGTTTTGATTAATTTGCCCTTCTGAAGATAGAAACACCAACAAAATGAATGCTGATCTGATGCTTTTCATGTGGAGAGCGATGGATATCACTGTTGAAGGATTTGAAGGATGATCACAACAACTAAATTTAAATATTTCATTGTGCTGCAGTTGTGTTCTTGCGCTATAGATTAGTAGTAGAGAGATATAATTGAATGTATTTTGCCGCACTATTAAGAGTTAGCATATTCATAGAGAGGGATAACGAATAGCTCCATGAGACATATGACTGAATATCATGTTCTTCAGTTGTCGCCTAAAGTCTGATTTAGACCATTGTTCTTAGTACTCGGAAGGGTTGGATTAACGCAGATCTTGAGTCACATTAGGAATATTTACTTATTGATGATTGAATGCAAGTGTTCATCGAGGCGAAGAAATCATTATATGCAAGCTATTGAAATGTTTTTTTTTTGTTTTTTCTGCACTCAGAGTTGCATTCATAAGATACACATATGAATATGATATTTCTGAACAATTGTAACCTTCGGGACTTTAGTGACTAAAAGGACGAAGAGTCTCTAGGCTATTAAAAGAAGTAAAATATATATTCTCATTAAAGCACATTTGAAGGAAATGTAATGAAATTGCTTAACGCTTGTGCAAATGAACTTCAATGAGTGACAAAAATTTCCAGGGCTTCTCATAATGTATTAAATCTTTGATGTTCACTTTGAGTTGGCACGAGTGAATGATTACCGCCAAGTTTAATCAATATAGACTTTAAAACTTTAATAAAGAACTGTTCAAGACAAACTAAGAACATATGAAAAGATCATAAATACCATTAGGACGTCTAGATATTATTTAATCATTACGATAATTTTTATCATGTCTTGGTATGATCCATGATTCAAAAGAAGAATTTGATTGGATAAGTTCTGATTTGCAAGGTTATTCAAATTAGTGTTTCTTGAGCTTTGATTAAATGAAGAGTCTTTGAGTTTTTTTCATCAAACCTGAGCTTGCTCCAAGTACCCGACTGTTGGAAGTGAGGTAGGCCCTTAGGCTCATGTCACAGGTCCATGATTCAGTTCTTGATTTGTTTAGTGTATTTACATGATGCAGCAGAAGTACGCTGAGAAATCTTTTTGGAAGGTAAATGCAAATATGTGGATCCTAGTGTATGTTTTCAGGTTTTTGAAGACAAGAGATAGTAGGTTCAGAGTCAGTACATGCTACATTTGTTGTCAAGCAGTGATTGCTTGATGTGTACACTATTGGATATCTAGTTTGCATATTTTCTCAAGTATTATGGTTCATATTCAGCAAGTTCAGGTTCTTTTGAAGGAAAGTCAAATTCAGTTTTGAAGAAGACTTTTTGAAGAAAAGTTCTAAAGTTCGGGAGTACAAGCTTGAAGCTTGTGACAAGCTATTTGAAGCTTGTAATAGTTTGCAGCTTATGAAGTTTGCAGATTCGAACCCTGGTGGGATGGATAAGAGCCCAGCGCCTTGACCACTACGTTAAGCTCTTTTCCTTGTAGATGCTTTAATAAGCAAGTTTACACATGCTTTCTCCGCTGCTATATCTCCTCACGCCGTTGTGTTGTACCAACTATTAAAACAATAGCTACATGTGCTATAGTTACTGAGAAAGATGGACCAAGAAGACATTGTTTTCCAACAATCCCCCCTGCAATGTCATATTGGTACAACCTGGACTGAATCTGCAAACTTCATAAGCTGCAAACTATTACAAGCTTCAAATAGCTTGTCACAAGCTTCAAGCTTGTACTCCCGAACTTCAGAACTTTTCTTCAAAAAGTCTTCTTCAAAACTGAATTTGACTTTCCTTCAAAAGGACCTGAACTTGCTGAATATGAACCATAGTACTTGAGAAAATATGCAAATTAGATATCCAATAGTGTACACATCAAGCAATCACTGCTTGACAACAAATGTAGCATGTACTGACTCTGAACCTGCTATCTCTTGTCTTCAAAAACCTAAAAACATACACTAGGATCCACATATTTGCATTTAACTTCCAAAAAGGTTTCTCAAAGTACTTCTGCTGCATCATGTAAATACACTAAACAAATCAAGAACTGAATCCTGGAACCTATGACTGTCAACTCACAACTTAGTGTATTATGAACACTGCTGGTTCATCTTTGACTGTACTCAAGTTAAATCAACTCAACTCAATTGAAATCTGAGTCAAAAAATCTATGATGTCATCATGTCTTCATCCTTTAAATCCTTCATACCTCTTTCCTTCAGAACTTGGTATAAACATATATGTGCGCACTTTTGAAATATACCTTTCTGAAATATCAAGCTTCTCTTCAATAGAATTTTGGAACCTTCTCCTGAACAGGAACTTTCTCCAAACATTCTTCTTCCTTCTTTTTACAAAGCTGGAACATAAAGAGAACTTGACAAAGGAAATATAGGAATACCTGAAATAGGAATACCTGTAGGTATGAATCTGCATTCTTTCACATATGGCTTGAAAATAAATCTTCATGTTTCATCACCCCCTGGATGACTTAATACTAGTATCCAGTATTCTTCAAATATATCAGACTTTATGAAATGTGGAACGTCTTCCTTCTTTCAATAAATCTGATCTTTAGTGATCAATACTTGTATCTGAAACAAAAGTTTTAGGATCCATATTTTTCTGTAACATAACAAGTATCTTCTTTTTCTCTGCAACACAAATCTGATAGAATCTGAATCTTTGACTTACTTCTTCCAATGCTAAGAACCTTATCAAACAAAGGATAGACAATTGAATCATAAATACTCAAGATCATACAAGATCTATCCAAGATCAATGATCTCTCCTGTGTAGAATCTGCTCTTATCAAACCTTCATGTCTGAATGTTTGATTTGCTACCTGAATGTCTCCAAGTGTCCATGCTTCTTAAAAAGTTGTAAAACTTTTCTTCAAAAAAATCTTTTAAGGAATCTGAAATTCCTACTTGAACCATAAGTGGACAAACTTCTCACCTTGAGAACTCCAAAAGCTGCAAGTTGATACTTCATAACTTTCATATTTTACCCGGGTGAAATGTGATAGTACCTGCTTGATTTTCTTTTGGCTAACTCCACTTTTCAATCAAGTGATAGGATATGATGGAACACCTTTTTGAATACAAACATGTATCCAAAAGTCTAGACAATCATAAAAAGTAGATTCTTCAACTGACTGGTACATCAACAAGATTCTGAATTTTCTGAAGTTTTCTGAAAGTACTGAATATGAGGTAACCTTTTCCAAACATAAAACCTCAACCCAAGTCTTCAACATCTGCTTACAAAAAACTCTTTTACCTCAAGAGTTAGATAAAGAAGAAATATACTTCTCTGCAACTTGTCATATATCAAGTAGCTCTGTATTGACAGTCCAAGAATTCTTTGAGGGAACATATAAGCTGCCTGCTTAAAAGCTTCAATTAAAACATAACTCATATATATATGAGTTAAAACATATATCTGCTGCTTTTCTTTCTCTCAATGCAATTCTTTGTCAAATCTACTAAATCATGACCAAGTGTAATGCAAAACAAGAAACTGCTTCTTCTTCAAACAAGATGTTTTCGTAGACTTGTCTTTGGGTGTAGAGGATAAAATAGGAAAAGTATATGGAAAATATATGAGAAAAGGAAGCCTTACTTTTCTTTTGGAAATGATGGACTTTCTTTTTCTGCATCTTTCTTCCACCTGATGATGTTAACATCTTCAAACTTCTCTTCCATACCTTTTGTTCTCTTCATCTTGAAGTAGCAAACACTCTTGAATTCTTCGAATGAACTTTTCTCTTCCTCTAATGCTAAGAGTAAGAGATAAAACAAACATGGTATACAAATGGAAGTGAATATAGAATCATGTTTTATCATCTCCTCATATCTGTGAATCAAAATTCTGCTTCAAATGTCTGAAACGACTAAATTCACCAATCGTTGTCTGAATGATGAATTACCCTTCTAGAGTTACCTTCTCTAGATACATTTGTACCTTGATATCCAACCAACTTACAACAGAAAATTGGCTGAAAAAACTCATCTCATCTCTGTGCTTGTCTTCTTAGATGAACTTTCTTGCCATGAAAGAGATTTCTCAAAAACTCTCTAGAAAAACCTCTAGATACCTGTTTCGATGTAGCCTTTAACTTTCAAATGATAAAAGCGTATAAAAGCAATCCTTGAATTTCTTCAAATCTCTTCATAACTGCTCTTCTAAGATATGACCTGCAAATGATAATCTGATAGTAGAAACTGATACCTGTGATTTGATGTCGATCTGATTTCTTCATCTTCTCTAAACCATTGTTCTTCCTTGAATTTGAAGTAGACTTCTCTTCATCAAGTCTGGATCTTCAAACAATACTTTTGTAAAGTATTTGCATACTCTTCCAAAAATATTCGGCTGCTAACAGATCATCAACTTCGTACTCCACACTGATGAATGTAACTGAAGTGTCTAATTCTCAAATCTCTACTCATCTAGATTAAGTGTGTATGTCAAATGTCAAATGTTAGAAGATGCTTTCAAATCATATGTTGTAAATCTGGAAGTCTAGGAACCTGGGATTATGAATGAGCCTTAATGCATTGATGCCAAAGATCTAAAGTTCTGTAACCAAAACCTTAGTGCTCTGATACCAAATGTTGGAAGTGAGGTAGGCCCTTAGGCTCATGTCACAGGTCCATGGTTCCATAGTTCCAGTCATGTACAACATTAATTCCAGCAATCTTCCATATTGACAAAACATGAACATACCACAACTTAATTTTAGAAATGATGAGATAAAGATAGAGAAAGAATAGACATCATGTGTAAGGTGTTACGTAAGCCAGCGCTTACTCATAGTATCATATATACCAATGTTCAATGTACAATGTGGGAGCAAAACTCTCAACCACTCTATGTGATGAGAAATAGATGAATGAGTGAATGTACAATGTAACAAATATATTCAGATGTATGGGCAGTAATCTGAATATACATGAGATGTGTGACCTTATAGGTTATAGAAGAGTGAATATGAGTGACTGAAAGAGGAAGGATCAGTGTGAACGGAAATCCTCAAACTCATGTGAACACACCTTCTTAAACACCTCATAAAATATGCATAAAGCATATACGTACTGTTTCTCTTGTACCTATGCCGAATAGGACTCCTCCTGATATGAACGCCACAGCCTCCATAAACTTCAAGTAGTACCTGTGTGCATAAAGAGAATATGTACCTGAATACTTTAACATAAGATGTGAATCTTATGTTAAACTCCATCTAATGTCTTTGAAGTAGCTAGATATCTTCTTGTAGAAGACAATCTTCAACCTAACATCTTCTTGTAGAAGATGATCTTCAAATACGCCATGTAGATGGTCCCATCCAATGTCTTTGAAGTAGCTAGACATCTTCTTGTAGAAGATAATCTTCAACCTAACATCTTCTTGTAGAAGATGATCTTCAAATACATCATGTAGATGGGTGATCCTCACCATCAAGCTGCTAATAATCAAGTCTTCTTGCCATGAACAAGAGATGACCTCCTCTCCATGAGAATCTACAAGGAAAAGAGCTTAACGTAGTGGTCAAGGCGTTGGGCTCTTATCCATCCCACCAGGGTTCGAATCTTGATTGGCGCAGCAACATGGAGTTATACAATCCTTTTGATATCATGCTTTTCGACTCAATAAAAGCAAAACGAACAGCAAACGCGGAAGACTATTTGCATAGCGATCATGCTTTATTGGAGATTGTAAGAACGTAGCTTTATTGATAAGCTTTTCATGGACAAAGAATACTATATAAACAAGTGCTTGGCTCACTTGTATGCATCCTTCACCTAGGATCAACACAAGCTTTCTAGAGCTTGGACCTCAGTAGAGGTGGTGTTTCTTCTAGCACATGGGGCAGCCATGGTGCAAACTTGAAGCATGTTGAGGAGCAGCTATGGAGTTCTTCTTGGTGATTCTTCTTGGAGAAGATGAAGGGTGTGCTCACACTCTAGCTCATGGAGAGGAGGTCATCTCTTGTTCATGGCAAGAAGACTTGATTATTAGCAGCTTGATGGTGAGGATTGCCCATCTACATGATGTATTTGAAGATCATCTTCTACAAGAAGATGTTAGGTTGAAGATTATCTTCTACAAGAAGATGTCTGGCTACTTCAAAAACATTGGATGGGACCATCTACATGGCGTATTTGAAGATCATCTTCTACAAGAAGATGTTAGGTTGAAGATTGTCTTCTATAAGAAGATATCTGGCTACTTCAAAGACATTAGATGGAGTTTAACATAAGATTCACATCTTATGTTAAAGTATTCAGGTACATATTCTCTTTATGCACACAGGTACTACTTGAAGTTTATGGAGGCTGTGGCGTTCATATCAGGAGGAGTCCTATTCGGCATAGGTACAAGAGAAACAGTACGTATATGCTTTATGTATATTTTATGAGGTGTTTAAGAAGGTGTGTTCATATGAGTTTGAGGATTTCCGTTCACACTGATCCTTCCTCTTTCAGTCACTCATATTCACTCTTCTATAACCTATAAGGTCACACATCTCATGTATATTCAGATTACTGCCCATACATCTGAATATGTTTGTTACATTGTACATTCACTCATTCATCTATTTCTCATCACATAGAGTGGTTGAGAGTTTTGCTCCCACATTATACGTTGAACATTGGTTTATATGATACTATGAGTAAGCGCTGGCTTACGTAACACCTTACACATGATGTCTATTCTTTCTCTATCTTTATCTCATCATTTGTATGATTAAGTTGTGGTATGTTCATGTTTTGTCAATATGGAAGATTGCTAGAATTAATGTTGTACATGACTGGAACTATGGAACCATGGACCTGTGACATGAGCTTAAGGGCCTACCTCACTTCCAACACCGACGTGTGCCGTATTTTTGGTGGTTGGCTTGATCCATCGACTGTCACTTTTGCGCCTACAGCGCTGTTCATGTGCTTTTGTAGAACTCAAACTCCAACACGTAGATACCTTCATATGATCATGGACACACATAGTAACTCACATATTGTTCACAAATACATACTCATATCCACATTAATGCTCATTCATACATATGTCATACACACTCATACATATATATATATATATATAATATATATATATATATATATATATATATATATATATATATATATATATATATATATATATATAGAGAGAGAGAGAGAGAGAGAGAGAGAGTATATATATACACACACTCATATAGCATATATCTATATCCATGGTTATGTATAGAGGGTTCATATATACCTTCATATTTTGTTCCGAGTACATCTTCGTCTTCTTTTGCTTGTCGTACTAAAGAGAGATATTATCCAAATCAAAAAATAAAATAGAACATATTTTAGGAGATTTAGAGCTCATCACTTTTGAAGATTATTTTAAATTTTCTGAGTGTAATTTGGAGTGGAGAAATCCTTAAGACAGTGCATTGATCGTGATAGGAGTAAAAGATGCATATACTTGTTTGAAAGTGAGTACATACCAAAAGTACTTAATATTCTCAATATGGAGGGTGGAAATGCATTGAGTACATCTTTACTCACATATTTGAAATTGAGCAAGGATGATTGCCCCAAAAGAGATGAGGAAAAGGAATTCATGGCTAAAGTTACTTATCAATGTGTTGTTGGTTGTCTTATGTACGCTATGCTAGCTACGAGACTAGACATTGCATTTGCAATGAAAGTTGAGTAGACAAATGTCTAATCCTAGAAAGAAGGATTGGGAAGTGGTCAAGATGATTTTGAGATATCTGAGTGGCACTAACGATAAGTGTCTATCCTTGGGTAGAGAGAAGGCATCCATTATTGGTTACATAGATTCCAATTATGCTGGCTGTGTAGACAATCATAAGTATACATTAGGTACGTTTTGTTGGAGGATAAACACTTCTATGTGCACAATGAAAAAAAATGAACCCTCCTAGGATCCTGAATTTTTTGCTCTGTGTTTTCTAAGCTTCTCTAAGTAAATGTAGAGAATGAAAATAAAAATTGGCACCTAAAACTAGACTCAGAGATGTTTCCAAAGAGAGTAAAACATTGAATGACTTTTGAACTAGCTATAACAAAATAGATAACTTTATCTCTGCATAGAGTATTAGCTGACTACATACACTACAACATATGAGGGGCATACCGACGCTGCATATACCGACGGTCATAGTCAACGTCGGTATAGGCCTCGGAAAATCTCACTAAGAGATATCGACGGTCAAGTGACCGTCGGTATGACTGTTTTAAACGGATCGTCGGTGTGGCTTGCAGCCGCCAGTATAAGCATCGGTATAAGCGTCGGTATGGGCGTCGGTATGGGCATCGGTATGAGCGTCGGTATAAGCGTCGATAATTTATTGGGAACTACTGATGCGTATACCGACGCTCATACCGACGCGTATACCGATGCCTATACTGGCGGCGAGTTTTAAACATACCGCGAACCCGAGAGAAAAACTTCACATTTTTGTGCGTGTTTGAGTACTGTTGATCTTCTATCGAACTTGCGCGTGCAAACCTGCATTGTCTTGTGCACACACACACACACAGATCTCTCTCTCTACACACACATACTCTCTCTCGGCTTAGATCTCACGTCTTGGTAAATGCTGCGCGTACTGTTAGCATTTGTGTTTCTCTATGCTTTATGTAAGGAATTGAACTCACAACCTCTTGGTTAGGAATGTAATGGGCTAACCACTTGCCCCAAAAGACATGGGTGAGGATTACTTCCTAATCCTCTCTCTTAGAGCGTGGTTCAACCATCTCCTACTAGGATTATGTTACATTCTTCCCCCCTTGGTCGATCATTGTCCTCAATGATCTACTCTTGAATCCCTCTAGCCTCGTTGATCAGTCCCTTGAACTCCCTAGGTGCCCTTGAATTGATGTTCCTCAACCTCGCACAGTTTCTTGAAACTTGTTCGCAACCTTGATCTCTTGAACCCTTGCTCTCAACCTTGGTGTCTTGAACCTTCTTGTTCACAACCTTGGTGTCTCGAGCCCTTGTTCTCAACCTTAGTCTTGAACCTTGTTCTCACCCATCCTTGGTATCTTGAACACTCAATCAAGTGCCACCCAAGGATTCCCAAGGAATTCAGACTTCCAAACTAGCTCATTGGAAAGTCCGTTCCAAGAGCTTTCCAATGGTATATTACACGCCTCAATCCGACCTACGGATTGAGAGATACACCCCAATCATTGTAAGGTCCATCCTTGAAACCAACGCACGAGCCTTCCACAATTCCTACCCTTTCACATAGAGAATGCCCAAGCGCCTTTTTTAGAGGCCATTGGATCATTCCACCTTGCCCAAACCTACTTCCTACGCTTTGATACGCATGTAAGGAATTGAACTCACAACCTCTTGGTTAGGAATGTGATGGGCTAACCACTTGCCCCAAAAGTCATGGTTGAGGATTACTTCCTAATCGTCTCTCTTAGAGCGTGGTTCCACCATCTCCTACTAGGATTATGTTACACTTTAGGGTTTCTAATTTCTTTTTTCGTTGATTTTGCAGAAGTTTTTTGGCGTCGATTGTTTGGAATTGGACGAGAGATGACCTACATTACGCTTTGACGACAACGATTCAAAGAGGGACATACTTGTAAGTGATTCTTTTATTCGCTATTGATAGAGAGAGAGAAGAAGAGAGAGAGAGAGAGAGAGAGAGAGAGAGAGAGAGAGAGAGAGAGAGAGAGAGAGAGAGAAAGAGAGAGAGAAAGAAAGAGAGAGAGAAGAGAAAGGAAGATACACATTAATTTACACATGCATACATACACACATACATGTACACACATGCATGCTTACATACACACACCTATACACACATGCATGCTTACATACACACACACATATACACACATGCATGCATACACACACACATAAATTTACACACATGCATACATACACACACATGCATACACACATACATACACACACATATATACACATATGCATACATACACATACACACACACATATACACACATACGTACACACACGCATATATACACACATATACACACATGCATGCATAAATACACACACATATACACACATGCATGCATACACACATATATACACACATGCATACATACACACATATACACACATGCATGTATACATACACACACATGTATACACATGCATACACATACACATACATACACATACATGCATGCATACATACACAAACATACACACACATGCACACACATGCATGCCTACATACACACACATACACATATACACACATGTATACACATGTATACATACACACACACATGTACACATGCATACATACACACACATATATACACACATGCATACATACACACATATAATCCTATTTTTATTTTGAAGTTTTTTTTTACATCAAATATATAAAAATAGGATTAGGGTTTTAGGGTTAAATCTTTAAGATTAGGGTTTTAGGGTTTTAACACCTACATAACATATATGCACACATACACATGCACATGCACATATAATACATATATACATGTATATACACATGTATACGGAAAAAATCTTAATATATAAATAAATAAATATATATAAAATAAGATAATTATATACATAAATAAATATAAAAAGAACTAGTATTTTAAATAATTTAATTAAATATTTATAATTAAATATATAAAAATAGGATTAAGTAAGGAAAAAATCAGAATATATAAATAAATATATATATAAGGTAGGATAATTATATAGATAATAAAATATGATAAGAACTAGTTATTTAAATAAATAAATGAAATATATATGATTAAATATATAAAAATAGTATTGGCATCATAAGGGGAGAAGCAAGTACGACATACATGCAGATCTAGCACTAAGGCAACCCATTAAATTTTTCCAAACCTTACATCGTTTTAAAAGTGATTGTCATCACTAAAAACCCTTGTAAATATCGTTTCACCTTTTTGTAGCTCCATTTTGTACAAGCCGAGGAGTCCTCGAGCTTGAGGAGCCTTAGAAGTAGTTGCCTGCCAATTTTCATATTTTTTAGATCTCGTTTGGGCCCTCGAATAAGCCCTGGAACTTAATTTTTAACTAGGCCGGACACTAGGTCTGGACAGGGCCAAAGCTAGTCAAAAACTATAAATATAGCTAGAGAGCTCATTTTTGGGCTAGCTTCTTGTATTTTTGAGCTTGTATGAGAACTTGGTTATAATAGAAGTGATTCCATTGTCTTACTCTCTTTGTTCTTGCCGTGTGTGCGCGTGTATGTGTATGTGTGTGTATGTGTGTGCATGTTTGTGTGCTTCTCACACACACATTTGTGCCTTCACTTGCTCGAGGTCTTCATACCATCCTCATGTCTTCCCGGATTGACATTAAAGGAGGTGCTACTCATCACTGAGCTACACCAAATTTTAGCGCCATTGCTGGGGATTCGAGCTTTGAGGACGAGCGTGTGATGGTAAGACGTAGAGAGGACGTGTTGGAATGGTAAGTAGTAGGTAAATTTCTTGTTTTTTCTCCATCTCCATCTCCATCTTCATCTCCATCTTCATCTCCATCTTCATCACCTTATATTCCCGCTTCCAAATCATTTCTCTCATTTGCTTTGTGCGAGTTTGAGAGAGAGCGAGTGTGTGTCCTTGTTTGTGTGTGTTTTTGCATGTTTCTTGCAGGTTTCAGCTCCATCATCATCTCCAGCAAGCTCAGTAGATACGGAATCTCTCTGCGCAAGCCCCGAGGCGTTGAGCTCGAGCTATCGCGACACACCCAAAAGTTTCCCCAATCATGATTCTGAGTGCACTACGACACTGCGCAGCCCTAGAGCTCCTAGGATCACTAGATAGAACAGAAAAATTCACCATATCCTGACCTATCGCGACACCTCGAGGTATCGCGACACTCCCAGGTATCGCGACACTCCCAAGTATCGCGACACTCCCAGGTATCGCGCCACTCCCAGGTATCGCGACACTCCCAAGTATTGCGACACCTCGACCTATCGCGACACTCCCAGGTATCACGACACCTCGACCTATCGTGACACTCCCAAGTATCACGACACTCCCAAGTATCGCAACACCCCGACCTATCGCGACACCTCCACCTATCACGACACCCCGACCTATCGCGACACCTCCACCTATCACGACACCTCCACCTATCACGGCACCCGGACCTATCGTGACACCCTGACCTATCGCGATACGTCTACCTATCGCGACACTTCGACCTATCGCGACACCTCCACCTATCGCGACACCTCGACCCGACCTATCGCCATACATGTGCTTAACGCATGAAATTTTAGAGTGAATTAATTGAGTGAATTGAGGTATATTTGGGCTTAATTTTGCACACATTGAGATAACATTAGAGCCTTAGAAGTGGGCAAAAGACCTAGAAACTAGGGAGGAATTTCCTAAGCCCTGAGAGCCTGTTTTGACCCCTAAGTGCCTGAATGGTCATAACTTCACCATACAAACTCCGATTGATGAGATTTTGGTCTCGTTGGAATCATATGCGGAGTTTTAGAACATGTATTTTTAAGTTGACCTTTAGGTGAGACTAGGTGGTCATAAGGTTTTGGGGGTGTAGTGAGTTACTTCAAGGGAGGGGCCAGTAATTGTTGATGTGTGTCTTTCAATACATTGTGGTAAAGGAGCTACATTAACTTGTGAATTTTTGCAGGAACATTGTGTGCAAGCAAGGCAATTCAAAGCAAGCTAGAAAGGGTGTGTACCAAGCTTGGGAGAAGGCTTCATGGGCTTGTGCAGCAGTCTGAGCAACCAGAGGATTGAGGTTGGAAGTTCTCTCAACCCTCCTTTGTCAATTCCTAGCCTAGGCTAAGTACGACTTAGGTGTGGTAATTAATTAGGGCAACGTTAGGCATGAATCAAGTCCAAGAGAATTAATCAACTAAGTGCAAGCATTAATTAAGTCTTAAGTGCGAAAACCCTAAGGGACAAAAGTAAACTCGAATCGATCACTTATCAAGTGCGAACTTCACTTAAATATTCCTTGCGATGTAATCTTGAACAAGTGCTTAACATATAATCAACTAAAAAGAAAAAAGTGATTGGTACAAATTCACCTGCAATGAGGGTGTACTTGGGACTAAGGGGGTAGATAAACCAGGCATATGAACCTCAGGTCAGGCAGACACTTAGGCCGAGACAGACAAAGCCTCAAATCTTCTAAAGCTAGTGTCAATCACACTACTAGGTCTTGGGCCCAACAGTTGAGTGATTACCCATACACTCCCCGATCATAAACAAGTGATTCTGAGATGTCCTATAACATGGAGAGACCTGTAGGTAGTTCAAGGGTGGATTATCTAGAAAAGCTTGAAGAACCTTACAAGACTCAATTGGAATACACCAGGACTAATCGTCTAGGTGCTTGCATCTACGAAGACGGCTTGAGAAGATCTGTGGTCCAGATTAAGAACCTCGATCAACCCCATGGACTAGAACACCCGGTAGTCAAGTTTGAGAATGGAGCATACCTAGATAAAGAGGGGACTATATATGTAGTCACCACTCTTTCTGATAGAATAGATGAGTTTGGAAATGTGATTGCGGAGACCGAAATGGGTGATATAGAGCAAGGGAATCTAGAAAGAGAGCCAAGAACTCCTCGTGGTAAATCCGTCTTGACCAGAATCATGACTCCAGAGTGGATTCCACAGGATAATAAAAGCATAGATTTGCTTTTAAACCGAGAAACCAATGAGGCTTTTTGGAGATATAAACCAGCCCAACCTCAAGAAGTAAGTGCTCTCACAATCTATGAGTTTAAAGACCTTGATAGCCTAGGCAAAGTAACCTACCTAGGCAATACATCAGAGAGGATCTTCATGGTCACCGAGCATGACAGACATGCCTATACATGGAAGGGTGAATTTGTTTTTCCTCAACCTTGGTCTCATGTGTCCTACAATCACCAAGGAGTTGGGACCTCCCAAGCTCATGGAGCTCAAAGAGATAGGATTAGAGATAGACCTGAGGTAAGCTTTGCCAACTCCCTAGGAAGAGAAAGGATGAGAACATGGACAGATAGGGAAGAACCCAAGAGAGCTAGAGCCCCAAGGAACCAGAGAAATGCTGATGAACTCCCTTTGCCAAGGCCTAGAGAACACACTAGGGCTCTGAGACCAACACAACTGGTGAATTCCATGAAGAATTACTTCGATGGCACTGGAGACCCTTATGACCATGTGGCAAAATTTAGGCAAGTCTTGAAAGCTGAACAGGTAGAGGACTTATTCACACAATATAATGCTTTTGGTCTAACCCTTAGGAACACTGCCCTTACATGGTTTCAACCCTTGAATGAGAGGCAGTTCAGAAACATAGACCAACTCCTAGAGGCATTTATCATTGAGTTTTCTAAGAGTGGCATAAGGCACAACACTTCCTCACTAATTCATAGCTTCAAACAAACACCTCAAGAGACGGTCAGACTAGCAGGAAGATGGTTTAGGCAATACCTAGAGAGGTGCCCAATGCCTGAGTTACCCACACTAGCCAAGCAAGTGGCTTTGTTCTTAGATGGATTGTTGAGCACCAAGCTCAGGTCATATGTGTATCTAAAGGACCCCAGAACTATAGAAGGATGCGTGCGCATGTGCATAGACATTGAGGATAATCTAGGTGAGGAATTAGAGCTATCAAAAATCTATAAGGATTCGGATAGCTCTAGTAGTCTCACATCTGGTCAGTCCACATCCATTGAGGAACTTGCAGAGAAGGTAGCTCAAAAACTAGGTGTCTATAGAAAATAAATTCCAAGATTTTCCCCAGTTAAGCGGTGCTACACTTGTGCACGTGACCATATGGCAAATGCATGTCCCATTATCGCCCAACCCCAGGTGAATCCTAGTAGCTAGTACTTCACCATAGAGCGAAGGTACACCAACCACACTGCACATGACTGCCCATATAACAAACAAACTATTAGGCAAAATTACCCTCATCCATATCCACAACAGGGTAGATACCAGAATCAATACCCACCACAACAATACAACAGACCACAGCAACCTTATCAGCCACCTTATCAAGGGCAGCAGAGACCTCAACCAGTCCTAGTGCAGCAACCCCTTGCTCCAACCAATGTGATCCCAGTGAAATATGCATCTACTGAAGAAAATCCAAACAGAGCCATAGTCCCAGTCACCCCATTGCTATCAGACAGTGATCCAAGTGACCATAGTTTTGACTCCACACATATTGATAGCCCACAGGCTTACTACATGCAGTCACCCGAGCATAACGAGTCATACTATTATGAGGACCCAAGTGAAAATAGTGGGGAGCCTGAGTATGCTAATGTCATGTACACAAACCCTAACTCTAGACCTCAACCTAGGCAGCTACGAACCCCATTTCCTAGAGGACCATGCTTCAGATGTCAGGGAGATCACCTTATACGTGATTATCCACTGCTTGCCCCTACATAACCCCAACCAGTGACAATTCAGGGTTTCTGTCAAGACTGTGGAAAAGAGCATCTCCTACGAAATTTCCCAAAGAACCCTAATAACATGCCCAAAATCACTCCTATCAACGTCATTGGGTTAGTGGTAGACTCTACGGGAAGTATAACTTCCATAGCCCTAGTGCATGTGGTCACTAGAGCCCAAGCCTTGCAGCAAACTCAAGGAGTAGGGCAGGAAAAGAGTTCTGAGGTTAGTGAGACAGATAGTATAACCAAGAAAAGGACAAGAAAATGAGCGAACTTGAAGAAAGCTTGAGAGAATTCAAAGCAAAGGTAAGTGAACTTGCATCTCAAAACCACTCTCACACCACCCCTCCACCACCTTTCCCTTTACCCGCCAATCCATCTTCTTCCATTCCCCAACCTTTCAATACACCACCCTTAACCCACCCACCACGTAGAGTAGGATCAGTCCTAGCCGATCCCACTCTTGAAGATCTAGACATGATGCTTAAAGCATATCAGGCCAGAATCCAAGAAGGGCGTAATGTAACAGATCATGAGAAATGTTACCCTAGAGCCGATCTAGAGATAGAGCGAACAAAGCTTTGTGCTAAAATGGTCGAATTGGTGCAAGCCATGTTTGAAGCGAGTCGCTTGTTCAATGGCTCTAACCCCATCAGAACACCATTGCACTTTGATGGTCTATTGGATAGATTGGAGAGGTTACTTGCAAAGTCTGGAAAAGGAGCCACCTCCCAGGCTAAGGAGAGGGCGTGATAGAATAAGCATTCCTCCCCAGGGAGCTTATGTGCCTAACTCCACTGAACCAGACACCTCTTCTTCTATGAATAGGTATTCACCAGAGTTCCTGAGAGAAATTCAAGAAGAGAAGTGGGCAAAGGAGAGTGAATTCCCTCCTTCCATTGAACTTGTGGATGACGCACATGATTAGTTCCCACAGGACATCCCTTCTATTTATGAAGAACAGGAAAGTGTCCACTCTCATGAGAGGTTAGAATTTGAGTCTAATTCCTTGCAAGAGTTACCACATTTCACAGGCCCATGGGAAACCAAGTCTACTTGCTTGAGAGCACCCACAATCATGATAAGAAACGAAGATTAAATCATACCTAGGAATACAGAGGTAGTAAAGAACACTAAAGTGCAGTGCAATCTCACTTTAGAAGAGCTACTCAAAGTTAAGCCAGAAGTGTGGAAACACGTAGCTAAACAAGTGCCATACATAGTGAAATCGCGTTCCCAGGTAGGATCTCATAGAACACTGCCTGAAATACCATTGGATAAGATAGGAGACATGAGTGAAGGAGAAGAAGGAAATACCTATCTCCCAGTTACCCATCAGGGATACACAACCAAGGCAATTTTGGACTCAAGTGCAGGAGTTGCAATTGCTACAACTTCCCTATCGAAGCGTTGGGGCAAGCCAGCACTCCGAGCGACGAGAATGAAATTGCAGATGGCCGATGGCCATATTGAGAGGCCCTTGGGATTTCTAGAAGGCATAACTCTCACTACATGTGGTGTTGAGTTCGAGCACACTTTTGCTATATGCGACTTTAGCAAAAACCAAGCATACGAGATGATTTTGGGAAGGCCATTTATGTGGAAATTGCAAGTGGTACAGGATTGGGGAACCAATTCCTTGTATTTGCAACATCTAGGTGTTACGACCAAAGTCAATCTCAAGGATTACTCTCATAGAGACATACTGCCTATTCAATGGAATCCCATCCATAGAGCCAAAGATGAGACTGAGTCTGTGTATTCCATAGGATCCGGATCCTCATGGATGCATGAAGACACTCACTTATGGATGTGTAAGGTAGCAGTAGAAGAAGAGAAGAGAGAGAAAGCCAGAGAGGTAGGTGCAAAAGAAACCCATAGATCAATTCAAGACCCAGCCTATGCACCTGTAGTTTTTCCTGACGAAGAGTTTGAGCCTCACGGCTGGGTAGAAATTTTAGCAACAATGGATGTAGCCATCAATGAAGAGCAGTGGACACCCCACTGTGATGAGGATGGCTATGACATTTCAGTCTTCTCAATAGAGCCAATCATGGGAGATGCAGTTTTAGAAGAATGCGAACCTAGCCTTGATACATTTGAAGATGCAAGTGACTCCGACTTAGAGTCAATCATTATGGACCCACCTTTTGCATCAGATGAAGAATACTTCTATGAAGTTGAAGCTTACCCCCAAAGCCACTGAGAAATCACGAATGATGTGAGGTTAGCCACACAAGTAGCCACTAAGAGTGGAGGAAAGAAAAGAAAGAAGAAGGAAGTCACTCCGGAGGCAGAAGAATCCTTGTTTGAGGTCCCTGAAAACTTTAAAAAATATGAGATAGACGATAGGAGAGTCATGATAAGAATGCCTAAACGTGAGGCACAAGCAGGAGAGGCCTATGATAGCAAGGAAACTACCAAGAAAATAGTTGTCGCCATAGAAGAGGGAGAAGAAAGATGCACCTACATAGGGCATGACCTGACGAAAGAAGAAGAGCAAGAGTTGGTAGCTTTGCTAAGAGAGTACAGAGATGTATACGCTTGGAGCTACAAGGACCTGAAAGGTGTCAACCCAGACATATGCTCACACACGATTCCCATGACCTCAGATGCAAGACCATCTAAGCAGAAGCCCTATACATACAATGATAATTACACTGCTAAGATCAAGGAGGAGATAGATAGATTGGTAGAAGCTGGGTTTATCTATGAGATTGAGCACACTGAATGGGTATCCCCCATCGTGGTTGTGCCCAAGAAGAATGGAAAATTGCGTGTGTGTATTAACCTTAAAAAAGTTAATGTTGCCACGATTAGAGACAGTTATCCGCTTCCTATTACTGAGCATCTATTAGAAAGGGTAGCAGGCAAGGAAGTGTACAGCTTCCTGGATGGATTCTCTAGCTACAATCAGGTAGCCATTGCACTAGAAGATCAGCATAAGATGGCTTTTGCCACAGAGTGGGGCATATTTGCCTTTTGGGTAATGCCATTCGGGCTTACCAATGCACCTGCTACCTTTCAAAGATTAATGTGTCACGTGTTTAAAGAGTTCTTGAGGAAGAATTTGGAAGTCTATGTTGATGATCTTTGCACTCATTCCAACATTAGACAGACCCATATCCCTGAACTCAAACAAATCTTTGATAAATGCAGAGAATATCAAGTCTGCCTGAACCCAGAAAAGTGTGTTTTCATGGTTAGGCAAGGCAAAATTCTAGGACACATAGTGTCTAAGAATGGCATATCCACTGACGAAGAGAAAGTGAGAGCCATCGCAGAACTACCTAGGCCAAAGAACGTCAACGAAGTACAGGCTTTCATGGGGCATTATGGTTACTACCGCCGGTTCATTCACATGTATGCTGTCATTGCAAAGCCTATGTACAGACTTATGATTAACTTTGAGTGGACTGACGAATGTGATAATTCCTTCAATGAGCTTAAATGGCGATTATGTTCAGCACCAATCTTGACCACACCAGATTGGAACAAGCCATTCCATGTTCATGTGGATGCCTCCAATTATGCTATTGGATGTGTACTTGCACAACTTACGGGTGAAGGTAATATGGATCTTCCCATTGCCTATGCCAGTAGACAGTTGAATGCTGCTAAATGGAACTATACAACCACCGAACGAGAAGGATTAGGCATGGTGTATGCAATTAAAAAGTTTAGACACTATTTTCTTGCAAATAAGTTCAAGTTTTTTACTGATCACCAAGCTCTACTGTACCTAGTAAACAAGCCATGTAATACAGGCAGATTAGTAAGATGGTTTCTCTTACTAATGGAATATGACTTTGAGGTAGTAGTGAGGAAAGGCAGGACTCATTTGAGAGCAGACCATCTCTCTAGGCTCACATTTGGAGAGGCCCCACAAGGAGTGTCAGATGACTTACCTGATGCTTACTTGTTTAATTTGGAAGTTGTACCTCAGTGGGCTAAGCCATTAGTGCCATTATTGACATATGGGCCTAACCACCCAATAATAAACACACAAGATAGGGAGATAGTAAAATCCTAGAAGTATCATATCATGGCAGGAAGTGTGTACAAACATACAGATCACGGGGTATTAGCCTGTTGTGTGGAAGAGGACGAGTAGGAGAAGTGGTTGCAATTAGCACATGTAGGTGCATTAGAGCAACACTACTCAAAACAACAAACCCTACAAACATTGAGGAGACTTGGAGTATACTGGCCAACTATGGAAGCAGATGTTCATAGGATGTGCAAGGAATGCCCAATTTGCCACACTAAGCCACCAGTGGAACATGCCACCCTTTATCGCGTGTCTCTAGTGCCAGATTGGAGCGAGCCATTAGTGGCCTTTCTGAGGACAAAAACATTCCCTCAAGAAATGAATCTGGTGAGACAAAGGAGCTTAGAACAAGAGGCACTAGACTATGCTCTCATTGGAGATAATCTATACAGATGAGGAAAAGATGGGTATCTTAGATTGTGTGTCCACGAGAGCGAATATCTGAAGATATTAGAGTCTACTCACCAAGGTGTAGCAGGAGGACACTTTGGTCCAGATCGGGTGTTCAAAGCAATTTTGTTTGCAGGTCTTTGGTGGCCAACTCTTCACATGGACGCACATACCTATGTGAGGAGGTATGAGGTTTGTCAACGCACTCAGTATCCCATACGCAAGGATGAGATGCCATTGAAACCTATGATGGGTGGACGTGCATTCTCTAAGTGGGGAATAGAATTTGCTGGTCCTATTAATCCCCCAGCTAAGGGTTCACATGCTGAGTACATCATTGTGGCCACAGACTATCTGACCAAGTGGGTAGAAGTGAAAGCCACTACGAAGAATGATGCTCAAACAACAGCAAAGTTCTTATTTGAAAATGTGTTCACTAGATACAGATTGCCAATAGGATTAGTAAGTGATAGAGGCACACACTTCTTGAATGAAGTCATAGAAAACCTTCTCTAAGAATTCTTGGTAGTACATAAGAAGTCTGCCCCTTATCACCCACAAGCTAATGGCCAAGCCAAGAGCACAAATAAGTTCTTATGCAATGTGCTGACTAAATTGGTGAATAACAAATGCTCTGATTGGGACAAACAGCTATACCACGCTGTTTGGGCATATCGGGTTGCATATAAAATGGTACTCCAAGCCATGCCCTTTCAGATGGTATTTGGCCAAAATGCAGTGCTACCATTGGATTTTTTGGTACCTACCTTGAAAGTAGCACAAGAGCATGACTGGACTGGCCATGAACTATCCTCTAGAATCTTTGATCTTGAACGTTTAGGTAAGACATGATTGAGAGCTGCAACAGGAATCTATGCAGCCAAGAAGAGGCAAAAGGCGTATTTTGATACACATGTGAAGGATAAAGGCTTGAAGGCAGGAGACCTAGTCCTAGTCTACACATTGAAGCAACATGCACGAAAATTGGAGAAAAGAGGCTATGGACCTATGATAATCAATAGGATCTCCACAAGTGAAGCAATACAACTAGCCACTCTAGAAGGTGACATACTACCAAGTTACATAAGAGGATTTAGAGATAAGCGGATTTAGAGTCAAGTTATATCAAGAACCCCTAATGGAAGAAATGCTCAATCGACTCGTTACTGCAACTGGAACTTCCCCTCTACATTCAAGAGGCCCTCATGCCAGCAAAAGTACTAGTATGTGAAGAGGAGGATCTTACCGAACCTCTCGTCCTGGGCCAAGACTGGATCTATGATCACGCAGTCAACCTCAACCTAAGAAGTGGACTTCTTCAGGCTTGGGTAGGCCAAAGCCGCCTTACGATTGAATTAGAAAAGCAAGCACTCAAACCATTAGAACAGGCACCAACTCCTAGTCCCTCCAGGAACCCACATGAAGATAGTGTTATTCTTGTCCAAAGTTCTATGGTGCAGAGGATTGTCACTCTTGCCAAAGGTACAGAAGTCAAGGAGGAAATCCCATCTGTTCCAGAGAAGAATCTCAAGGGGAAGGCCCAGCAACACCCGACACTGAGGAGACCAATGAACAAGAAGCATGAGCACCAACTTTGGCAGTATGAAGTGCCTCGTGGCATGAAACAGATATGGATACGCAAGGGGGAAAAAATCACGGCCCCAAAGACAGGGTCTGAAAAGAGCATCAAGCAAGCCACACTGTCAAGGACTAAAACGAAGGAGATGCCTAGTCAACACTCTAGGCATACCTTGTCTATTTGGGTCCCTAAGCGGTCAATGAAGGCTAGCCCCAATGCTAGGCAGATATGGGTGCCAATGGCCTGCTTACGAGCCCAAATAACTCCAACTCTAGTCACTAGCACAATTCAACACTCACAAGTCCTCTTGGCAAACAACTCAGGAACTCTACTTACATCCCACTCTAACACGCACTCAGTCAAACCTAGGAATGTCTAGAAATGGGTACCCAAAAGGTCCCAAATCCAGCACCAGTCCATGAACCTTTAACCGTCATCAGCTCAAGGAGCCATGAATCCTCAAACAAAGTATGGAGAATTAAACCCTATATCAAACCCCCAGACCCATTTTGTAAATCCATCCACTCTGAAGTAGATGCATTCTAAGTACCTTGCATATCCAAAGTATGCATCTAGAATGACACTAACCACTAATCCCCACTCACATCTATCACAAACACTTCATCTCTAACCACTAACCATCTCGATTGTCATGTTAGTATTGTGGAGGGAACACTATTACATCCTGTTTCCTATGCAACACTAATGTGCCTTCCTTCTTCTAGCAGATAAGCATCAGAAGTGTCATGGCAGCTGTAGCAGGAACAAGCTCCCAGGCGGGCACTAATACTCAAAGCAATTGGGATACCATGCCTGTGGAAGCACCACTGACAGCAAGGCCGGAAGAGCTTTTGAATGTGAGAAGAATTCCTATCTCGAATCCTCCAAGTGGCCTAACAGAAAGAGTGAAGGGGCATTCTCATTGGTTCAACGAGATGCCAGGAGATTTGGGAGATGCAGACCACATATGGGAGTCCAAGTTGGAATTCGGAGGAGTCTGGTGGACATTTCAATTCTTCTCGAGAGAATTTGAAACATTACAAAATGAAGCCCCTCTTCAGGATATTTGGCTAAAAGAAGGATTGCAAGATTATTTCAGTGCAGCTTTGCCTGGAACTCATTTTCTTAGGTGCTACTACTTGATTGCCACACTGAAGGCGACGGGAGATAAAGATCATTCAGGCACATTCTTGGTGCCCTCTCTATCAAAATAGGAGGAAATGAAGAAGTTTGAATTGAATATTACTTTAATCAGGGAAGCCCTTCAGATGTATGGCACCCATGTACCTTCCGATCGAGACCCTTTGATACCGGAGTCTATGAAGAACAATAAAATCAAGAAGTTGAAGGAAATGTGTGCTATCACCCCCAACATCACCATACCATTACGAATGTGCCTTCAACACTTCGCATTTTCGGCGCAAGACCGGTTCACCCAGCCTCATAAGAAGATATGGTATGGATTATACCTAGCAGAGACTTGGAGCTTACCAATTAAAATGCCCGTGTGGATCTTGGACCAGTTATATGAAGCAGGCAAGCGAGGAGTATGGAAGCCTACTTTGAATGGCTGCTGTGCCATTACAAGAATTGTCTATAGATGCCTTGCCTATGATGTACGGATCGCAAGGGCCCTTAAGTACTCACAACTAGAATTCTTCAAAGGGTAGAAGTCAGGGGTGCAACCCGCAAAAAGAATGCGAGGTTCACTTTCACAGGTTCTAATCCCTCGTGAGGCCACCACAGAAGCTTCCCTCAGAGAAGAGGAACAAGTAGCCCCTTTCACTATCCATCTCCAAGGACCACAATCAGGGGGTATGGTAAAGCCCACTCCATTAGCCCCTCCACTACCCTCGGATGCTGAGCTTGCAGCCATGGCTCCATTAGGAGAGGATACCTCCTTTGACTTTGAGAGATTTTTACAAACCGCACACTTGTCCGAGAATGAATCCTTCTCATTCACTGATGGCCCTGGATCATCACCACAAGGAGGGCAACCACATGATGAGGCAAGAAGAGAACATTGGGAAGATGAGGCACCACACACTCAGGCAGGGGGAACACATGAACAAGAGGAGATGCAGAGAAATGAACCAGAGGAAAGTGAAGAAGAGGCCTCTGCCTACACTGCACAACTCAAACGTCTCTACAAAACGATTAAGCAAGTGCAGAAAAGGCATACGTTGGCAGAAACGGCAAATAGAGCACTAGTGAATCAGATGCTGCAAGCAGAGAATGTAGACCCGCAGTTTGTAGCATCATTGAATCTTCTGGCTGAAACCTGTGGAATAGTGGAAGCCATGAGGACCATGGTATATCGCAATACTCCTCAATATGACCAAGGAAGAATTGATACGCGACCACGATGGAGTAAAATGATTCAAATGGAAGTCTCAACCTCACTTCCTACCGCTATTGAAGAAGATGTTCACATGGCCAGCCCAACCAACCTCGATGAACCAGACGTAGATGTACAGGAACCATCTCCACTCTCACCGCCCATCCAGCCCACCGAACCCCTTACCACTCACCTACCTAACCAACCCCACATTCATCCCCAGTAAATCCTTGCTACACACCACCATTCCTCCATCTTTTCCTTTTCTTACATCCACCACTTCCAACCCATTTTCTGAATCCCATTTATATCATCTCGTATCCGCTCCAACTGTAATGGGTCACCCGTCATCTCTTCCATCTCTTGGATATCCACATGTTTCTACCCAACCCATACCACTCCCAATTCCCTTCCCAACTACCTTCCCTCTTTCTCGACCCCAACCCATCGGTAACCTCCTCCGGACCTACACCAACCACCTTACCGCCATTACTGGCAAACCTTGTAAATATATTTCAACAAATTGAAAATCATAATAGAAAGTCCCTTGCCCCAATCACATCCCCCACATTCACAACCACCACTAACACTCCACCCACCATTCCCGTATTCATGATTCACAATTCACACACCCTCACGTCCGATCCTATGGACATTTCACCTTCCACGGGCCCACTCACCACCACTGTTATCTCCACATCACCACTGGTAACACCAGGAACATCCCCACATACACCCACTATAGGCGCAACATCCACTTTTCCCTTTCCCCTTTCCCAACCCCTTGCATATCCCACCTCAAACCCTGCATCCACCTCATTTAGTCATGCACTAGACACCATGCTTGAAGCTGCCGCGCAGCTTAAACAGGAATACAGGTTATTGGAAGAAAACAATAAAGAGGTTTGCACTCTTTTGTCCCATCTCCGGGCACGTGTCAATGCTTTGGAGTTTAGTAACACTACATTACAACAAGAAATTACAGCCCTACAACAATCCAATGCAGATGCATTTATCAAACCAAGTAAGTGTTTGTCCATCGAGGGAGCGGCGATGGTGTGTTGTCTGCAAACTGACTTCGTGCTCATCGAGGGAGCGGCGATGGCGTGTTGTCTGCAAACCGACTTCGTGCTCATCGAGGGAGCGGCGATGGCGTGTTGTTTGCAAACCGAGTAAGTGTCTCTCGCAGAAGGACAGCCCGTCTGTCGTGGTGCGGAGCAAGCCGTCTATCGTGGAGGAGCATCTATCGCGAAGCAAATTCAAATCCATCTTTCACGGTGTGCAGCAAACCGTCTTCCGCTTGAAACCATCCGTCGCGCTGTTGAAACCCGTCTATCGTGGGTTTTCAAACCGCCTTGCCCGTCTATCGCGGAGTTTCAGGCCCCTTTCACGTTGTTGAAACCGGTCTATCGTGGGTTTTCAAACCGCCTTGCCCGTCTATCGCGGAGCTTCTTCCATTGACTTTAAAGGACGAAAATTTAAAAGAGTAAAATCCGCCTGTCGTGGGCTAGGAATCCGTCCGTCGCGTCGTGGACACTCCCGGATACCATCTATCGTGGGGGGCATACCATCAATCGCGGGGAAAACTATCTGTCGCGCGCGGCAAACCATCTATCGCGCGGGCGACACTATCGGTCGGAGGAGATACCCATTTGGCGCGCCGTCAGTTTCTGGCTTTCTCTTTCGAGCCCGAGTTTGTGGGAGACTTCTTCGGATGCCTATTTCCTCTATACGACCAGAGTCATGTCTGTATCTCGCTAGTCCCCGTCGCTCTGCATCTGCCTCGTGTCAGATTCCTTGACTTTGATTATGATTGGAATTTGATGGGGCTGGCGTTCACTGGTTGCGCAACTTGCGCTCTGCTCCCTACAGCTGGCTCTCACCCGTAGCCTATGGTGTTAATTGATTGCTTTGGAGTTTGCATTGACCTTCCTTTTTTCTCGCTTTGTTTTTGTTCTTTTATCGGTTCTTTGCTTTGCTTCTTAGAGACCCTTCCCACAGTTAACTAGACTTAATAGAACTTGTAAATTCGAAAAAAAGGGAAAAGGAATTGAATTTCTATTGGGTTCAATAATCAAAATAGAATTCTCAAAGTCTTTCAAGCTTTCGGAGCTTGGAGTGCCCCTCTATTGTCATGGATTTGACGACCCCCTCCCTTGTGAGAAGTAACCTGGCCCCTCCTCCCGGGGAGACCGATAACCTGGCCTCTTTGTTGGAGGGGGTTTCTTGTGCCGCCCTAGGGGCCTTCGAGAGTGCTGAACCCCCCTTGGTCTCCCTCAGTAGATCCGCAATTCTGTCAACTCAGGAGGAGCTCAAGAAAGTTTGCCTCGTCGGCCAATTGTTCGGCCCTAGGCCCCCGCTCGAAACTGTGCGACAGTGGCTCCGCAATGAGTGGTTCCCCCGCGGGCTAGTTGTTTGTAAGTGTCAGTTCTTACCGGCAAGCCACTTGCTGCTAGTCTTTGAAAATGAAGATATGGCGTTTCGAGCCCTTAGTGTCAGAACTTGGCAACTCGGCCGGGCGACCCTGTGCCTTTTCAGATGGTCCCCTGATTTTACTCCCCACAAGTCGAAACCGCTTCGATACCCTCTTTGGGTTGAGCTCCCTAACCTGCCATACTTCTTGTACAACTTCGTGTGGGACATCGTCTCTCCCATCAGCAAGCCGCTGGCTTCACGCGAGGACATTGGTGGTCTCATTTATGAAGGTGCAAGACACTCGTTCAACGCTCGGTGGCACCCTCAAATCTGTGTCGAGGCTGACCTCAGTATGCCACTTCCATCGAAGATCAAGCTGGACTTGGGCGAAGGGGATGTATGGGAGCAAGACATCAGTTACAAAAACCTTCCCAACACGTGCTTTCGTTGTGGCCAACAAGGACACAGGATCAAAGATTGCCCTTTGAGACATAGAAGCAAGCGAAATCAAGAAGCCCCCAAAAATGCTCAAGATGGAGTAGAGGAACTCAAGGGTCCCCTTAATCCAGAAGCTGATGCAGACGGGTTCATCGAAGTCAGAAGAAGAAGGAAAAGAAGCCCTAGGGCAACCTCTGAGTGAAACAACAAGTCAGTCACCCCCTCCAGCAACTTGTATTGGAATCTGGAAAAGGAAATCAATGAGTTTGACTACCCTGGTGGGAACCAACTCGAGGTGGACACCGACGTCAAAGGCCTAGAGATCCCTGACAGTAAAGAAACCTTGTAGGAGGGTTACACTACAAGCAAAGAAGACGGCTTTACCACTAGCAACGAAGATAACATGGATAGTGAAAGCTCCATCATCGGATCGACTATTCCGGAAACGGAGCTAGAATCGGTGCCCTGCTCTTCCCAGCAGGAGACATCCCGCAAAGGAAAACAACCTATGGAGTTACCGTGGAAAAGCCCCCACAAGAACCTATTGCTAACTCGGGATCCGATCCGAGCGAAAAAGAAAGATGAACCCAAGAAAAGAAAGGACAAAGCTCCCTCCCGCAAAGAGGGATTACAACGACAATGATCATCATCTCGTTAAATGCTAGAGGGCTAACCGACCCCTCAAGAGCGACCATCATTGGTCAATGGCTTCACGACATTAGCCTAAACCCAGATTTTATATGTATCCAAGAGATTAAAATTGACGGAGAAGACCTCCAGAAACGGCTTAGACATGTCTCCTCGACCCATGTTTGGATTTCAACGGCGCATCAGCGGGGGTCCGGTGGAATGGTAATCGGTGTTAATCAACGCTGGTTTGAGAAGCTTGAGAACTCCACTGAAGATGATTGCCATCGATGGATTGCTATTTCTCTCGGTGCTCCCTTATGTTTCACCTTAGTTTCTTTGTATGCCCCTAACGGGGAGCTAGAGAGACTTAACACTTGGGCCTCCTTGGACTCGTTCCCCCACAACGTGATTATTTGTGGTGACTTCAACATGGTTGAGGACCCTATGGACAGATGGATGGGCAAGGGCAGGGTCATCGATAGTCGGGAGAAAGAAACATGGGGCAGAACTAAACTACACTTGGACTTGGTCGAATTCAAAGACTCGAAGGGCTTTTCTTGGTCAAATCTCCAAGCAGGCGAGGACCTGAGGAAAGCTAGACTTGATAGATGCTACACTTCTCAGAGTTTTAATCATCAGTGGGGCCACCCCTCCCTCTCGCAACGCACCGACCTCACCATCTCTGATCACTATCCGATCGTCATCACTTTTCAACCCCCCACCAAGATCCGGAAGGCTCCGTGGTTCCATGCTTGTGTGCCCTCCTTCTCTCTCCCCTCCGTCCATCAAGAAATTTCTGATGTGTGGAAGGAGGCATTCGCCTCTGGCTTGTCCCCAGCCAAGTGTTGGAGAAGTGCGGTCGATAAGTCACGACAGATCATGATTAGATCCAGGAAGATGCTTGAGACTGTGCGGCGGGCTCGGAGAGAAGCTCTATATCATAGACTCTGGCGGCTCGAGGAGGAAGTGAACAAAGGAAAATCTCAAGCCCAGAAAGGACTTCGAAAGATCAGAGCGATGCTGAGATACGAGGAAGAGATACAAAGGAAAAATTTGCAAATTTTCTTCAAGGAGTGGTGGGCTGGCAAAGCCAACAAACCCACCAAAGAGATGTGCCGTATCCTCAAAAGGAAACACAACAGAGAATCGATCCCCTTATTGCTAGATGCAAATGGCAATGTATGCAATACGGAAGAAGATAATTTTGGGATCATTGAAGGGCACTTCACGAGACTCCTGGGGACCTCAAACCCCCTCTCCCACCATAGAAGGGACTATATGGCTGCCATATCTAGGGTTTCCCCCCACAGGATACCACCCAACCTTCACTCTCTGCTTCATGCCTCTATCTCTAAAGCCGAAATCATTGAGGTCATTGATGCCCTCCCCTCAGGTAAAAGCCCCGGACCCGACGGGCTCACTAATGAGTTCTATAAATCCTTCAAGTTGGTGGTTGCCACCCCTCTTCGTTTGGTTTGGCAAGAGGCTCTCAAGTTTGGCGCGCTTCCTTCTTGTCTCAACAATGGCATTATCAAGTTAGTACACAAAAAAGGGGAAAAGAACAGAGTAGAGAACTGGCGTCCCATTACAATGCTCCAAACAGGATACAAGATCATCGCCAAAGTCATTGCCAACAGAATCTCTTGCCACTTGAGAGCATGGTTAAGCGAGGACCAAAAAGGTTTCATCAAAGGCAGGTCAATTTTGGAAACCATTATAGATATCTGGGAAGGTCTTGAATTTGCAAATGAGTCTAAACAAGAAGTTTTTTTCCTCAAGATCGACTTTGATAAAGCCTACGACAGGCTTGAATGGGACTATATTCTACAGCCGCTACAAGATCTTGGGTGTAGTCAAAAATTCACCAAGATGATTGCGACCCTTCTCGGAAATGCATCGACCCAAATTAACATTAATGGAAATCTTTCAAAGGTGATCAAACTTAGAAGATCTATCAAACAAGGGTGCCCATTGGCTCCCCTTCTCTTTGCCATTGCCACAGAAGGGCTTAGCAGGCTGGTGGAGCATCAGGTGGAAGCGGGTAACATTAAAGGCCTTCGTTTGCCGCATGACCACAGTCAGATCACCATGAGACTTTTTGCCGACGATATGAACGCTTTTGTGCACAATGATAGTACCAGCCTTGAGACGTTCTGGAAGTGTCTTGCTACTTTTTGTGAAGCCTCTGGATCCATAATCAACCACTCTAAGACTGCCTTTAGAGCTATTGGTGGGCCACAGCCCGACCTTCTCATTGATCATGGCTGCCAAATCATTCCGCAGGGCCAAATTTTTCGGCTTCTTGGGATTCCCTTGGGGTTTGGCGTATCTATGGAACAACGGTGGAACTGGGTGCTTGCCAAACTCGAAAACAAGCTTAACTATTGGAGAGGTATGCAAATCAATCTTGCTGGTCGTGCTATGGTTATCAACACATTCCTCTTATCATCTACCATTTATTTCCTTTCTTGTTGGAGACCGAAAGAGCATGATCTGACCAAACTGGATAGTATTTGTAGAAACTTCCTTTGGACGGGCGACCACAATAGGAGGGGGGTGCCTAAAATCAAATGGTCCATCTGCACCAGCCATAGAGATAGTGGGGGACTTGGTATCTTGGACATTGGGTGCATGGCTAACAAGCTGTCGGCCAAATGGATGATTAAGGCTTGGTGCAACGGGGAGGCCTCGTGGGCCAAGCTGAACTTCAGAAACAAAAATGAGTTGGCACTCATGGGCTTCCCAAATTGGAAGAATCTTGACATCTTGACCTTGTTGTTTTCCCCGATCCCCATCTTCCCGAAAGGCTCTAATCTGGTGTGCTCCCTATGGAAGAGTTGGAATAAAGTCAAAAGCTTCACAAGAATAAGTGAAGACTGGAAGTGGGCTGCCGGTATCAGACAAAACGACTCTATCTGGTTTCCGATCCATGGCATCCGGATGTGGAATCTTGGAACATTCAGAATGCCAAGAAGCTATGGAACAAAGGCTTCAAAAAATGGAAACATCTCTGGAAACAAGACACCAACCGCTGGATCAACTTTGAGGATATTGATCCTAGCATCAACATTTCGCATGAAGAATGGAACACGCTGCAAAGCAGATGTCTCGCTTGGGACCGACACAAAGTTCGCCTTCTCATGGGACACGACATGTCGAGCTCGCTTGGTCTCAAATGGCACAATGGGAATAGCCTATCAAAAGTCCCGAACATCAAAGAAACGATTGACTATCAGGCTGACCTCAACAAAAAGTGGTGCCTGTCATGGACGCGGCTTCGGTGGGACATGAAGTTGATGGCTATCTGGCACCCCCTCATAGAAATCAAAAAGTCTGTCCTCTTATGGCAAATCCTTCATCATGGAATCTGGACCAATCTTAAGGCTAGCAAAATTTGTGGGATCCCTCCCTGGTGCAAACGCTGCCACCGGTCTATCGAAGATGTTCCACACATCTTCTTTACCTGCCCCAACTCCAACAGACTCTGGTAGGTGGTTGGAAAGAGAATTAAACTTCAAAAACGTCTCAGCTGGCAACAAGACCTGCTGGGAGAAGCGATCGGCTGCTCCGCGACTCTCTGGAACGCCATCAGAGGGGAGGTCCTATGGAAAATCTGGCGGGAAAGATGTGCTTTCAACTTCGGTGACTCCCCCAAGGAGTGGACAATTGAGAAATCTCTGTTCCTCCTTGGCAAAAGGATTGTCAACTGTAAAAAATCCCCCCCCTTTAGGCATCATCAAGTACTCCTTTTGATTGATAACAAGCTTAAACCCAAGTGGGCCCCACATGAGGGTGATGAGAGGGTAATTAACCTTCTTTGTAGTTTCATCTAAGCTCTGTAAAAGCTTCCCCTGCTTTGTGGGATTTGGGGGGTCCCGTGGGCACTAGTCCCCTTCCCTTGTACTTTTCTTTATTTAATTCAAGTCCGGGAGAGTAGGCCATGGCCGAACTTCCTTTATATAAAAAAAACAATCCAATGCAGACCTAGAAGCCAAGAGTACGGAGAAGGATAGGGTTATGGAAGAACAACTCAGAGATCAGTTGGCGCGCAATGCTAGACTCCAAAGAAACATGGCGTTACTTTGTCGCCACTTAGCAGCTGCTAATGAAGAGAACCGAAGACTACAACAACAAAACCAGGATAATTTAGAAGCAGCCATTGAAAATACTCCAGGGGCATCCATCGACCCTACCAAATTCCAAGCCATCCCCTCAGAAAGCATACAACAAATATTGGAAACCTATGCCAACCTCTTAGAAGCACATGATCAACTTGACGACCAAGTAAAGGAACTACAGAGATCCCAAGTGCCTACCCCACACCCACGAGAACCTCAAGAGATGACCAATGCTACAACCTCACCAGAGCCTGAATCATCAATGACCAATGAGGTACTGGAGCTACGACAACAGGTGGCTGAATTAAAGATTAAGTTGTAACAATATGAACGACCCCCCTCTCCACCTGATCAACCAACCGAGGAGGAGACCATTGTCATTTCGATGGAAGAAACATTTGAAGATAATTATGAGCCACAACCTCTTCCAGGAGGCAGAATCACTGAAGAGGGACAGGACACTTACAAAGAGCCCCCTTCGGCATGGATGAAACAGGTAGAAGAAATGGGGACAACTCATGAGGAACGTATCTCCACTCAGATGCTGGTAATGAGTACCATTGAAGAAACCATACTTCAATCAGAGTATTTCAGACACCTGGCCTCTAGAAGATTGATAACTAGTTCAGAATTACAATATAAACCCTATTTTGTATTATTGGCTGACTACAATGCAGAAATCAAAAGAGTCACTAATAGGTACCCCACATTCGCAACACAATTCGAACCAGAGGACATTCCAGAGGCAGCCAAAAAAGGGGCCATATTCCAACCCATCTGGAGGCAAAAGTTACTCGAAACCTATCCGAAAATGCTTAGAACATGGGATCACGCTCCCATGCATTTGAAGTATAACCCTTGCTTCGGACCAGTACAAAGGAGACGATCATGGAAAGCATTTGCTATAAAGGTTCAGAACAACACAAATTGCAAACAATGGTTGAATTACCCCTCGATCGCACCACCAACAGGCACACCTACAGTACCATATATGATCGCTACCATCAGAAATTGGATGCCACGCCTCCGCCCCATGCTAGATGTCGCTGCACAGATGATGCTCAAAATTTTGGACATGATGCAAGTGGTGCTAAAAACTTTTCGAAATGTACATAATATCCAGCCTCCAATCTCGGGCTTCATCAATGGTAACTATGACCTACTTTATGATATGAGCACAACCCCGAGCATACGAGTCGCTTATGCATGGCACGCAAGAATCAGATATCTCCCTGCCTGCTACAAGCAAACCTTTGATGATATGTTCACCATGGGGTTCTGGGAGTCACACTCCGAAGTGTTCGCGCCACGCCCAACTAATCTGCTGCAATTATTTGCGTGTGAACAAACAATGCATTCAGAGCTCTACACTACGCCACAACCTGACATGCCTGGAGCAATGGATTGGGATGCCCTTCAGAGAGACCTGATCAGAGGACTACGGATCAAAGAACATGACTTGGCAACCGACATTCTCCAGAACTACATTAGCCAAACCGCGGAGCAAAGGTCTGTCAGAGATGACAGACGCTAGGGGGGGGGAGAGTGTTGGCATCATATGGGGAGAAGCAAGTATGGCATACATGCAGATCTAGCACTAAGGCAACCCATTAAATTTTTTCAAACCTTACATCATTTTAAAAGTGATCCTCATCACTAAAACCCCTTGTAAATATCATTTCACCTTTTTGTAGCTCCATTTTGTACAAACCGAGGAGTCCTCAAGCTTGAGGATCCTTAGAAGTAGTTGCTTGCCAATTTTCATATTTTTTAGATCTCGTTTGAGCCCTCGAATAAGCCCTGGAACCTAATTTTTAACTAGGCAGGACACTAGGTCTGGACAGGGCCAAAGCTATTCAAAAACTATAAATAGAGCTAGAGAGCTCATTTTTGGGCTAGCTTCTTGTAGTTTTGAGCTTGTATGAGAACTTGGTTATAATAGAAGTGATTCCATTGTATTACTCTCTTTGTTCTTGCCATGTGTGCACATGTGTGTGTATGTGTGTGCATATTTGTGTGCTTCTCACTCACACATTTGTGCCTTCACTTGCTCGAGGTCTTCATACCATCCTCATGTCTTCCCGGATTGACATTAAAGGAGGTGCTACTCATCACTGAGCTACAAATAGGTTTAAATTTAATCATTTTAAATAGAGTGAATATATATACAATACACAAACACACATACTTATATACCTATCTATATTCACATTTATATACATATACACATACATATACACATGCATACATATATATACATGCTTTAGTTCTAGATCATTTGGATTAGGATTTTAGGATTTTAACACCTACATAACATATATACACACATACACATACAGATATAATACATATATACATGTATATACACATGTGTATAGAAATATACATAATTTAGGTATAGATCTTTAAAATTAGGGTTTTTAGGGTTTAGGCATACATATAACTTAATTTGTTGGAGTTAGACATCTGTGGAAGCACGCGAACATCTCAAAGAAGAAGAAGAAGCTTGGAGCACAACACACAATACTGAATGTATTACTAGAGAATGTACAAAGATAAGTAGCCCATTAGGGCAATAGGCATATATACAAGCCGGGGGAAAAAAACCTCCTAAAGAGGGAAAAAAGTGCCCCGGCGGTCCTAGTGTGTTCACACACATCACTACCTAAATATATCAACAAATCCCCCCTGGGAGTGATGCCGTGAACAAGGAGCTGGCACTCATGTATAAGGAAGTGTCAAGATATGTGGAAATCACTCCACAAAAGGAAGTAAGCCCAAAGCTTTGCGGAAAGCTTCAAACTTCTCCCTAGGCAGAGCCTTTGTGAAAAGGTCTGCAATGTTCTCCTGCGTGGGCACATATGCCAAGCTGATCTCCCCAGCAGAGAACCTCTCCCTGACATAGTGATAATGCACCTCAATGTGCTTAGTGCGAGCATGGAACATAGGGTTCCTCGCAACTGCCAATGCGCTCTGACTGTTAATGAAGATGGTGGTGGCAAAAGAGTGGCCAACACCCAAATCAGCCATAAGGCGTCTGAGCCACACACACTCAACAGTCGCTGTGAAAGCTGCCCTATACTCAGCCTCACAACTGAAAGTGGCCATAGTAGGCTGTTTCTTGCTCAACCAAGATATATATGAGCTACCAAGCATGAAGCAAAAACCATTGGTGGACACACGAGTGTCATAGCAACCAGCCAAATCTGAGTCAGAAAAAGCATGCAAATCTAGCGATAGTGATCCCCCCTTGGGATAAAACAACCCAAGTAGCTGAGTACCACTCAAGTAGCGAAAGATGCGCTTAACCGCCTTCCAATGCGTGACTCCTAGGCAATGCATAAACCTACTCATCTGTGAGACAACAAACTAAATATCTGGTCGAGTAATGCATAAATAAATCAAGCTCCAACAGCCTGCTGATAGAGAACAACATCAAAACCATCTCCAGCATCATGAAGAACGCTGCAATAATGTGTCCATATATTCCGTTTGACACAAAGCCATTCCACCATCTTACAATCTTCAAGGCCAAAACGCTGCAATAATGTGTCAATATATTTCGTTTGACACAAAGCCATTCCACCATCAACTTGCATAAACTGAATGCCCAAATAGTGATGCAAATGCCCCAAATGAGACATCTCAAATGAGGCATGCAAATCAGCCTTGAAATCAGCAATATGCTTCTCAATAGGACCAGTGAGCAGCATGTCGTCAACATAGACAACAATGATCAGAAGTACATCATTAGCATGCTTAACATATAAGGTGCTTTCAGTTGGAATGTTCTCAAAACCATGTGCAATCAGATAGGCATGTATCTTCTCATACCAAGCACGTGGTGCTTGCTTTAAACCATATAATGCCTTCTTTAACCTGCACACCTGTTTTTCATGCCCTTTCTGCACAAAGCCACGGGGCTGAAAAACATACACTTCTTCATGCAAGTCACCATTCAGAAATTTTGTTTTAATGTCCAACTGATGTACATTCCAACCATGATGGGCTGCAAGTGCACAAATGCTCCGAACAGTAGTCATACGACATGTAGGTGCAAAGGTCTCATCAAAATGAATGCCTCTTTCTTGCGCATAACCCTTTGCAACAAGCCTAGCCTTATACCTATCAACTATACCATCAGGTTTACGCTTCAGCTTGTATATCCACTTAGTGCCAATGGCCCTCTTGCCTGGAGGCAAGTCACATAAAGACCATGTACCATTCTTCATTATAGCATCATATTCAGATTGCATAGCAGCCATCCTATTTTCTGAATTCTGTGCTTCATCAAAAGAAACAGGCTTATTCTCATCACAAAGACTAGACGCAACCATAACATAGCAATCTGATGCAAATGAGGCACTATGAGAGCCCGAACGAGTATGATATGACAAAGGTGCATCTAATTTGCAGTCACGCAAAGTCTGCACCAGCCATTTTGGCATAGTTTTTGCATGCTCAATATCAGCTCTCTCATCAACAAGTGCATCATGTAAATTTGCATCATAAATGGAATGATCTGCATCATCATATGAAACCTGCAAAGGTTGAGAAGTTGCCTCATTAGGACCAGCACTAGACTGCCCACCTATAAAAAGAGGCATCAAAGTATCATACATGTCTTTGGAGCTAACAGATGTCTCCTTAGTAAATGAAAGCAATGGCTGAACAGCATCTTCCACAAATACAACATCACGACTAACCAGAATGCGTTTAGTCTGTGGATGATACAGATGATAGCCTTTACTTTCAGAACTGTACCTAACAAAAATACATTTTACTACCTTATCATCCAATTTTCTACGATGTTGTTCAGGCACTAGTGCATATGCCAAACAACCAAAAACATGCAGATGAGCAACAGATGGCTTGCGGTCATGCCAAGCCTCATATGGAGTGATAGATTGCAGCGCTTTAGTGGGACACCTGTTCAGTACATATGCTGCACACATGACAGCCTCAAGCCAGAAACTATGAGGTAAAGCCTGACTCTTGACCATGCACCTCACCATCTCCATGAGTGACCTGTTCTTTCGTTCAACAACTCCATTTTATTGACGTGTATACGGCACTGTACACTGGTGTTTTATCCCACGTTCAGCCAGAAATGCATTAGAAATCTGAAGACATATATTCCCCCCCTCGATCAGAATGGAGGGTGCCCATTTTACATGCTCACAGATTTTCAGCCAAAACCAAAAACTGTTTGAAGCACATGAACACTTCGGACTTTGCTTTGAGTGGATATACCCATGCATGCCTGGAAAAATCATCAATGAAAGTCACGAAGTAAAGGTAATTTCCAAAAGAGGGTGTCTGCATAGGACCACAGACATCACTATGTACAAGCTGCAATTTCTGCGTAGCCCGAATTGAACCATCTTTTGGAAAGGAGGAACGCTGCATTTTGCCTAAAATGCAGCCTTCACAAACATGTTTTCCAGGTGCCTCAAGTTTGGGCAAAGAGGACACCATTTCAGATTTCTGCAGGCGTAGGAAACTAGCAAAATTCAAATGACCAAAGCGTGCATGCCAAAGCTTTGCATCTGACTTAGCCTGAGAATCATTTACTACACATGCCAAATCATTTACAAATCTTTCATAGTCTATGAGCTTATACAGCCCACGACATAAAATGCGAGAAGCAATAATCACATCGCCATTTGACATATCATGAACTGTACACCTGTCATCAACAAATTTCACAACCAAGCCAATCTTGGCTAATGCAGAAACTGATAACAGGTTCTTTTTTATCCCTGGCACAAATAAAGCATCTAACAAAGTGAAAGAACTACCATCAGCTATAGTCAGAATGATCTTACCAACTCCCATAACGGGATAAGAGGAGTTGTTGGCACATGTAACAGTATTCCTTGTAGGGGCAGGCTCGAGTGAAGAGAAGAATCTATGCTGCGAGGTAATATGTTTGGTTGCCCCACTGTCAAAATACCAAACATTTGAGTCTACTGCAGACATGCACTGATCATGAGAAGATGGGTCAAAACTATAGACAGTAGTAAACGCCTGTTCTTCTTCCTGCACAAGATTTGCAGACTCTGTTTTTGGTGTACAGGCCTCTGCAACAACCATTCCATCCTCTTTCTTCTTTGCCTCTTTAGCAGCCAGTTTTGGATAGTTCTTTATGATATGATCATTTCCTTTACAGTACTTGCAAAACGATTTCTGCTTTTCTGATTTCTTCTAATCTTTATCCTGGTTCTTCGATTGTGCAACATTTGCAGATTTCTGCTTACTAGTAGAAGAGCCCCATTTTCCTTTGCCCTTCTGACTAGCCAGGAAAGCTTGATCTGCAACTCACATAATGGACCTGTTCTGCCTGGACTGATCTTCCTGCAACAGAACAGAGACTAACTCCTCAAATGATAAGGCATTTGGATTGCCTTTCATCATCAACCGAAGAGTAGAAGCAAAACTCTGATATGAGTCAGGAAGACCATTCAGAACGGTCTGCATAAGTGAGCTATCTGGTATAACCTCATCAACAAAAATCAACTGTTCCTTCAAATCTTTGATCTTCGTTAGGAAATTGTCCATAGAATCACCTTCATTCATGTGCTCACTCTCCAATTGTTTTCGGAGGTAAGCACACGAGCCTCATTCCTAGCTTGGTACAATGTGGTAAGTGTATCCCAAGCATCCTTTGTTGTTCTGCAAGAGCAAATGTGAGGAATAATGGCACGTTTGACAAAAAAAGCTATCAATGCATGTGCTTGGGCATCTCTGCCATCCCAGCAAATCTGCTCTGCGGTAGGTGCAACAGAAACAGTAGCACGAATAGGAATCTGCACAATATCATCCTCGACACCATCTTCATCAGCTCCACCACCTCCAGCACCTGTATTTGCAGTACCTGTAGTTGCAGGTGTAACAGGACGTCTTTCAACACCCTGCACAATGTTCCACAGTCCTTTTGTAACCAATACATGTTGCATCATATAAGCCCATAATGAGTAGTTGGTACCATCCAACTTATCCTCAACAGCCAACATACGGAACACATCACTGCTTTCAGCCATGGCCGGTGACTAAAATACCTTGATGCAGAAAATTGACTGTATCTCAAAAATTTGAACAAAATTCCCCAGATGAGTTCTGCTAGACCTGTAGCAGACTTCGAGACGCTTAAACTGGCGAGCAAAAATTGGTATATACCTTTCGCACAAAAAGACGAAATAGCCTACAGAAGCACTGTAATAGTGCATTCGGAGGCCGAAACGAGCTCAGATCGCGATTTCGGCATGATAGAGTGAAGCAATTTTGATCTTTGAAACACCCTGAGTATGCTCACCAAATTTCATGCGAATCTGAGACTGCAAACGGAGGAGTGTCGACGGTGCCCTAGATGAAGCGATGACCTGCTCTGATACCAATTGTTGGAGTTAGACGTCTGTGGAAGCACGCGAACAGCTCAAGGAAGAAGAAGAAGAAGCTTGGAGCACAACACACAATACTGAATGTATTACTAGAGAATATACAAAGATATGTAGCCCATTAAGGCAATAGGCGTATATACAAGCCGATGGAAAAAAACCTCCTAAAGAGGGAAAAAAGTGCCCCGGCGGTCCTAGTGTGTTCACACACATCACTACCTAAATATATCAACATAAGTAAGAGGATCAATCAAGAAAAAATCCGAATATATAGACAAAATAGGATAGCTATATAGATTAGGGTTTTAAAATTAGGGTTTTAAGTTTTTTTAGGTATTTAAGTATTTAGGTTTAGTATTTCAGATTTAAGTCATTAAGAGTTAGATTTTTAGGTTTAATAAATAAAAAACAAATGTTATAAAATGTCCATATTATAGCAGATGGCTTCTTTGGATCATGAAGAGAGAATGGCATGTCCTTGCACACAGTGCAAATATCAAATTTATCAGAAACGATGGATTTGTACTGCACATGTTAGAGAGTATGGATCCTTTGATAGGAGTCGATTGGAAAACCTACGCTATCATTCGCATGGTCCCCTAGGTGAGCAGATGGACCCAAACGATATTGCACCGGTAAGCTCTTGTAGACAAAAGAGAGCAAAAAAGGACTTAGACGTACAAGCAAGCACTAATAATATTACACAAAATGAACATATGGAAGAGATGCTTGAAGCATTTTATGAGATGGACGAAGATCATGATGGTGAAGAAGGTGTCGAGAGTTTCATGGACACAACAGAAATTCCACGATCAGAAGTTCATGAAGAATATGAAAACATGCGAAGATTAGCTCGTTTACCACTTTACAATGGAGCAAAGATATCTATATTACGTGCTTCACTCGTGATGCTCAATCTTCAATCCATTTATGGATGTTCAAATAGTAGTGTCACTGAATTGTTTAGGTAAGTGGAAAACAAATTGGCTTTCATTGTTGTATCACAATAACTTTATTTACTAATATCATTTTAATTGCTTATTGCAGGCTTCTTAAAGATCAATTTTTTCCAGAGGGCAATGACATGCCTCCAACACATGGAGATGCGAAAAAACTTTTACAGTCCATTGGAATGGATTATACTAAAATTCATGCTTGTCTGAATGATTGCATTCTCTTACGGAATGAGTATGAGCATCTCCACGTATGCCCAAAGTGTGGAGCAAATAGATTTAGAGAAGACGTTATAGGTGAAGCAATCCCCGCAAAGGTTCTTTGCCACTTTCCTATCATTCCACAAATTAAGAACATGTTTAGATGCAAATTTATAGCTGAGTTAATGTCATGGCATACAAAGAGCAGGTCTACAGATAATGTAATGCGAGTGTCAGCTGACTCTGATGCTTGGAAGCACATAGATAGTAAGTGGCCAGAGTTTGCTAGTGAGCCTCGGTCCATACGTCTAGGCCTAGCTATGGATGGAGTGAATCCATTTGGATTACACAGTTCTTCATGGAGCACATGGCCTGTATGTTTGGTCAATCATAATATACCACCATGGTTGGTCACAAAGAAAGGTCGTTTATTATTAGCTCTTATTGTATCAGGTAAGTATAAGGTAAAAAACATGGATGTATATCTTGCACCACTTGTGGAAGAACTGCACATTTTATGGGATGGGATTACTGTGCGTGACATGTCTCAACCTATAAGAAGATGAGACGTGTGAGTGCAAGGCATACTTATGTGGACAATGCATGATTGGCCTGGTTATGGTGAATGTTCAGGTTTATCGATTTCAGGTTACCATGCTTGTCCTTTATGCGGACCACGACTCGAAGAACGCTATTCCAAAGCACTATGTAAAACTATCTATGAAGGACATCATAGATATTTGCCTGATGGGCATGTTTTACGTGAAGAACAAATTGATCGACAAGCGCAACACCAAATGAAAGCTAGCGATTGGAAACAGCTGTAGGATTCCAAAAATCCAGTTGCTGGTATGAAACGGTTATCCATTTTTCATGAACTCCCTTATTGGAGTGAATTGGTGATCAATCATTTGGTAGACCCGATGCATATTTTCAAGAATGTGGGAGAGATTCTTTGAAAAACTTTGATCGGAAAGAAAGAAAGCAAAGCACAAAGGGACGACTTAGAAGAGTGAGGTCCTATGCGAGAGTTGTGGGAAATTACTAAGCCCAACGGAAAAATATCGTTACCAAGAGCTCCTTGGGTGCTTCACAGAATGGAAGAGCAACAAGTGAAGAAAACAATTTCAGAGTTTCGTACACCTACTGGATGCATGAGATGCTGCTTTCACACGAAACGACGATCTTGCAGGACTCAAGTCTCATGATTGGCACAAGTTTTTATAGTTTGTGCTCCCTATAGCCCTAAAAGATTGCCTTTCAGAGGATGTACGAAAAACCATTTATAAAATTAGTTCTTTAGTATGGTGGATATCTTCTAAAGAGATAAATAGAGATAGCATAGACAGTGCAAAATTCAATGCTATCGAGGTTGTTTGTATGGTAGAGAAATACGTTCCCACAAGTATTCTCACTATTCAACTTCATTTATTGGTTCATGTAGTAGATGAATTTGCAATAGCAGGAACTGTCCATAGTCGATGGATGTTCTTCTTAGATCGCTTTATGAAGACATTAAAAGGGTTTGTTCGACAAAGAGCACGTCGAAAGGGTAGCATGGCAGAGGGATGGCTTGTACAAGAATCTCTTGTATTCATAACTGAGTTTCTACGTATATCGGATCCCGAAATGCCTTGCTTATGGAGCGATGATGAAGATGTTCGTCTCGTAGGTGATGAACCACAAGGTAAAGGATTGCAAAGAAAAATGGATGCAGCTTTCAAAGAGAAGGCAATGAAGTTTTGCATAGTTAACTTTGAGCCTATACAAAAGTGGTTAGAAAGGTATGAACTTTCCAAGGAAACTAACGCAAAGGAAAGAGATCAGTTTCGAAGAAATCATTCCACTCGATTTTTTACCTCTCCCACCTTTTCCAACGAGCAGATGGTTAGATGCAGCGGTTTCACAAGCAAAGGCGTCGGGTGAAGATATCTCTGAAGAAGAAGAAGAACTCACAAAAGGATGTGATTGGGAGTATATTAAATACGGTGCACGATGGTCTCATGGACGACACTTTCGAATCGCACGAATCGATCAAAATAGGTCTACTTTTGATATGGAGTGATGGTGATTTTTTTGCAAAAAAGTAGAGCGAGTGCAAGAGATGATAATGCTCTAGAAGGCGAGTTAGATTATTGTGGTGTGATTCAAGACATCTTGAAACTATCTTTTAGAAAGTTTCATTATTTTGTTTTTGACGTGAAATAGTTCAAAGTAGTCACCTCTGGAAGAAACGCAACAGTGAGACGGGATAAGAGCGGTTCGCTTCAAGTCGACTCCACAAGATTATGGACAGATGAAAGGGATAGATTTGTACTTCTCGAACACTGTGAGAAAGTTGTTTTTATACCAGATTCAAAAGACCCAGAGTGGCTATTTGTTTTACAAGTCACTCCACGTAGTAGACAAATTTTTGAAAACATAGATGTAGAAGAAAGTCCATCTCTAGTGGACTCAGAGATTCATTCGATAGTTGAGGAGGAAGAGATCATTGTTCGAGAAGAAGAGGTCATTGAAGAAGAGGTAATTGTTCGAGAAGACGAAGCAATAGACGATGATCACGAGGAAACCAGCGTAGCAAGCGATTTAGAAGCCATCAATATAGAGATAGATATTCTCGGTGCATCGGATCTTCAAGAGGATGCCAGAATAGAGGACTTTTGAATAAACCACTTGTACGTACTAATCTTTGGTTTTTTTTTTTGTTTATTCCCTATATTATTTTTCTTATCGCATGCTAATTAATGAGTTCTTTTATTACAAAGCATGATGGGATACAGTCCTCCAGTCACTCCACATTCCATGACAGAGGAGCAGTTTTTGGAGTTCATCTCTTAGGTTCCTCCTGCGTATATGGCCGCTGCATCACAGTATTGGATCGCTCGTGGTAGCACTCCTCCCGGCCTCACTCCTGGTGGCTTTACTCCTACCGGCCTCACTCCCGCTGGCCTCACTCCCGCCGGTGTCACTCCCACTGGTGTCACTCCTATCCGTGTCACTCCTGCGGGTGGTGCTACTCCCATAGGAGGTATGTCTCCTAGCTTTGTGACTCCATCACGACCATCTTTGCAGCCATCTCCTACTGGGTCTACTAGTAGACATGTGCATTTGACACCTCAGCACGATATAGGGTTTGGCCAGTCTCGTAGATCGAGATCATGCTCTGGAGCAAGAGATTCTAGGAGTGGATCTACAAGTAGGTTTGGAGGCGGAGGAGGCAGTTTTTGTGGAGGCAGTGCGACGGACGTTGTGTCACCCGCTTCTACTCCTAGGACGAGTACCTCAGATGTAGGTACGCCACGTAGTACACCACGCAGTACACCACGTACACCTTGGGGTGCTCATGATCATGATGACTCCAAGGTGTATAGTATCTGAGATGGAGCTCCGGTGATGGATGCGACTGGCAAAGCAATGCGTGCACGCATACGATAGCTTTGCTCCATCCAGTTTGGACACTCCATCATGCTGAAATGGAGTGAATAGGATAAAGATCGGAAGAATTATATCACACAGACAATTTACTAGGAGTTCCGACCAGCTGATGGACAGTCGATTGTCAGTTCAGAGTGGATTGTGCACACCGCACGTGAGTTATGTCGCATCGACAATCCGAGGCTCGTGATGCATTCAAAGAAGGCTTATCAAAGCCTATATGGTTAGATGCTGAGGAGTGGGATATGATTCGTGACGAGCAGCAGACTCCTGATCGATATCGCCAGCAGCAAAATGCCGCAGCCATATGTCTAGACACGTTTGGACCGTCACATTTGGGCAGCGGCAGATATGACACGATGCGTCATGAGTTTGTAAGTACTGTTAGACGGCCGCCGAATAAGGACAAATGTACTAGGACAGGCGTCTTAAATATAAAAGAACCTTTCGAGAAACGTGCAAGTAACAAAAGATTCGCGCACTGCTGTAAAAATCTTCTATATAAGGCAATGAGAAAAGAGTGGCGGGAGAGCGCCCCATTTGGGAATTGTAGTGTATTGTTTGAGTGTGTATTTCTGCTCTGTTCTGCTTTGTTCTGTTCTGTCTACGCTTTGTCTAGCCATTTGTTCGCGTCTTAATACATAGTTACGAAACAGTTGCAGTATGTTACGAATCTGTTCGGTAATGGTTAAGTGTGTCGCTGAGTATTGTTAATCGCAGCGTGTTGTTATCAGTTCTTCGGCGAAGTAGAGAACATGAAAGTAGTCTCAAACTGTTGGTCTGTTAATGTTCTGTGAGTAACTGAAGTCGGTACAATAGTCTGCATTCTCTGTGGATTCCGATCCCAGGAAGGACTCATATCGGTAAAGAGCCTGTATGCCCTAGAATGAGTGATAAGATTGTTACGATTCGACTGTTGTTTGAATTGACATACCATAAGTTGCATACCTTTGAGTATAGCTGTTCGGTATACCTCCAAGTCAAGAATAGGTGCATCTTGAGTAATATTCGGCGAATGAAGTTGAGTATTCTAGTAGTTTAAGTCAGAACCGGACTACTGCTCTTTTACTATAGCAGACCGGAAATTCCAACGTCCCAGTAAGCCGCGCAGTTATCAGTGTTCAGAGTCAAGTACTGAGCTAAGACGTGATAGAGTATTTATGATTGTGTGAAAGGTTGGGAAAATAGTACAGGGCCTCTGTCTAACAGACCCCTACCACTCCCAAGAACCCATGTGGCTAAGAATTAGAGTGCTTTTAATTATCACAGTAGTCCACAGTACTCGAAGTCCAGATTCAGAAGCCTGTAGCCTACCAAACGGCTAACATTTGGCGCCGTCTGTGGGAAAGTGGCACTAGAGTACCAGTTGTTTATCAAAAGCAACACGTTTAGTTAACATTCGAGTAACTAGCAGTAGCAACACACCCAAATTGTTGCAAACTGCTCAGATAGGGTTACTTCGTAATGATACATGCCGGTTACTCGATCTGGTGAAACATATCCTAAGAACTGTAAGGCTGAAGCAAGTAAAGCGATAAAGATAGCCTTGAGAGAAGAAGGTCTAACCCAATCTGACCCAGTGGTCAGGCAAATTGAGAACGTCACGATTGATTCCGGTCATATTTCAGTGGAACAATCAACGCCTTTGGTACATTCTGGTGCTACTTCGACCCAGCCTATCGAAGATATAGCAATTTCAGAATCTACCAAGATGCCGTCAGAAACCAGTCTAAACTCAGAGTTATATACGATCAGAAATACTTTTGGAGAAAAGATCGGTAAAAGCAAAAAAACACTGCATTCTGGCATAATTTCGGCTCATTCCGGTGATATTCCGGTGATAGAGTCACCAACTGTAGGCAAAGACTTTGCATTTTTCGTGGAATCTTCAGCCCAACCAGCGTGCTTGGAAGAAAGATTTCGGATATTAGATATCCAGAAGGAAGGAAAACTCTTTGAAGCAGAAGTGCGATGCATTCTAAGTAAAAACAGCACACCGGAAGGCACGCCATCCGGCGACAAAAGTTTCGATAGTTCAACTAACCAACATCAAGATACAAAAGAAAGGTTGAATACACTCACAATGAACGAACAACAACAGCAACAACAGTTATGTCAACCAAGGCCGCCTCCAATAGGAGTAACATACACGAAATTCGGTGGATTCCCAGGAGATGATCCGGATGCTCACGTACGCACTTTCGAGATAAGTTATGCAGTTCTTAACCATCCACCGGATCAGGCATATAAGGCCATCGTTTTTCAATCAACAGTGATAAATGAAGCAGCTAGATGGCTTACGGAATACGATATTAATCATTTCGGTACCTATGATGCAGTTCGAGACGCTTTTTTGCAACGATTCAGGCTAAAGAAGAATCCCGCCGAAATCTTTTATTATTTACAAAATAACCGACAAAAGGCTAATCAGACTGCCCAGGAGTATGCTACACTCTTTAGAACACACTTGCGGCAGATACCACAGGCCCACGCTAACTTACCTGATGATGTCATTACTCAGTGGTTTATCAACGGCTTAACCCCACAACTGAAACAAATCATGATCATAAGATGTGTTGGAGCTATGACGCTGGATGCAGTCATTGCCATGGCTCTGCAACTAGAATCCAAGGTCGGTGGATTTACAGAAGATCTGGAGTGGTTGAAAACAAACAAAACTATGGCTGAGGACATAACCAGACAAGTATACTGCATCACATGCAGAAATTCAGGTCATACTAGTGCCAATTGTGCACTAAATCACACGTTTTGCGCTATCTATAACATTGCCAGACACACCACCAAAAACTGTGTTTACAATGCTAGAATACAGGGAACAGCAACGGTCAATGCAGTTATACAAGAACATGGACAGCCAGCGAATCACTATGTGCCTCTGCAATTGAGAAACAATCAACCACAAGGATATCGGAACTACCGAGGGCAGAGGAACAACCATTTCAATACAAACCGCTGGCAAAACGGACCACCATCGGAAAATCCCAATCTACCCCCACCTCGCTGTCATTTTTGCGGCGAATTCAGACACATCAGGGGATTTTGCAAAGATGCAGCTGAGTACGATCAAAGGAAGAAGGAGCGGCAAAACCCAATGGCCAACATGGTACAAATTACACCAGTAGAAACGCAAACTGCTACAGCACAGACCCGATCAGATAAACAGCTACAGACAGCAGCAGAAGTATTTGAACCAGGGATACGAGAACAACATAGGATGTATAACAAGGCTAGTCACTGGGCCGCAACTGAACCACCAGTGTTCCCAGAACCTATTCCGGTGACTCAGGCTTCGTCGAAGGAAGGAACGCAACAAAAGGAAACAACAGCGGAGCCATCATCAGCAGTAGGCATAACAGCAGAAACTTCTGCACCAGCGGAGACCTCAAGTCCAAAGGAGCAGGACAACCAATCTCAACAAGCCTCGGAAATTTTATCCAAGGCATCTATCACTCTGCCTCTCGGCCAACTACTGGCATTAGTACTTGGGATTCGACAACAGTTCCAGCAACAGTTCAGTCCGGTGCCTTCTTGTATTCCGACAACAGCAACAGTTCAATCGAAACCTGACTCTACCGTCGATCATTCGGTTCCCTTGATTACAGTATGGTACAAGAATCATAAAATTACGCAGGTATTGATTGATGGAGGATCTGGTGTGAACATTGCAACAACATCCTTATGCAAAAGGTTAGGATGGACCAAAATTGAACCAGTGCAATTTTTTGTTAGAATGGCAGATCAATCTAGAGTCCACCCTGTAGGACTTGTGCGAAATGTACCCATCACTTTACAAGGTACGACCTTTAAAATGACCTTTGTTATACTAGATCTGCCAGAATCCACTTTGGATTACAACCTTCTTTTCGGCCGACCTTGGCTGAAGCATGCGAAGGTAATACAGGACTGGTCCGCATAAGAGCTTACGTTCAAAGATGCCAACCGTAGATATGTGGTAAAATTAGATGCTATACAACTGTGCGAGCTTCACGCCAGACCATATTTTGCTGAACTAGTCAACATGTTAGATGGACTATCAGATGATGAGGAAGAGGAATTTCTGAAGAGTAACACTGATTTAATGTCTGTAGGAACTGTTGATCTACAGTCTGTTATAGATAACTGGAATACTTCAGTTTATACAATCGTACCTATCACCAAAACAGTTAAGCATGAAGGTAGTATCCCAACACACGATGATGAGTTACAATCGATGTTCAAGTCAACAGACGATATAGAGAAACCGCAACAGTTTTATATCCTCGAAGACCAGTTGACCACGTACAATCTAGGAGACGAAGATCATCCACGACCTGTAAAGATAAGGCAAAACTTACCGGAATCATTTAAAGCTGACTTGATTCGACTTCTTCGCGAATTCTCAGACAGCTTTGCATGGGATTACAAAGATATGAAGGGATTAGATCCGCGCATCTATCAACATAAAGTTATGTTGAAGCCTGAAGCTAAACCAAACAAACAACCCGGCTACCGGATGAATCCTAATTATGCATCACAGGTAAAGGCCGAACTTGATAGGTTATTAAAAGTCGGATTCATCGTACCAATAGAACATGCTGAATGGATTTCACCAATTGTGATCGTGCCAAAGAAAAATAAGCAATTATGAATTTGTGTAGACTACCAAAAATTAAATGCAGCAACAGTACCAGATCCTTTCCCGATCCCCTTTCTGGATACAATGCTCGATAGGGTAGCAGGTCATGAAATGTATTCATTCTTAGACGGATACAGTGGTTACAATCAGGTTAGAATGGCCGAAGCAGATATACCAAAAACCGCATTCATTGCCAATTGGGATGCCTTTGCTTGTATGGTAATGATGTTTGGATTGAGAAACACACCAAGCACATTTCAAAGATGCATGCAGAAGATTTTTTCTCCTTATCTTACTTCGTTTATGCAAGTATACCTCGATGATTTTTTAATTTTCGGTAAGATGATAGCACATCTATTTCATTTACGATGCTGCTTTCAGAAATGCAGAGAATATAGACTCTGTTTGAATCCAAATAAATCGGTGTTTGCGGTCTCATGTGGCAAGTTACTTGGCCACATTGTATCTGCACAAGGTATCCAAGTAGATCCAGATAAGATTTCGGCAGTATTAGAAGTCCCGGTGCCAGTTTCTCCAAAAGAAGTTATGCGCTTTATGGGCCAAGTACGGTGGCATGGAAGACACTTACGGTGGCTTGCTCACCTGGCAATACCTCTAAACAAACTAATCAATAAAACACCTCGACAATTTGAATGGACCCAGGAATGCCAGATAGCCTTTGATCGTTTAAAGCATTTATTAACACAAGTTCCTATTTTATAACTGCCGGATTGGGATCACCCATTTCATATATTTGTTGATGCTTCAGATATAGCAATAGGAAGTGTATTGATGCAACAAATTGATAAATGGTTCAAACCAGTGTATTATGCAAGTCGAAGATTAGCCCCTGCTGAGAAAAATTACTCTGTAACAAAAAGAGAATGTTTAGGACTAGTATATTCGGTCAAAAAATTTAGACATTACTTGCTAGGCCGTAAATTCACATTTCATGTAGATCACGCTACACTTGTCTATCTAGTTCGGTAGCAGCATCTAGGAGGCCGATTAGCACGATGGGTCTTACTCTTGCAGGAATTTGATTACGAAGTCATTCACCGACCAGGCAGTTCACACGCCTTAGCAGATTTTTTATCCCGCTTAGATTTCGGTGAATCTTCGGTGGGTATAGATGACACGACACCCGCAATTTATGTATCAGAACTAATTACTGAAGAATTTGCAGACCCACCTATTCCATTTTCATATTATGATCAGATCTTGAACTTTCTCACTGATGGTTGCCTTCCATCTCAAGTTTCAAGACCAGTACGCAGAAAAATTGTAGTCTCTAGCCGCCGATTTCGGTTAGTTGCTGGAGAACTATATTATGCAGATCACACCGAAATCCTACTTCGCTGTGTTCCTCCGCATGAAATCAACTCAGTTATCACGATGGCTCACTCGACACCTACTGGTGGTCACTTTGCTACAGATTTGACTCACCGAAAAATTCTGCAAGGAGGTCTCTGGTGGCCCACTATGTACAGAGATGTGGCCCAATTTATCAAACATTGCGATAACTGTCAAAGGTCTGGACAACCGCTACAATGGCACTTCTTTCCCTTACAGCCAATTATGCCATTAGAACCATTTCAGAAATGGGGATTAGATTTTATAGGTCCAATTACACCTCCAGCAGTCTTCAGTAACAACAGATATATACTAACCTGTACAGACTACGCAACAAGATGGGTAGAAGCATGGGCTTTATGGTCGGCTACAACGGTGGCAGTAGCAAAATGCATGTTGAATGATGTCTTTCCACGTTTCGGCTTACCACTGGCAATTGTCTCAGATCAAGGTACTCACTTTGTAAATCAATTAATGAAGGTACTCACCCAATCCTTCCAGGTGACACACAAACTCAGCTCGCCGTACTACCCTTATGGCAATGGTTTGGCCAAAAGTACAAACAAATCACTATTGAATATCCTCCGGAAACTAATCATGGAAACACCGGAAAGATGGGATCAACTACTACCTGTAGTCTTATGGGCATACCAAACTACATATAAGGTAACAACAGGCTTGACACCTTTCAAACTAGCTTATGGCTTAGAAGCAATAGCACCCATGGAAGTAGTCATCCCAAGCCTGCGTGTAGCAATCACTCAGAAGATGCTACCGGAAGATTCACTGATAGCACGAATGGACGCACTCAGAGAACTTGATGAGCACCGATGGCTCAGCTTTTTAACCATGCGCGAAGTACAACTAAGTCAAGCCAAGACACACGATCGATATTTGAAAACGCCAATCTTTTCGGTAGGACAACTCGTACTCTTCTACAACGCAAAGTCGGATAGAACAGCAGGAAAGTTCAAACTACGATGGTTCTGCCCTTTCAGAAACTCAGAACAAGTCGGTCCCGCAACTTTTTGGTTGAGTACGTTGACCGGAAATCCACTCCCGAAAGTAATCAATGGATCGAAACTGCGGCCGTATCATCACGCCCCTAGCCCGCATTAAGTTTTTCAGCGGTGGACCGCGTTTTGTTTAATCTTTTCCCTTTTTCTTTCTTCCTTTTATAAATAGCCGTATTTTGGAAAATCTTTTCGTACCAGCAGCCCCCCTTACCAGTCACTCGAATACGCATGCCTGCATGAAAACAAGTATCATTCCCGCACCGCACAATGATACCCAACCCCCTTTCCCACCCCACCGTATTGTTCCTATTTAATCCCTTAGACAACGCCAGAAATCGCTACTGTGGTGAGTGTTCGTAATCTGTGTGATCCTTGTGCTTTGTATTCGTGTTCCTAGTCTGTATCAGCGATCGCCATGGAAGCGCTAGCAAACTACACTGCCTTCCGTGATGGTATCCCTACCGAGGTAGATGAATACCTGCGTTGCCGAGGGTTGGCCAACTTCGTTGAGTTGCCCTGGCACTCAGTGGAAGCCCATCCCTTCTTTGCGCACATTATCTCTGTCATCACCCAATCCCCCGCCACCGAACGCCAATGGGTTTTCCCTTCGCTCCCCTCCAGAACCGTCATCACCTTCCCCGCCTTTTCTGAAGCTTTCCGCCTCACCCCGCAAGGCCGAGAAAATGGCCCCAGTATCCCCCTCGCCCGCATGACCGAATTATTTCCCCGATCTTCCTCAAACGAGTTCGCTATTCTCTGCCGTTCCGAACCCAAATGATCTGCCCTCCAATTCCTAGTTGCCATCCTCAATCTGCAGAAGCGTAACTATGGCATCTCCCGACCCTTCTATTACGCCTTAGATTTAGCAGCCCGAGAACCCGTCAACTTCGCATCTTATTTTTTCCAAAGAATCCATAAGGAGTGTGTCGCAATCGTGAAGCAAGTAAATAAGGGAACCACCCCGCGCTCTCGCCTTCCCCATATCATCTCCTTCCTCTTCCTAGCCATCCTCGCCGCACAACCACCACCCCAAGGTCCCATACTTAGGCACGAAGAGTCAGTCCAACCACTCGATGATGATGCAGAAGAAGAAGAGGAGATCAACCAACTCTTCCGCACTAAGCAAATCTGAGTCAGCTCTTTGGCAAGCGAAGCACAAAAATCTGCCGAAAAGAATCAGGACACCCGCAACGATGAACAAGAAGAAACCTTCCATGACACCGCCACTTCCATCCACAACGAATCCTCGGCCGATCACCAACAAGACCAGCAAAATCGAACCGAAACCGAAACGGTCTCCACCGAAGCAACCTCAGAGCCTTAGCAAGACGAGCAGCAACCCGGTAGGGATGCACTAAACACACTTCTGAAGGCCGTCAAATCCGCAATCGACCACAATACCGATAAACAACAAACCGGCAATCAGGTAACAAACGCTGCCGCTGTCAATCCCAGACCTCCCCCAGTCAACCCTATTCCCACATCGGATCCGGAATCCTCTTCATCTTTCCTCAACTATTCGCCCCCGACATCCCCCCAAATTCAAACCCAAACCTCTGCGCAACCGCAACACCCACTTCTCCTCCCCTCTATTCTGGTCTTTTCCGAACTAGCCACCATGGGCCATCTGCTTATTTCCCTTTCTCAGCAACTTCCAGTACAGCTGCGTGAAGTCACCAATACCATTCGACAGGATCTCCAACACAAGGTCGACCTCTTGGAAGCAGACATCACCCCTCTCCAAGAAGAAGTCGAAGCCGTAAAAGCCGAAAATCATCACTTGCAGACCCAAGTAGCAGATCTCCAAAGCCAAGTCACGGCACAACAGGCACTGCTACAACAACGGGATGAGGTCTTGCAGCAACTAGCGGCCAAGGACCAGCTACTCAACGAAGCCCACGAAGAAATTCAGGTACTGAAACTCGCGCTACAAGAAAAAGAAGACATCAGATCCTCACTTGAAGAAGTGTTCGAAGAAACGAAGGCCCAATTACAGGAGATAATCCAAAAAAATCAAGATCAATAGAGAAAGGCCGAACAAGTCAAAGATGAGCTACGACGAGCCTAGGAGTGTTTGGACGAAGTAAACAGAATGCTGCGGCATCAATTAACCCGGGAGGCTAAAAACCAAAAGGATCTAGCCAATGCTTGAAGAGAACGAGACGCCTACTACAAGACAATTGATATTCAGAACCAGATGATCGAGCGACTCGATAATCAAGTGCAAAATCAGAAGGATCAGGTCACGGATATGAAGCAGAAGGTCACCGAAATGAAGACATCCCGCGACGCTGCATTATCCAACGAATTCTACTTACAAGAGGCCTTCTTACAGAACTAGGCCGAAATTTTTTTAACCCAAGCCATAGCTCTGAGCTCCGTTAGAACGCACACCCAGTTATTAGAACCAACCACCTTAGTTCAGTTGATAGAAACTATTAAAAAGAAAATCACCAGCACATTTAGGCTCGCCCGAAATATGTATTTAGAAGGTCTTGTAGCCGAAACATAAGAACCTGCGGGTTCAAGTCCACCGTGCGTGCCAGTGTTAGACGGCCGCCGAATAAGGACAAATGTACTAGGACAGGCGTCTTAAATATAAAAGAACCTTTTGAGAAATGCACAGGTAACAAAAGATTTGCGCACCGCTGTAAAAATCTTCTATATAAGGCAATGAGAAAAGAGTGGCGGGAGAGCGTCCCATTTGGGAATTGTAGTGTATTGTTTGAGTGTGTATTTCTGCTCTGTTCTGTCTGCGCTTTGTCTAGCCGTTTGTTCGCGTCTTAATACATAGTTACGAAAGAGTTGCAGTATGTTACGAATCTGTTCGGTAATGGTTAAGTGTGTCGTTGAGTATTGTTAAGCGCAGCGTGTTGTTATCAGTTCTTCGGCGAAGCAGAGAACATGAAAGTAGTCTCAAACTGTTGGTCTGTTAATGTTATGTGAGTAACTGAAGTCGGTACAATAGTCTGCGTTCTCTGTGGATTCTGATCCCAGGAAGGACTCGTATCGGTAAAGAGCCTGTATGCCCTGGAATGAGCGATAAGATTGTTACGACTCGACTTTTTTTTGAATTGACATACCGTAAGTTGCATACCTTTGAGTATAGCTGTTCGGTATACCTCCAAGTCAAGAATAGGTACATCTTGAGTAATATTCGGCGAATGAAGTTGAGTATTCTAGTAGTTTAAGTCAGAACCGGACTACTGCTCTTTTACTATAGCAGACCAAGTCCGGAAATTCCAACGTCCCAGTAAGCCGCGCAGTTATCAGTGTTCAGAGTCAAGTACTGAGCTAAGACGTGATAGAGTATTTATGATTGTGTGAAAGGTTGGGAAAATAGTATAGGGCCTCTGTCTAACAGACCCCTACCACTCCCAAGAACCCACGTGGCTAAGAATAGAGTGCTTTTAATTATCACAGTAATCCACAGTACTCGAAGTCTAGATTCAGAAGCCTGTAGCCTACCAAATGGCTAACAGTACCATTTTATTTATTGAATTTATTTGTGTTAAATTTCTCATATATGTTTCTCTAATCTTTTTATATTTGTTTCATGAGCTGGCAATGGGTCATCCTCCAACACGAACGGAGGAGTCTTACGGATATAGTCATGGGTTGACTGCACTATTGCAGGACTTGGAGGGACGCGGTGCGGTAGTTTCATGGGAGCATTTGCGATGAGGTAATTAATTTATAAACTTGGTTTTTACTTGTTGTTTGTAATTTTCATGTGAATTTATCTCATTCCATTAATGTTCTTTGTTGCAGGACTGTTGATATGGAATGTTCTTTGCATGTGTATGGTAGTGGAAGACCAATATTTTGTATTTGATTTTCATATGGCAATACATTGCTTTGCCACATTTTGTAAAAGCGTGGTTTGCCACACTCTTGTACATGCTTCATTATTGAAATATATAACTTCTTTTGTACATGGTTCATTGTTCATTCTGATTATCTCTTTTGTGTCTAATAATACAGTTTCATGAAATCATATTTCGGTTGTCATTAGAGTACACTTCACATGTACTCGGTTTTTTTTGGGCAGAGTGTATTGTCTTTTGTTAAGCAACATCATGGTAATGTTGCTGTAGCAAAAGACAAAACACTCTGCCCAAAAAACATTTTGCAGGTATGGTTGTCGGTATACGCGATGGTACTCCCAGTAGTGTCATCGAAATAACCGTCGGTACACCTAGTAGGCGATCGTATAGGCGACGGTATGCGAGCAGAACCCTCGGTATGGGCGTCGGTATTACCGACACATATACCGATGCCTATACCGATGCCTATACCGATGCGTATACTAACGCATATACCAATGCTTATATCGAGGCTCTGGTACCGACGTGCACACCGATCTCTACACCGGCATCACGGCAAATAAAGCCGCGTTCATTTTTCTCGATAAAAACCTTGGTATACCATAGATCTGTTGTAGTGATAGGCACTATTCTAGACATTTCTCTACACTTGTGTAGGCAATGATCTTGAGACTTATACACCTAAATTAAAACTTATAATCTTTCAAACAAGACAAAAAACACTAGAAACGGATTCGAAATATAGGAGAAACAACAATTACAAGATCGGGGGGTCTACGATGATCATCTAGCGAGAAAGAATATATAAAAGTGAAATCTTTACAAAATATGTAGAGAGCATCTAGTAGGGTTTGTTCTTAAGCAATGGGGAAGATTGGACATGTATTTCCATGGCTCTAGGTCATTATACAACTCATTAGAGGTTCTGAAGATCACATACTAACCTCTTTAATCAATCAAAAGCACATACATGTCAGAAAGTGACGTACAATCACAACAAGAGGTGACCTATTTCTTCTTTAATCCAAAATCTTTCCATTATAGACATGCATTGATGCCTACAACTTATGGAAATCATCCTCCTTTTATTTTGGATGATGTGGAACATGAATGTTGGGGCATGTTCCCACATGCAAAACTTTCAACACTCCCCCTCAAGCTCAAGTCTTTTTCCTTTGTTTTTTTTTTAATATAAAGGAAGTTCGGCAATAGCCTACTCTCCCGGACTTGAATTAAATAAAGAAGAGTACAAGAGAAGGGGACTAGTGCCCACGGGACCCCCCAAATCCCACAAAGTAGGGGAAGCTTTTACAGAGCTTAGATGACACTACTGTAGAGCACCTCTCTCTCTCTCTCTCTCAAAAAGTTGGCACCCTCCCTTGAGCTTCTACCGATATGGCGACACGGCTGTGATGTAGAGGGGCTTGTTCCCTTTATGCTTGTCTGAACCCCAAGAACAGAGCTCGGAAAGGTTCCTCTTAGTCTTTTCTCTATGATTAAGAGGCTCTTTTTATCTCTCTCTCTCTCTCTCTCTCTCTCTCTCCTCCCCTCACACCACCCCCGCAGCCCATCCCCACGCCCTCCCCCTCGCACCACCCCCTCACACCACCCCCACCCCCTCCCCCTCCACTCCTCACCACGGCCTACCCCCGCCTCCTTCCTCTCCACTCCCCACCACAGCCTACCCCCGCCACCCCCACCCTCTACCCCTCCACCCTCCACCGCTGCCTACCCCCCCCTCCCCCTCCACTCTCCACCGCTGCCTACTCCCACCCCCTCCCCCTCCACTCCCCACCACAGCCTACCCCCGCCTCCTCCCTCTCCACTCCCCACCACAGCCTACCCCCACCCTCTCCCCTTCCACTCTCCACCGCTGCCTACCCCCACCCCCTCCCCCTCCACTCCCCACCACAGCCTACCCCCGCCTCCTCCCTCTCCACTCCCCACCACAACCTACACCCGCCGTCCCCACCCTCTACCCCTCCACTCTCCACCGCTGCCTACCCCCACCCCCTCCCCCTCCACTCTCCACCGCTGCCTACCCCCACCCCCTCCCCCTCCACTCCTCACCACGGCCTACCCCCCCCTCCTCCCTCTCCACTCCCCACCACAGCCTACCCCCGCCTCCTCCCTCTCCACTCCCCACCACAGCCTACCCCCGCCACCCCCACCCTCTACCCCTCCACTCTCCACCGCTGCCTACCCCCACCCCCTCCCCCTCCACTCTCCACCGCTGCCTACCCCCACCCCCTCCCCCTCCACTCCTCACCACGGCCTACCCCCGCCTCCTCCCTCTCCACTCCCCACCACAGCCTACCCCCGCCACCCCCACCCTCTACCCCTCCACTCTCCACCGCTGCCTACCCCCACCCCCTCCCCCCTCCACTCTCCACCGCTGCCCACCCCCCACCCCCTCCCCCTCCACTCTCCACCGGTGCCTACCCCCACCCCCTCCCCCTCCACTCCCCACCGCAGCCTACCCCCGCCTCCTCCCCCTCCACTCCCCACCACAGCCTACCCCCGCGACCCCCACCCTCTACCCCTCCACTCTCCACCGCTGCCTACCCCCCATCCCCTCCCCCTCCACTCTCCACCGCTGCCTACCCCCACCCCCTCCCCCTCCACTCCCCACCGCAGCCTACCCCCGCCACCCCCACCCTCTACCCCTCCACTCTCCACCGCTGCCTACCCCCACCCCCTCCCCCCTCCACTCTCCATCGCTGCCTACCCCCCAGCCCCTCCCCCTCCACTCTCCACCGCTGCCTACCCCCACCCCCTCCCCCTCCACTCCCCACCGCAGCCTACCCCCGCCTCCTCCCTCTCCACTCCCCACCATAGCCTACCCCCGCCACCCCCACCCTCTACCCCTCCACTCTCCACCGTTGCCTACCCCCACCCCCTCCCCCTCCACTCTCCACCGCTGCCTACCCCCACCCCCTCCCCCTCCACTCCTCACCACGGCCTACCCCCGCCTCCTCCCTCTCCACTCCCCACCACAGCCTACCCCCGCCACCCCCACCCTCTACCCCTCCACTCTCCACCGCTGCCTACCCCCACCCCCTCCCCCCTCCACTCTCCACCGCTGCCTACCCCCCACCCCCTCCACTCTCCACCGCTGCCTACCCCCACCCCCTCCCCCTCCACTCCCCACCGCAGCCTACCCCCGCCTCCTCCCTCTCCACTCCCCACCACAGCCTACCCCCGCCACCCCCACCCTCTACCCCTCCACTCTCCAGCGCTGCCTACCCCCCACCCCCTCCCCCTCCACTCTCCACCGCTGCCTACCCCCACCCCCTCCCCCTCCACTCCCCACCGCAGCCTACCCCCGCCTCCTCCCTCTCCACTCCCCACCACAGCCTACCCCCGCCACCCCCACCCTCTACCCCTCCACTCTCCACCGCTGCCTACCCCCACCCCCTCCCCCTCCACTCTCCACCGCTGCCTACCCCCACCCCCTCCCCCTCCACTCCTCACCACGGCCTACCCCCACCTCCTCCCTCTCAACTCCCCACCACAGCCTACCCCCGCCACCCCCACCCTCTACCCCTCCACTCTCCACCGCTGCCTACCCCCACCCCCTCCCCCCTCCACTCTCCACCGCTGCCTAGCCCCCACCCCCTCCCCCTCCACTCTCCACCGCTGCCTACCCCCACCCCCTCCCCCTCCACTCCCCACCGCAGCCTACCCCCGCCTCCTCCCTCTCCACTCCCCACCACAGCCTATCCCCGCCACCCCCACCCTCTACCCCTCCACTCTTCACCGCTGCCTACCCCCCACCCCCTCCCCCTCCACTCTCCACCGCTGCCTACCCCCACCCCCTCCCCCCTCCACTCCTCACCACGGCCTATCCCCACCTCCTCCCTCTCCACTCCCCACCACAGCCTACCCCTGCCACCCCCACCCTCTACCCCTCCACTCTCCACCGCTGCCTACCCCCACTCCCTCCCCCTCCACTCCCCACCGCGGCCTACCCCCACCCTCTCCCCCTCCTTTCTCCACGTCTGCCTACCACCACCCCCTCCCCCTCCACTCCCCACCACAGCCTAACCTCGCCTCCTCCCTCTCTCACCACCCCCTCATACCACCGCCGCCCCCTCACACCACTCCCTCGCACCACCCCCGCCCCCCTCACACGAGCCCCTCACACCACCCCCACCTCCTCACACCACCCCCTCATACCACCCCCTCACACCACCCCCGCCCCCTCACACCACTCCCCTCCCGCACACACATGTGACATACACACAATGGATCGGGCATGATGAAGGTTGGATTTGCTGGCGTTGATGGTTGGATTTGCTGGCGATGATGGTTGGATTTGCTGGCGATGATGCTCCTCGGGCTGTATTTCCTAGTATTGTGGGCCGTCCAAAGCACACTGGGGCATATGTTGGTGATGGGGCTCAATCCAAGCGTGGAATTCTCATCTTGAAATACCCGATTACAAGACTTTTTGTGTCAATCGAAGACCCCTTCTTTACTAGGATGATTGGGAACATTATAGCAAGTTCGCTAAACAGATTGGCAAACAAGTTCAAATTGTTAGAGATGATTTATTAGTTACCAATCCTATGATGGTATGGGATAAAAATATGCAGGTAAAAAGTGGAAGCAGGGCATATCTTTTTGCCTCCAACCATTCACGGCGACTACCTATTTTTGTGGATCTAATTCAAATCAAGTGGAATATTTGACCTACCCCCCAATTTTGGGTGGTTAACCGGCGCGTGATCAGTAGACATGAAGATTCGGCAAGGCCCTCTTGGCCTATTGGGGCCTATAAAAGCAATTGATTTTTGCTCATTGGGGTACAACAATTTGAGAGGTACAGAGTTCGTGTATACGTGCAGAAGTTCTCTCTTGCACTTGGTGGTTTCAAGTCTACTATGGGAGCTACTCTGTAGTGTGTTTACAGAGGGGAGGCCTCTCAGTGAAGAGCTATGAGCACTATAGTGTCAAAGAGTAGTTTAGATTCTTCTTCTTTTCTGTGAGACAGTGTTGTTGATTAGGTTCTATCCTCTTGTGAAATTCTTTGTATTGTTCTGAATTAGTCTCTGTGCTGGAGTGAATTATTTTTAGGGTGGCTTGTTAGCCCTGAGTTTACACTTTTGAGTATCATTCGTCATTTGCCCAACTTTGTAATCATCTGATTTGAATCGAGCAGTGTACGGTCTTCCTTGGTCATTGGTTGTCCATATTTTCTGAAGTATTTACTAGTCTGTGCGAACCATGTTATTTACCTGCTCACAGAAATGTTAAAGGGTATACTTCCCTAAAGAGAACCTCCCTTGAGTAGGTGACGTACTGGACGTGTTTAATCTTCATTCTCTACTTTTGTTAAAAGCGGATACCCCAGTACCTCCTCTACAACTACAAAGAAGGTTAATTACCCTCTCATCACCCTCATGTGGGGCCCACTTGGGTTCAAGCTTGTTATCGATCAAAAGGAGTACTTGATGATGCCTAAAGGGGGGGGAATTTTTACAGTTGACAATCCTTTTGCCAAGGAGGAACAGCGATTTCTCAATTGACCACTCTCTAGATTAAACATCAAATTTCCTACCTTCAAGGGACAAGCTTATGAGGATGCTGATGATCATGTGAGGAGATTTATCTCTTTATGCCGTGGAAGAGGTCTGCAAAATAGAGAAGATGCAATGCTGGCACTTTTTCCATCCACATTGGAGGGTCTTGCAGATAAATGGTATAGTCAATATGCAGATGGCCATTTCACTACATGGGAGGCTTTGAAGGCGGCGTTCTCACAGACATTCCGACCAAGTGATTCCTCGGAAAGAGCTCTGGATCAGCTAGAGAATTTGAAGCTAAGACCATGTGAATCTTTTCATGAACTTCACACTAGAACAAAAGCACTTGTTGCACGTCTGCCACATGCCCCAGGTGACTTTTTGGTTAAAAAGTGGATCGAAAAGGCTCTGCCTAGGTCATCTCAGCAGAAGCTTCGTGAATCTCTTAGATTGGATGCGACCCTCAATGATTTTGTTGCAGCGGCATCACGCATTGAAGAAGCAAGGCAACATTTTGAAGGGGATACACAACCTAAGTATGCTGCAGACCTGGATCCTATTGAGCAACTGAGGAGGGAATTGGAAGCATTAAAGATGCAACAAAATCAACAAGAAGAGAAGGTCTTGCCACCACTACGTCGCACTGATGATGAAGTAACCCAACTTCCCCGAGAGTTAGAAGATTTGAAGACCACTCAGGATATAAGGAGACAAATTTGGTGTACAATCTGTAGTAACAATGGACACTCCAATGCTAATTGCCCTATTAAGGTAAGCTGTCAATTTTGTGGAAAGGATGGTCATGAAGCTAGGGATTGCTACTACCTCAAGGGTACACAGCCGAGAGGTAACCCTCAAAATTTGGATTCATATTATGCTAGTACTTCAAATACATCTAATAGGGAGGAGAATCGGCCCGCAAAGCCTAGATACAATAGACCTTTGATGTGCTATCGTTGTGGTGAGTATGGCCACATGAAAAATCGGTGTTCCCTCCCAGAAGATGCACCTCCTTGTCAACATTGTCCAGAGGCCAAGGATCATTATACCAAAGATTGCCCGAGAGGTCGTCCTGCTCCAATTCATATGATTGCAGTCTCTCCACATGAAGAAGGAAAAACCACTCAGATTTATGCTGTTTCATCCTCTGCAATGCCCATGATGACTAGAGCTAGGCAAGCAGCTGCAACCCAGAGAGATGAACAACAAGAATTTCAGGATAAAGAGGAAGAAAAGGAGTCTGGATGGAAGGACCAAGCACAAATTGAAGGAGCTTATAATAAGATGACTACTTCTTTAAAGGGCCAGCCAACAAGTCTGCAAGAAAACACTCAGGAGGTAAACATTGAACAGATCTTGAAAGGTATTCATCACAAGGTTAGTCTGTATGAACTTATAAGGATGGATTCAAAAATAAGAAGTGACTTACTGAAGATTATACACTCTGCTCACTTAGTCCAATCACCTAGTATAGATGGATTCATGGTTGATTTTCCCCCTGCACCCTTAGCAGACTACCAAAGTTCAAGATTATCAGTTTGTATAAAGGATGAAGCTCTTACAGGTGTGATCATAGATGGAGGCTCTGGTATCAATTTGATGCCAGATTTTACCATGAAGAAGCTAAATTTGAACCCCACCAAAATGGCACCATTTACTGTTACACTAGCAGATCAACATCGGATTGCGCCTCTCGGCATTATCGAAAAGGTACGGATGATAGTACAGGGTTGCCAATTTGTGTTGGATTTTGTTGTTATTGCACTTCCACAGGAGACTTCCTATCCTTTGCTCCTGGGGAGACCTTGGCTGAGACAAGCAAAAGCTTTGCAAGATTGGGGAAAAAATAAACTATGGATTTCAACAAGCACCAATAGCCAATTGCAACTACATTTGGAAGAAGGATTTGATTCAGAAAAAACCACTGGATATACTGTGGATACTCAGTTAATGCCCTCTCTACCCCAAGAAGATGATACATTGTTAAATTGGATGATGGGAAGTGCAGAGTGTTGCACAGTGGAGATCAATGAAATTGAGGAAGAAGTTGCAGATAAGGAAATTACAGAAAAGGGCAATGAAGACCACAAGGTGTTGGAGAGTGAGCAATTGAAGGAAAATACAAGCTTTGAGGAGGCAACCAATATAAAAGTATCAGGGAGGGAAGATTATGAACCTAAGAGCAGAGAAGATCTTCCTTTTACAGATATACCTCAAGGATGGATGAAAGAACAGGTTGCAGAATATAAATTAAAATCCACTCCTGCCTATAGTGGGGATGATTTCTCAAGCAAGACCAGTCCTGAAACATTGGTTCAAGAAGTAAATTTAGGGGATGAAGAGAGCCCTCAAATGGTCCATTTGGCATCCTGGTTGTGGCATTATCCTCTCTTGCTACAGAAGGTAACTTCCTTGCTTTTTACTTATAAAAATGTCTTCGCATGGTCCTACAAAGATCTAACAGGGATACCAGAAGAGCTTGGGTTACATCGGATACCCTTAGTTGAGGGAGCCGCGTCTGTAAGAAGTAGACCATATCGACTCAATCCGAAGTATGCAGAGGCAGTAAAAGCAGAGATTACAAAACTAGAAGAAGCGGGTATAATTGTTCCAGTAGAACATTCCAGGTGGCTTTCCTCTATGGTTATTGTGCCCAAGAAAAATAGTGGAAAAATAAGAGTATGTGTTGATTTTCGTGCTTTGAATAAAGTGACTATTCAAGATGGATTTCCTCAGCCCTTCACAGAGCAAGTGCTTGAGGAAGTAGATGGTCACACTTTGTATAGTTTCTTGGATGGTTTTAGTGGCTACAACCAGATAGTAATTCACCCTGATGATAGGGACAAAACAGCCTTTGTTACTCCCTGGGGCACTTATGTCTATACTCGTATGGCTTTTGGTTTGAAGAATGTGCCAGCTTCATTTAATAGAATGATGTATCTGATATTGGGCAAATGGTTAACAACATTTCTACGCATTTTTATGGATGACTTTTCAGTATTTTCAGGTACAGATAAAAGAGCAGTAGTTCAAGATTTCCATGACCATTTGGAAAATCTAAAAGAAATTTTTGAGCAATGTCTCAAAACAGGTTTGAAGTTGAATCCGGATAAATGTCACTTTTTGGTCACTAAGGGTACTCTTCTTGGTCACATAGTATCGGCTGAAGGTATAACTGTTGACCCTGCAAAGGTTACTGCTATTCTTTCCATGCCAATTCCACAAAGTCCAAGGGAAGTGCAAAGTTTCTTGGGCCATGCAGGGTATCACAGAAGATTCATTAGGATGTATTCAGAAATTGCTAAGCCCTTGTCAAGGCTTACTAGTAAAAAAATCCCTTTCTCATGGAGTGCTGAAGCTGACAAAACATTTTGTGAACTAAAGTTGAGGCTATGTACTGCTCCACTTCTAAGTGTTCCTGATTGGTCATTGGAATTTCATGTGCATACAGATGCTAGTCTTCATGCTGTTGGTGCAGTTCTAGCTCAACCATCATCTCACAAAGTGGATAGACCTATCTCTTATGCAAACAGACTACTCAATCAAGCTGAAAGAAATTACAGTACAATGGAAAGAGAAGGTTTGGCTATCGTATTTGCTCTTCAGAAGTTCCGATATTATCTCCTTGGTGTACATTTCATTGTTATTTCTGATCATCAGCCCTTGAAGTATTTGATAAACAAGCTTAGAGTAGCTGGAAGGATTTGGAGATGGTTACTCCTATTCCAAGAATTTAATTTTGATATTCATATTAAGCCAGGAAAAGAGCACTACATGGCAGATCAAGTGTCCAGGACCGCAATGAGCGAAAAGGCAACATGTATTAATGACGAACTGGTGGATAGTAATCTTTTTCTAGTAGCAATTCGGACAGGTTGGTATGATGAAATTCTTCATGTTCTCACTACTGGAAAGATCCTAGAACACTTGACACCTGTAGAAAAGAGAAGATTGCTCCTGAAAACCAAAGCATATTCTCTTATAAATGGAAATTTATATAAAAATTGTCAGGATTATATATTGAGAAGGTGTGTCTATCCAGAAGAGGTAAATCTTTTGCTGGAGGCTGCACACAATGAAGGACACCTAAAGGGGGAAGAATTGGCTCATAGAATCATCCACAAAGGGTTATGGTGGCCTCATATTTTCAAGGATGCAATCAAGTTTGCAAAAGAATGCCACATCTGTCAGAGATGTGCTCCCACGCCAACCAGATTGAACTTCCAACCATTAGTCATATCTACCGGATGGCTTCCATTTGAACGATGGGGTCTTGATTTCATAGGGCCAATTAGCCCAACTGGGCAACCAGGAGGTAAAAAGTATATTTTGATGGCCACATGCTATGCCACTAAATGGATAGAGGCTAAAGCTACTGTGGACTGCACGGCTTTAACAGTAGCTAAATTTATGTATAAACGTATTTTCTCAAGATTTGGTTGCCCACTGGAAATTACTAGTGACAGGGGCACACATTTTGTAAATCAATTGCTCCAGTTTATATTTGACAGGTACAAAATCTTCCATAAAAAATCTTGTGCCTATTACCCAAGGGCAAATGGCCAAGCAGAGAGTTCCAATAAGATTTTGATCGGACTACTTCGCAAATTATCTTTTGATCATCTAAGCTCTTGGCCACTAGCACTAATTGGTGCAATTTGGGCTTTCAGAACCACGAAGAGGGGAACCACCGGTGAGACTCCATTTCGCTTAGTTTATGGGAAAGAGGCATTGGCACCATTTGAGTTTATCATCAGAAAAGAAATAGGAATCAAAACCTTTGGAATTGAACCTCCCATTCAGAGATTGGTGGCATTAGAAGAATACAGAGAAGGGGCAATGCAGAAACTTCTGGTGACACAAGAAGAGCGCAAGAGATTGCATGACAGGTATCTGAGATCCAATCAAGTTCAAGAAGGGACTATGGTTTTAGTGCATCAGGTTCCACCAATTCAAACTAAATTGGCACCCAAGTGGATAGGACCTTATAAGGTACTCAAGGTATTGCCACATGGCACAGTGCATCTGGAAGATTTGCATGGTAAAAGGATTCCCCTGGTCAACATCTCCAAGGTGAAGAGTTATTTGAATTGAGGCAAGCAGATGAAGTTCACTCACTGTACATACCATAGTCTTTCATTTTTTGCAGTTCATTTTGAAGGAATAAGCAAATAAAGGAATTGCACCAGGGACGGTGCAAAAGCTTGATGTGAGGGTCTGTAGAGCACCTCTCTCTCTCTCTCTGAAAGTTGGCACCCTCCCTTGAGCTTCTACCGATACGGCGACACGGCTGTGATGTAGAGGGGCTTGTTCCCTTTATGCTTGTCTCAACCCCAAGAACAGAGCTTGGAAAGGTTCCTCTTAGTCTTTTCTCTATGATTAAGAGGCTCTTTTTATCTCTCTCTCTCTCTCTCTCTCTCCTCCCCTCACACCACCCCCATAGCCCATCCCCACGCCCTCCCCCTCGCACCACCCCCTCACACCACCCCCACCCCCTCCACCTCCACTCCTCACCACGGCCTACCCCCGCCTCCTTCCTCTCCACTCCCCACCACAGCCTACCCCCGCCACCCCCACCCTCTACCCCTCCACCCTCCACCGCCGCCTACCCCCCACCCCCTCCCCCTCCACTCTCCGCCGCTGCCTACCCCCACCCTCTCCCCCTCCACTCCCCACCACAGCCTACCCCCGCCTCCTCCCTCTCCACTCCCCACCACAGCCTACCCCCACCCTCTCCCCCTCCACTCTCCACCGCTGCCTACCCCCTCCCCCTCCACTCCCCACCACAGCCTACCCCCGCCTCCTCCCTCTCCACTCCCCACCACAGCCTACACCCGCCACCCCCACCCTCTACCCCTCCACTCTCCACCGCTGCCTACCCCCACCCCCTCCCCCTCCACTCTCCACCACTGCCTACCCCGACCCCCTCCCCCTCCACTCCTCACCACGGCCTACCCCCGCCTCCTCCCTCTCCACTCCCCACCACAGCCTACCCCCGCCTCCTCCCTCTCCACTCCCCATCACAGCCTACCCTCGCCACCCCCACCCTCTACCCCTCCACTCTCCACCGCTGCCTACCCCCACCCCCTCCCCCTCCACTCTCCACCACTGCCTACCCCCATCCCCTCCCCTTCCACTCCTCACCACGGCCTACCCCTGCCTCCTCCCTCTCCACTCCCCACCACAACCTACCCCCGCCACCCCCACCCTCTACCCCTCCACTCTCCACCGCTGCCTACCCCCACCCCCTCCCCCCTCCACTCTCCACCGCTGCCTACCCCCCACCCCCTCCCCCTCCACTCTCCACCGCTGCCTACCCCCATCCCCTCCCCCTCCACTCCCCACCGCAACCTACCCCCGCCTCCTCCCTCTCCACTCCCCACCACAGCCTACCCCCGCGACCCCCACCCTCTACCCCTCCACTCTCCACCGCTGCCTACCCCCCACCCCCTCCCCCTCCACTCTCCACCGCTGCCTACCCCCACCCCCTCCCCCTCCACTCCCCACCGCAACCTACCCCCGCCTCCTCCCTCTCCACTCCCCACCACAGCCTACCCCCGCCACCCCCACCCTCTACCCCTCCACTCTCCACCGCTGCCTACCCCCACCCCCTCCCCCTCCACTCTCCACCGCTGCCTACCCCCACCCCCTCCCCCTCCCCCTCCACTCCTCACCACAACCTACCCCCGCCTCCTCCCTCTCCACTCCCCACCACAGCCTACCCCCGCCACCCCCATCCTCTGCCCCTCCACTCTCCACCGCTGCCTACCCCCACCCCCTCCCCCCTCCACTCTCCACCGCTGCCTACCCCCCACCCCCTCCCCCTCCACTCTCCACCGCTGCCTACCCCCACCCCCTCCCCCTCCACTCCCCACCGCAGCCTACCCCCGCCTCCTCCCTCTCCACTCCCCACCACAGCCTACCCCCGCCACCCCCACCCTCTACCCCTCCACTCTCCACCGCTGCCTACCCCCCACCCCCTCCCCGTCCACTCTCCACCGCTGCCTACCCCCACCCCCTCCCCCTCCACTCCCCACCGCAGCCTACCCCCGCCTCCTCCCTCTCCACTCCCCACCACAGCCTACCCCCGCCACCCCCACTCTCTACCCCTCCACTCTCCACCGCTGCCTACCCCCACCCCCTCCCCCTCCACTCTCCACCGCTGCCTACCCCCACCCCCTCCCCCTTCACTCCTCACCACGGCCTACCCCCGCCTCCTCCCTCTCCACTCCCCACTACAGCCTACCCCCGCCACCCCCACCCTCTACCTCTCCACTCTCCACCGCTGCCTACCCCCACCCCCTCCCCCCTCCACTCTCCACCGCTACCTACCCCCCACCCCCTCCCCCTCCACTCTCCACCGCTGCCTACCCCCACCCCCTCCCCCTCCACTCCCCACCGCAGCCTACCCCGCCTCCTCCCTCTCCACTCCCCACCACAGCCTACCCCCGCCACCCCCACCCTCTACCCCTCTACTATCCACCGCTGCCTACCCCCCACCCCCTCCCCCTCCACTCTCCACCGCTGCTTACCCCCACCCCCTCCCCCCTCCACTCGTCACCACGGCCTACCCCCGCCTCCTCCCTCTCCACTCCCCACCACAGCCTACCCCCGCCACCCCCACCCTCTACCCCTCCACTCTCCACCGCTGCCTACCCCCACTCCCTCCCCCTCCACTCCCCACCGCGGCCTACCCCCACCCTCTCCCCCTCCACTCTCCACCGCTGCCTACCACCACCCCCTCCCCCTCCACTCCCCACCACAGCCTAACCTCGCCTCCTCCCTCTCTCACCACCCCCTCATACCACCCCCGCCCCTTTACACCACTCCCTTGCACCACCCCCGCCCCCTCACACCACCCCCTCACACCACCCCCACCTCCTCACACCACCCCCTCATACCACCCCCTCACACCACCCCCTCACACCACCCCCGCCCCCTCACACCACTCCCCGCCCGCACACACATGTGACATACACACAATGGATCGGGCATGATGAAGGTTGGATTTGCTCGCGTTGATGGTTGGATTTGCTGGTGATGATGGTTGGATTTGCTGGCGATGATGCTCCTCGGGCTGTATTTCCTAGTATTGTGGGCCGTCCAAAGCACACTGGGGCATATGTTGGTGATGGGGCTCAATCCAAGCGTGGAATTCTCATCTTGAAATACCCGATTACAAGACTTTTTGTGTTGATCGAAGACCCCTTCTTTACCAGGATGATTGGGAACATTATAGCAAGTTCGCTAAACAGATTGGCAAACAAGTTCAAATTGTTAGAGATGATTTATTAGTCACCAATCCTATGATGGTATGGGATAAACATATGCAGGTAAAAAGTGGAAGCAGGGAATAGCTTTTTGCCTCCAACCATTCACGGCGACTACCTATTTTTGTGGATCTAATTCAAATCAAGTGGAATATTTGACCTACCCCCCAATTTTGGGTGGTTAACCGGCGCGTGATCAGTAGACGTGAAGATTCGGCAAGGCCCTCTTGGCCTATTGGGGCCTATAAAAGCAATTGATTTTTGCTCATTGGGGTACAACAATTTGAGAGGTACAGAGTTCGTGTATACGTGCAGAAGTTCTCTCTTGCACTTGGTGGTTTCAAGTCTACTATGGGAGCTACTCTGTAGTGTGTTTACAGAGGGGAGGCCTCTCAGTGAAGAGCTATGAGCACTATAGTGTCAAAGAGTAGTTTAGATTCTTCTTCTTATCTGTGAGACAGTGTTGTTGATTAGGTTCTATCCTCTTGTGAAATTCTTTGTATTGTTCTGAATTAGTCTCTGTGCTGGAGTGAATTATTTTTAGGGTGGCTTGTTAGCCCTGAGTTTACACTTTTGAGTATCATTCATCATTTGCCCAACTTTGTAATCATCTGATTTGAATCGAGCAGTGTACGGTCTTCCTTGGTCATTGGTTGTCCATATTTTCTGAAGTATTTACCAGTCTGTGCGAACCATGTTATTTACCTGCTCACAAAAATGTTAAAGGGTATACTTCCCTAAAGAGAACCTCCCTTGAGTAGGTGATGTACTGGACGTGTTTAATCTTCATTCTCTACTTTTGTTAAAAGAGGATACCCCAGTACCTCCTCTACAACTACAAAGAAGGTTAATTACCCTCTCATCACCCTCATGTGGGGCCCACTTGGGTTTAAGCTTGTTATCGATCAAAAGGAGTACTTGATGATGCCTAAAGGGGGGGGAATTTTTATTGTTGACAATCATTTTGCCAAGGAGGAACAGCGATTTCTCAATTGACCACTCCTTGGGGGAGTCACCGAAGTTGACAGCACATCTTTCCCGCCAGATTTTCCATAGGACCTTCCCTTTGATGGTGTTCCAGAGAGTCGCGGAGCAGCCGATCGCTTCTCCCAGCAGGGCTTGCTGCTAACTGAGCCGTTCTTGAAGTCTAATTCTCTTTCCAACCACCTGCCAGAGTCTGTTGGAGTTGGGGCAGGTAAAGAAGATGTGTGAAACATCTTCGATAGACCGGTGGCAGCGTTTGCACCAAGGAGGGATCCCACAAATTTTGCTAGCCTTACCAGATTCCATGATGAAGAATTTGCCATAAGAGGACAGACTTTTTGATTTCTATGAGGGGGTGCCAGATAGCCATGAACTTCATGTCCCACCGAAGCCGCGTCCATGACAGGCACCACTTTTTGTTGAGGTTAACCTGATAGTCGATCGTTTCTTTAATGTTTGGGATTTTTGATAGGCTATTCCCATTGTGCGATTTGAGACCAAGCAAGCTCGACATGTCATGTCCCATGAGAAGGCGAACTTTGTGTCGGTCCCAGGCGAGACATCTGCTTTGCAAAGTGTTCCATTCTTCATGTGAAATGTTGATGCTAGGGTCAATATCCTCAAAGTTGATCCAGCGGTTGGTGTCTTGTTTCCAGAGATGTTTCCATTTTTTGAAGCCTTTGTTCCATAGCTTCTTGGCATTTTGAATGTTCCAAGATTCCACACTCCGGATGCCATGGATCAGAAACCAGATAGAGTCGTTTTGTCTGATACCGGAAGCCCACTTCCAGTCTTCACTTAATCTTGTGAAGCTTTTGACTTTATTCCAACTCTTCCAAAGGGAGCACACCAGATTAGAGCCTTTCGGGAAGACGGGGATCGGGGAAAATAGCAAGGTCAAGATGTCAAGATTCTTCCAATTTGGGAAACCCATGAGCGCCAACTCATTCTTGCTTCTGAAGATCAGCTTGGCCCACGAGGCCTCCCTGTTGCACCAAGCCTTAATCATCCATTTGGCCGACAGTTTGTTAGCCATGCACCAAATGTCCAAGATACCAAGTCCCCCACTATCTCTATGGCTGGTGCAGATGGACCATTTGTATTTAGGCACCCCCCTCCTATTGTGGTCGCCCGTCCAAAGGAAGTTTCTACAAATACTATCCAGTTTGGACAGATCATGCTCTTTCGGTCTCCAACAAGAAAGGAAATAAATGGTAGATGATAAGAGGAAGGTGTTGATAACCATAGCATGACCAGCAAGATTGATTTGCATACCTCTCCAATAGTTAAGCTTGTTTTCGAGTTTGGCAAGCACCCAGTTCCACCGCTGTTCCATAGAGACGCCAAACCCCAAGGGAATCCCAAGAAGCCGAAAAATTTGGCCCTGCAGAATGATTTGACAGCCATGATCAATTAGAAGGTCGGGCTGTGACCCACCAATAGCACGAAAGGCGGTCTTAGAGTGGTTGATTATGGATCCAGAGGCTTCACAAAAAGTAGCAAGACACTTCCAGAACGTCTCAAGGCTGGTACTATCATTGTGCACAAAAGCGTTCATATCATCGGCAAAAAGTCTCATGGTGATCTGACTGTGGTCATGCGGCAAACGAAGGCCTTTAATGTTACCAGCTTCCACCTGATGCTCCACCAGCCTGCTAAGCCCTTCCGTGGCAATGGCAAAGAGAAGGGGAGCCAATGGGCATCCTTGTCTGATAGATCTTCTAAGTTTGATCACCTTTGAAAGATTTCCATTAATGTCAATTTGGGTCGATGCGTTTCCGAGAAGGGTCGCGATCATCTTGGTGAATTTCTGACTACATCCAAGATCTTGTAGCGACTGTAGAATATAGTCCCATTCTAGCCTGTCGTAGGCTTTATCAAAGTCGATCTTGAGGAAAAAAACTTCTTGTTTAGACTCATTTGCAAATTCAAGACCTTCCCAGATATCTATAATGGTTTCCAAAATAGACCTGCCTTTGATGAAACCTTTTTGGTCCTCGCTTAACCACGCTCTCAAGTGACAAGAGATTCTGTTGGCAATGACTTTGGCAATGATCTTGTATCCTGTTTGGAGCATTGTAATGGGACGCCAGTTCTCTATTCTGTTCTTTTCCCCTTTTTTGTGTACTAACTTGATAATGCCATTGTTGAGACAAGAAGGAAGCGCGCCAAACTTGAGTGCCTCTTGCCAAACCAAACGAAGAGGGGTGGCAACCACCAACTTGAAGGATTTAAAGAACTCATTAGTGAGCCCGTCGGGTCCCGGGCTTTTACCTGAGGGGAGGGCATCAATGACCTCAATGATTTCGGCTTCAGAGATAGAGGCATGAAGCAGAGAGTGAAGGTTGGGTGGTATCCTGTGAGGGGAAACCCTAGATATGGCTGCCATACAGTCCCTTCTATAGTGGGAGAGGGGGTTTGAGGTCCCCAGGAGTCTCGTGAAGTGCCCTTCAATGATCCCAAAATTTTCTTCTTCCGTATTGCATACATTGCCATTAGCATCTAGCAATAAGGGGATCAATTCTCTGTTGTGTTTCCTTTTGAGGATACGGCACATCTCTTTGGTGGGTTTGTCGGCTTTGCCAGCCCACCACTCCTTGAAGAAAATTTGCAAATTTTTCCTTTGTATCTCTTCCTCGTATCTCAGCAGCGCTCTGATTTTTTGAAGTCCTTTCTGGGCTTGAGATTTTCCTTTGTTCACTTCCTCCTCGAGCCGCCAGAGTCTATGATATAGAGCTACTGTACGAGCCCGCCGCACAGTCTCTAGCATCTTCCTGGATCTAATCATGATCTGTCGTGACTTATCGACCACACTTCTCCAACACTTGGCTGGGGACAAGCCAGAGGTGAATGCCTCCTTCCACACATCAGAAATTTCTTGATGGACGGAGGGGAGAGAGAAGGAGGGCACACTGGCATGGAACCACGGAGCCTTACGGATCTTGGTGGGGGGTTGAAAAGTGATGAGGATCGGGTAGTGATCAGAGATGGTGAGGTCGGTGTGTTGCGAGAGGGAAGGGTGGCCCCACTGATGAGTAAAACTCTGAGAAATGTAGCATCTATCAAGTCTAGCTTTCCTCAGGTCCTCGCCTGCTTGGAGATTTGACCAAGAAAAGCCCTTTGAGTCTTTGAATTCGACCAAATCCAAGTGTAGTTTAATTTTGTCCCACGTTTCTTTCTCCCGACTATCGATGACCCTACCCTTGCCCATCCATCTGTCCATAGGGTCCTCAACCATGTTGAAGTCACCACAAATAAGCACGTTGTGGGGGAGCGAGTCCAAAGAGGCCCAAGTGTTAAGTCTCTCTGACTCCCCATTAGGGCATACAAAGAAACTAAAGTAAAACAAAAGGGAGCACCGAAAGAAACAGTAATCCATCGATGGCATTCGTCTTCAATGGAGTTCTCAAGCTTTTCAAACCAGAGTTGATTAATACTAATTACCGTTCCACCGGACCCCTGCTGATGCGCCGTTGAAATCCAAACATGGGTCGAGGAGACATGTCTAAGCCGTTTCTGGAGGTCTTCTCCATCAATTTTAATCTCTTGAATACATATAAAATCTGGGTTTAGGCTAATGTCGCGAAGCCATTGACCAATGATGATCGCTCTTGAGGGGTCGGTTAGCTCTCTAGCATTTAACGAGATGATGATCATTGTCGTAGTGAGCCCTCTTTGCGGGAGGAAGCTTTTTCCTTTCTTTTCTTGGATTCATCTTTCTTTTTCGCTCGGATCGGATCCCGAGTTAGCATTAGGTTCTTGTGGGGGATTTTCCACGGTATCTCCATAGGTTGTTTTCCTTTGCGGGATGCCTCCTGCTGGGGAGAACTGGGCACCGTTTTCAGCTCCGTTTCCGGAATAGTCGATCCGATGATGGAGCTTTCACTATCCATGTTATCTTCGTTGCTAGTAGTAAAGCCGTCTTCTTTGCTTATAATGTAGCCCTCCTGCAAGGTTTCTTTACTCTCAGGGATCTCAAGGCCTTTGACGTCGGTGTCCACCTCAAGTTGGTTCCCACCAGGGTAGTCAAACTCATTGATTTCCTTTTCCAGATTGCAATACAAGTTGCTGGAGGGGGTAACTGGCATGTTGTTTCGCTAAGAGGTTGCCCTAGGGCTTCTTTTCCTTCTTCTTCTGACTTCGATGAACCCGTCTGCATCAGCTTCTGGATTAAGGGGACCCTTGAATTCCTCTACTTTCGTCGAGTGTTTCAATGCTCCATTGCTATCTTGAGCATTTTTGGGGGCTTCTTGATTTCGCTTGCTTTTTCGTCTCACAGGGCAGTCTTTGATCTTGTGACCTTGTTGGCTACAACGAAAGCACGCGTTGGGAAGGTTTGTCTTTTTCCTTTGTTGTTTCATCCTATGTCTCTTATATTGATTGCTTCTTAGAATCCTCCAAGCTTTTTACCTTCGAGAAACTTTGTCATCATGTCTACAACCTACACTTTAGTGTTCATATACCTTATATCTATCTCCTTTCCCATCACTTTTTCTCTATTGAAGTGGTAATGTACCCCTTTGCCAACTGTCATAGTGGACTTAAAGTTATTATTGAGGGCATTCTTCAGGTGGTTCAAGTGGTTGAGTCCAAGACCACTTTCATACCATTATGAGCTAACTTTCAATTTCTTCAAGTGGATTTTAATTCATTAATATCTCATTTCATTTCTATGCTTGGTCGAGTTTTATGCCATAAATCGGGAGGGTAGATAGATCCAAACTAGACGCTTAAATGTTATAGGAATTCAACGTTTCAAAAAATAGTGTACAAGATCAAAAAATAGATGGGCAGTTGTTACATGAACAAAAACTACTGTAGAAGAGCCTTCCTAATGTTTTCTATAATTATTTTAGGAAAGGACATATGATCAAGGATTGCACAATGATGAAGGATTGCACACTGCTCACTTACAATGATCTGAAATCAAATGTTGGCCACGAACATGGAATTGGAGGGGAAAGAGGAAGCTAGGCTCAACAACAACAACCTCACAATGAATGCACAATCAAAACCCACACGACAAAAGAGGTATGGAGAACCCTAATCCTTTCCTTATCTTATTGGAAGCACTGTTTAGTCGTTTGGATGAATTGAATGAAGATGATTAGGATTACCGCGAAGGAAAAGACAATACATATCCTAATTTTACACATGTGGTAAAGTAAGGACACAATCTTGTTGTTAATAGTTCAAAAAAAAAGGCAAACGTATGAGTGGATCCATTTGGTGAATTGGAGAATAAAAGGAGTGGGCATCAACAATTATAAGCTGAATGTCATGATTATAAGTCAGGTTGGCCATATCTTCGTATGGGCTTGCTCTAGCATGAGTCCATCAAAAGCAAGATTTGACAAATAATGAGGTCCAAATTTAATAATATGTCCTCCCCTTTCTAAGCTTGGGATCATCTTATTAAAGAAATGTGGCTCGGAACTTAAGAGAAAACATAATAATGATGATTAAAAGGGATATTGAAACGCTCTTAAGTTCTCTCTATTTCAACCAATTAGATTGGTAGATGCTCCCATACCTTATGGTTAAATTGAGAATGGGAGTGTATCATGAGGTTAGTAAGCCTCTTACCTACACAAAAGAATTATGGGGTAGTAGATTGGATAGACCGAATCAGAAAATGTTTGATCCCTATGGGAAGAAAAATTTTAGGGAATGATAGCAACCCAAGGAGAGTATACATGTGGCATATTATTTCCATAAGGACGTTTCCTTTGTTTCTTCAAAGGCAGGGGCAAGACCAATCACTTGTCTCTCTATATAATTTCTCCTTAGATTGAGTCCTTAAATGGCCAAAATTATTCTTAAAGAGAAAAATGGCATTATAAAGGGGAGGTATATTCTCGACACTATAATCGATCTTTCGGAAAGGATGGATTATGCTAAGGATCTTGGGCAAGATTACTTATTTTTCAAAATTTATTTTGATAAGGCCTATGATAGGATGGATTGGGCATCATTCGTGAGTCTTTAAATGATATAGACCTTCGTAGAAATTCTATAAAATATATACACACTCTTTTTGGCAATGCTTTTGCTAAAGTCTCCATCACTGGTGAGCTTACTCTTCTCTTTAACCTCCAAATATCAATATGGTAGGAGTGCCCACGTGGCCTCCTTCTACTTGTTATCTCTATTGATGGGCTACCTCATTCATGATTGTAAGCATAAAGGCCTGATTAAGGGTATAACATCCCTCATACACCTTCCTTTATCTCTCTCTATATGTTTATTAATGACACTAGTGTTCTAAGTGATGTTGATGATTCGTATATTAATATTTTACTTGATTCTCTAAGTTTGTTTTGTCTTGCTAGTGGTGGTCCTAATATCAATCACAAGAAAAATAGTTTTAGGGCTTCCAATAAAACGACTTTAGATTGTACTTCCAATTGGATTTGTAGGTGTTGAAAGAGAGGAAAATTTTACTTCTCGTGATTCTAATGAGTTTTAATGTCTATATATCTAGGAAACTCTCTGTTTTTGAATCATTATAACATGTTTGATATGATTTGTTCTTTTACTTGCTGGTTTCCTAACAAAAACGATTTCTTATAGATTTTTCCATACTTAGAGGGTTTCCATGGGGAAGAGATTATGATTTCCAAGGTGTCCCTAATGTTTCCTACGAAGTTTGTATTCTTTCGAAAAAGGAAGGCTATCATGGTTCTCTATATCCAAGGAGAATGATTGTCAATCTTGCAATTAAATTCATATTAAGAAGTCTTAATTGTTGGTGCAAATGTCAAGCCTTCACATTTGGCTATGCATTGATGAAGATATGTGCAACCATTTAATGGATCATAAGAATCCTAGCTTGTGATTATTTGCTCATTAACCATTGTAAAAGCTACTTTTACTCGAGAGAATCTTGTAATCCCATACATCTCGTGCAGTTAGGAGAGTTAAGAGCTATGAGCTACATTTGATGGAATAACTCCTAATTTGGAGGAAACACTTTTAGGTAGAAGCAAAGTTTGAATTAAAAACAAACTTGGAGGTAAATCACTTATAAAAGATTTGTAAAACTCGTAGCCATTAAGACCCCTTTCTTGAGCTTATTGTTGATCTTTTGTAGAGGCTAAGTGACACCATAGCTCACTTAGATCACTATCATTCGGCATCATCTCTATGCCAATGGTCATGTACAAAAATGTTCTATAATATATTTACATTTGTGTTGACCTAAGCACCAACTTAGGGACTTGCGGAGAAAGAGACTATACCTCAATCCCCTCTCAAGTGCATATAGTGGGGATACACGCTTTTAATTATCAATCCAAAGAGTATACAAACCTAGCCGAGTGTATGAGGACATACAATCATGTAATGATCAATGCAAATGAACTACTCAAAGAGTGCAATCAAGGTAAATACTTATCCAAACAAGCTTCAATTGTTGGTCAAGGCGAAACGATACTTGGTGTAGCAGCCGTCAGTATTTTGGACTTTTCGTTTAGTTCCGAGCTCCAAATATAGTAAATAGTATATGCGTTTTGAAGCTCTCGAGAAGACACATCCAATGGCAATAGTTTCATGCAATTCTGACACTCCTACCTCAAGTTATGTGCAAAATATTCAGTCGCAGGAAATCTTTCCTACACTTCAGCACTTCCTACACTTCGCACACAGGTTACCTACAACAAATATACACTTTCATGGATAGACAACACTCACAAGCACTCTTTCCAAGTAATACACATGCATACAAGCTCACAGAGAAGAAGATACAGAGTGAAGAAGACACAAATTCGAATTTTTGTGCTCTCTATTCTCATAATGGCAAAAAGTTCTTTACAAAGAGTCACATTTGACTTATATACTTGTGCCCTAAAAATGGTCCTTTCACACAAGAGACCGGCACTTTATTCACTAAAAGACTAATTTCCTACTATTTTACATGGGTAAATCTCTAATCGTCTATGGGGATGCATCTAGAGGACTCCTCTAGTGCCTTTACGATGGAAAATATATTATAAGATTGATTATGATACAAAAATATGATGTCGAAATCAGAAAAATTTTGGGGCCCTTCTTTTTCTCTGCTTCATGCTCTTTTTAGCTCTGCAACACTCTCCCCCTCTTCGTCTCTGTCGTCCCTTGACAGGCTTTAGCTTTTCGTCAGCTGATTGCTTCATTTCTCCTGCACGCTACCCTTGGTCGGTTTTGCCTGCATTTAAACAAACATGCAGCTTTGATGGCCTGTTCTTGATTCAAGCTCTACTACACTAGAGGCTGCTGCATTTGTCTTGCCTGTTGATTGGGGTTGCCACGCACGCCACCAGTGACTAGGAATGTGCTGTTCTTAGTCACCCTCTTGAACTTTTCGGCCTCTCCCCTTTCTGACATTTGGTCCTCTGATTTGTCCTGGTTGCACAAATCTGACCCTGTTGTATTGCTTTGAGCCTGTTTGCTTTCTTTCACCGTGCCGGACCTCGATGTTTTGCCGTGTTGCCTGATGCGTGCCCCTGCGGGGCTCTGTGCAGAGATGGGTAATGCGCCCCTACGGGGCTTCCTGCAGAGATATGTCTTCAGATATTTCTTTTAGTGAAGCTGCTTCTTTCGTTGTCTTCTTCATTTCTTCCTCTTACTTGATTCTCCCTCAACACTGCCCCCTTCCTGGACTCTGTCGTCCCCGACAGGCTTTGATAAGCGACGGGCATATGTTTTATATACTTTTTGCTCTGTATCATTCAGCAGATTAGCTTCACGTATCATGAGTTGTTTCCATTTTTCTGCCTTCACACCGTCATTAGGTGGCTATCTGTGATCTGCGAAGAAGCTAAGTTCATATGCCACTAATCTGACATTTAAATTTGACGACATCTTCAAAAAGATTTCGGAATCAATTTCAAAAAACCCTGTAAAGAAAGCTTCTTCAAAAGTTTGCATATATACGCTTGGCAAAAACATTAATCTGGAATAATACGCCATGATTGTGGGGCGGCTGGGCATAACTGATAGATCAAAAATGAGGATTTCCGTGCCCTGATTAATGTCGATGAAATTCAAAAAAGTGTAGGCCGCATGCTTGAAGACCTTGAGAACTGTAAGTAACATACTAAGTATTTTATTGGTCATTTTGACGGCTAAGTCGGGTACTGTCGCATAATTTTGTAACCAAAATTTGATGGTTTTGACCATATACTCTTCCGTTGGCAAGTAGTTATGTGGCAGGCTTGGAAGCATAGGATAATTCAGCCACTGTTTATTTATAGCACCGCTTTTTTGCAAGTCCAAAAATTCTCTGGTATCCCTTCTGCGTGGTATAGGGCAAAATGAAGGGTTTACCTGTAATAAATATGGTGCTGCTTGCCAATGCACCCGTAGTGTGGGATGTTTCTCCAAAACTTTTCTTCGCCAAATCGGTTGTGTAGATTCGAACTCTTCTTGGCTGTATGTGAATGTGTCTTGTTTAAAATTGAGTTGCTCATCTAAACTCTTCTTCGTAAGCTTCTTTATATATCGTCTCGTTTTCTCTTTCAAGAGTCGGTACGGAATATTGAAAGGCTTGATTATCTTGTCCAGGTCTTTACCTTTGATCTTGGCCTCTTTCATTACCTTGATGACTTCATTTTCAAAATTCTCCGTCAATCGGGATACCACTAGTGCCCGTTCCTTCTGACTTATTTCTGCAGTGTATGGCATTGGGTGATCATCATGTATATCCGCCATCTACTCATGTATTGGAGAATTATAGATCGGTTGAGATAGAGGGCTTACCTCTACCTCGTCAGTAGGATTTTTCTTTATTGGCTCTACTGGTGTCCCGATCGGTGCTTTTTCTTTTAATTGAGTCTGTAATTGTGCTATGCATTCATCTTTCTCTTTTACTTCTTGCATGGCTGCCTTGAGTGCGTCTTTTGCTGCAAGTAACTCATTTCCGATTTCAGCCACATTATCCATATTTTCACTGTAGCTTGTAGCGAGTTTTCCATGTGCTGTATGTAGCTGCTTTTTTAATTCATTGATCTCGTGGCTGTGTGTCCGTTCTGATTCTTCTCTCACTGCACACTCTTGTCTCAGCAAATCTGCATATTGTGCGATCTGATCTCTTAATTCCTTTTCTTTGGTTTCTGAGGATTCCTGTTGCTCGATCGGTTGATCATATAATAATGACTTCATTAATTCTTTGTTCTTGCTTCGTAACGTGTCATTTTCTTCCATATATACTTTTAGCTGTGTCTCGAGCAACGTACTTCTAACTCTCATTCTCTCTTTGTCAGCTTTGCTTGCATCATATAATCTCTATAAATTTGCGAGCTGTGCTTGGAGTTGGTGATGCTGAGTAATTAATGATTCATATTGAGTTTTGGTTTCGAGTAACTCAGTGCTTTTGGCCGTTATCTCCTTTTGTGCCTGAATGAGCTGTGATGACAGTTGTTCGCTCCGTATCTGGACTTGATTCTTTTCTTGCATGGCCCTATCATAATCTGCATCTATATCCATCATTTGCTGTTGTGTGTCCATGGCTGTCTGAATCATTTGTTTGACTACCGGCTTCAACTGAGTGACATCCACATTCAGCCATGTTTTTGGAATGCTTGGTTCTTCGCTGGTTGTGACGTCTTTGCCCTGAGCCACATGTAATGTAGTGTCATGGGGCTGCCTAATTTGAAGTTGGATCCTTGGCTCAGCCACCATGTCGTCTTTGTTTCCTTGAGGTGTGTGATCAGGTACCTGAATCACAATTGGTTCTTTAGTTTGTAGCTCCTCCGAATCCACGTCCCTGGAGTTTGTACTTCCTTTTTGATAGGTGGTTGGGCATATGTGACGCTGGTTGTATCTTCCTTGATGCTGATCTTTGTGGTGTCATTCAATTGAATGGTATGCTCAGGTTTATTAGCATCTTCTACTCTCCTTTCCATTTCTTGGTTGTCTGGCGTCACTTCCACTTGATGAATTTCATCCCATTCTGCTTCTTGAGTATCTGTCCTTAAAGCAGTATCCAGCGTATCTTTTTCAGGACTGGATTTTGTATTAGAACTAGAATCACCTATGCCGAGCTCTTTGTATCTTCCAGCTTGTTTTGGTTTCTTCTCCGTAACCCGTTGTTGTTTCTCTTTACTTGCTTGTCTATAGTGATGACCTTGAATATTCAAGTTTACCTGCCCTTGCATATACTGATGTGTCTCTTCTAGGGCAGCGGAAAGATCTCTCCTAGTGATAGGCATTTGAGTTGTCGTAAGTCTCGGAAGGACATGTGTCCGCTTAGATTGAGGTGTAGCTTGAGCTTCCTCTTCCCGTAGGCGCTTCGTACCCCTCATGGGTTTTTGTGAGCTGGTTCCTACCTCTTCCACAACCATAGTAGTTTTCTTTTTCTTTGGAACTGTAGGAGACTTTGCGTATTGAGCTAACCCTTCTGATGTGGGCATCTCACGTAAGCAATTTTTCATGTCCAATGCTTCATATATCAGTAAGGTTAATGCCGAACTACCATTCAAAAACTTCTTCTGGCCCCATTTTTTCTGGGCTTCAAATAATCTCTCTACGGAGTTAGGTTCACTTTGTTACCTACTTGCCTCATTGCATGTGATAATAATTGTACTACAATCTTTTGCGGAGCAGTATATCTATTCATGTTTGGGAAACAAAAATGTTGGTGTACCAAACGTACAGCATCTTCGATGTCTACTCGGTTAATATCCACAAAGGATCTTTTCTTGGCGTCATGGCATTCCTCCTTGACATTAGTAGTTCCTTCTTGGTTCCATCCGAAAGCTTTGTTTATCAACTCATGTGTGAATTGAATTGTCGTCCAAGTTCCGACTTTATCCAATACTCGGGCTTCCGGAACTGATATTTTTGTAGCTGCACGCTGCAAGGTGTTCATTACTTGTGCACATCTCTGGAAATCTGGAACATAGATCGGCAACTTAAGAAATGCCTCTAGGCCCGCCTGTTTCCATACATCTTCGATATGCGGTAATCCCTGGAATATGGTCTTGAAGTCTTGTGACATAATAGGGAAGTAGTGATCCCTATCCATGATCTTGATAGTTGCCATGAAAAGAAGTTCGGAGACTGGTTGGTCATCACGAAACCAATGGCCTCTGACTTTGGTTATTGATTCTAATGGAAGAAGCTACACCTCTTCCTGTTGCGTAGCTTCTGAATCAGTTGATGCCATCTACACTCAATATAGAACATGAATTAGTGGCCATATATTATCAGAAATCCTCCTTCATTTGTTTGTCATAAGCTCGATATTGCTCCGAGTGAGTAGTGTCGTCCCTTTCCCATGGGTGTGAGAAAGGTAATACCTGTATTGTCATATTTTTAGGTATTTTTATATTTTCATCTGAAAAAGAAAACAGAAAAGTTAGGTTATAGCCGAAGCGGTTATTATTATTTGTTTTGGAGTAATTTTCTTAATGTATGTACAAGTGCTCTCCTATTTCCCAAGAGGAAAATGTGCTTGACTATCCTGGAATAGAAGAAGGGTGTGCCGAATGCTTGGCCTTATAATGTGGCCCTATCATGCATACTTTGGGTATTGATAACTCTATATGTGTGCATCTGGAAGTAGTTGGTTGATGTATGCATTCTATCTTGTCTTTCGACAACCAAATCTGCTTCATTTTGCTGGGCTTTGTTGTACGTTGCCTAATTCCGATGAATGTGGCTCTTTTCTTGCTGTATGTCTGCTTTATCTGATTTGTAAATCTCGGAATGGCTTGGGTTGCCATTACAGACTCCTTCTTTCTCCAGTAACTTCCTTTTTGTGGTTGTTTTGCCTGCGGACCATATTGGTTCTTCTTGTGCCGAGGATCATCATTTCGGCTTAGTTTCTTTGGAGCACATGACTTAGGAATCCAAATTTGTGAACGATCCTGTTGAGCGGCTACTACTTTCTTTGGAATCCATATTGTAGCAATTCGTCGATGACTTCGTTGTTCCGACTGAGTTGTTTTCTCATTTGATCGTTGGTTCTGATGTCGGTTGTGCTTCTGTCATCGAAGATATTCCTTCACTTGATCTCTCCTTATCCAAGCTTGTTGAGCGTACGGAATAGGGTATAATTTCATAGGTACAGATGTTAAATCACTCGGAGGGCTAGTCTCTTTTAGGCATTGTGTTTCACTAAGGTCAGTTTCATATGGATTGACACTCTCATGACTTGCTAGACTAGAAAATTGTGTGCAAGCAGAATTCAATGTGTCCTCACATATAGTACTTGACGAAGGTGTTTCTATAGTGCTACTGAACATACATTCATGACTTTGTTCATTAGAATGAACTTTTTGCTCTATGCTCACAGATTTGATTGGTCGTTCGTCAAGCAAATTGAATACTTCACGATGTCCTATCCTGGCTGAGATGTATCCTAAAGCCAATTGAATGGTAACCTCATATTCGTAAATCCAGTCTTGACCTAACACTACCTCTTCAAGTAAATCCTGATCATGACACACTAATAGCTTTTGTTCCATGGTGTTGTTGCCAAGATGCAGAGGTAAGGTGATCTCACCTATGCATTGAGTAATTGTTCCTCCTATTCCTATCAACTGTGCCATTGATGGGCGTACTTCCTCCTAGAATTTTTGGGCCAAAGAAAGTTTGATACAGCTTACAGCAGCTCCTGAGTCAATGAGAGCATCCACTAAGTGGTACTCCGTTCTACCTGCTCCCAAATTTAAATATGGTTGCATTTTCTGTGATCCTAGGTTTTTAGTGGCTCTGCCATTAGCCATTGGGATGAGTTCTTCTCCTAATCGATATCTCTCATCTCGCTCTCTCATCCACTCTTTCCATTTCTTTATTCTTTCCAATGCTTCGTGTCTCCCTTCTTCTCGTATCCTTTCCTCTTCTATGCGTCTATTCTTGCCTTTGATTAATCGAGACATTGTTTCTTCGGTCAATGGTTCTAGATATTTTTTTACTCTACATCCGCTGATATAGTTTGGTAATATATCCCCATCCAAGGTTGCTAAGTTGATGGCTCCACTTGTAGATATACGATTAATGATTAAGGGGCCATATCCTCTCTTCTGCAACTTCTTAGCATGTTGTTTCAAGGTATATACCAAAAATAAATCTCCTTCCTTCAAATTTTTGTCCTTAGTGTGTGCATCAAAGTAGGCTTTCTGTCGTCGTTTAGCAGCATAAATGCCTGCTACTGCTTGTAACCTAGTTTCGTGAAGCTTTTCTATTTGATCCAATTGAGCTGACAGTTCATGGCCCGTCCACTCATAAGTAGTTGCTACTCTCAGAGTGGGAATTAAGAAATCAATTGGCAAAATAGCATTTTGTCCATATACTAAGTTAAAAGGAATAGTGCCTATAGCGGTTTTATAGGCTACTCGAAATGCCCATAAAGCATGATGTAACTGCTTATCCCAATCTGACCTACCAATGTTAACAATTTTGGTGAGAACTGTACACAAGATTTTATTAGAACTTTCGGCTTGTCCATTGGCTTGTGGGTGATAAGGAGCTGATTTCTTATGAATTACCAAGAATTCATTCAATAAAGCTTCTATAACTTCATTCACAAAGTGTGTACCTCTATCACTCACAATTTCTATTGGTAGTCCAAATCTAGTGAAAATGTTCTCAAAGAGAAACTTGGCTGTGGTTCTTGCATCATTGTTGAAGCTCAAAGTCAAGAACAAAGCACAGAAGCATATCAAAAGGTGGACACACAAGGAGAGGGAGCAAGTAGGGAGCTCCAAGAAGTGTATGTCAAATTTTCAGAAGAATCCCCTACAAAAATAGTGATTTTCATCACTAAAAACCATTGTAAATACCATTATCTATTTTTAGTAACTCCATTTTGGTCAAGCGGAGGAGTCCTCGAGCTTGAGGAGTATTAGAAGTACCATCGTACCAATTTTCATAAATTTTAGACTTCGTTTGAGCCCTCAAATAAGCCCTGGAACCTAATTTTTAACTAGGCCGGACACTAGGTCTGGACAGGGCCAAAACTAGTCAAAAAACTATAAAAAGAGCTAGAGAACTCATTTTTGGGGTTAGCTGGTTAGAGAATAGAACTTTTGTAAGAGAACTCTTTGGCAATCTAAGCTTTCCATTGTTCCGCTCTTTGATCTTACTTTGTGCGCGTGTGTGTGTATGTGTGTGCATGTTTGTGTGCTTTCACTCACGCACTTGTGCCTTCACTTGCTCGTGGTCTTCATACCAGTCCTCACGTCTCCGTGGATTGACAATTAAAGGAGGTGGTGCTTACGCTTGAGCTACACCAAATTTTGGCACCGTTGCCGGGGAGAGAGCTTGGAGGACGAGCGTGTGACGGTAAGACGTAGAGTAGCGACGTTGGAAGGTAAAAAAATCATCATTTTCAGTTCAGTTTTTGAATTTTCCTTCTTCTTCATTTTCTTCATCATCTTTCTCTCCAGTGCATCAGAAAAGCTTGGAAAAGGTAAAAATTTCAGTCTCTGTCAGAAAATGCCGACTGTGTCAGACCATCGCGATGGTCTGCAAAGTTCGGAATTTGGAGAAGGCGACCACACCAGCGTGTAGAGCACACTTGCGCCACTAGGAATCCATACTTGCATCTAAAAAATTCACATTTTGGTGGACCATCGCGACGGTCTCTGACCATCGCGATTGTGTCACACCATCGCGATTGGCTCACGCCATCGCGACGGCTTGGCTGGACCATCGCGACGGTCTCTGACCATCGCGATTGTGTCTCGCCATCGCGATTGGCTCACGCCATCGCGACGACGGTGCCACGTGGCGGTCAGACCATCGTGGTCAAACCATCGTGGTCAGACCATCGCGACGGTCCAACTTCACACCATCGCGACGGTCCACTTTCAGACCATCACGATTGTCCACCTTTGACCGTTGACCCAAGCCATCGCGATTGTCCAAATTCCACGCCATCGCGACGGTGCACTTTCACGCCATCGCGACGGTCCGAGTCCACGCCATCGCGAAGGTGCACTTTCACGCCATCGCGACGGTCCGAGTCCACGCCATCGCAACGGTGCACTTTCACGCCATCGCGACGGTCCGAGTCCACGCCATCGCGACGGTGCACTTTCACGCCATCGCGATTGTGCAAACTCACGCCATCGCGACAGTCCCAGACCATCGCGACGGTCTCAGACCATCGCGATTGTGCACCCCCATCGCAAATTTTAGGGTTTCATTTTTTGGCCAATTTTGGGGCAATTTTTGGGAAATTTTTGGGTGATTATACTCATAGGAGACCCCTTAGCTCACATTTGGAGAAAAACCTATTTGTCAATTTTTACCCCCCAGGGCCTGAACGGTCATAACTTTTTCATCCGAAGTCCGTTTTTTGAGCTTAATAGCTCATTAGAAAGCTCTTGATGAGTACTACGTGACCTCAACTGTTATTTTCTTAAAGGATACATCTATTTTTAGATAAGCTATTTTGAGGTTGACCTAGTTTGGGACTAGGAAGCCAGGGGGCAAGCATTGAAAAATTGGGCAAAAGGGAAGGGACTTAAAAGGTGTATATACTCAAGCGCTTGATCATCCAACTATGAATTGGTCTAATATTGGATTTTTCCAGGTCTAGCAAGGACAATCAAAGGCAATCCAAAGCAAGCTAGCAAGGGTGAGTACCAAGCTTGGGAGAAGGCTTCCTGGGCTTGTGTAGCAGTTGGGTCAACCAGCTAATTGAGGTTGGAAGATCTCTCAACCCTCCTTTGTCAATTCCTAGCCTAGGCTAAGTACGACTTAGGTGTGGTAATTAATTAGGGCAACGTTAGGCACGAATCAAGTCCAAGAGTATTAATCTACCAAGTGCAAGAATTAAGTAGGTCTTAAGTGCGAAAACTCTAAGGGACAAAAGGTAAACGGGAGTCGATCACTCATCAAGTGCGGAAATTCACTTAAGTACTCCTGACGACGCGATTTCAGACAAGACCATAAACATAATATTCAACTCAAAAAGAACAAAGTGATTGGTGCAAATTAACCTGTAACGAGAGTGTGCTTAGGTTCAAGGGGGTAGATAAATCAGGCGTATGAACCTTAGATCCGGCAGGCACTTGGGCCAAGACAGACAAAGCCTCAGATCTTCTGAAGCTAGTGTCAACCACACAGCCAAGTCTTGGGCTCAACAGCTTAGTGGTTATCCTTACACACGAAGTTCAGAAACCAGTGACTCAGAAATGTCTTTTAGCATGGAAAGACCCACATGTGGCACAGGCACTGCCTATTTACAGACACCAGAAGGTCCCTATAAGACCCAATTGGAGTTTATTAGGACCAACCAATTAGGTGCTCGCATCTATGAGGATGGTCTAAGACGATCAGTGGTTCAACTCAAAAATCCTGACCAACCCTTTGGACTTGAACACCCGGTGGTCAAGTTCGAAGAGGGTTCATACATTGATAAGGAAGGAACCATGTATGTGGTTACCAACTTACCAGATAGGACAGATGAGTTTGGAAATATCATTCCCGAGAATGAAATAGGAGACCTAGAACAAGGAAATGTAGGACAAGGACCCCAGACTCCTAGAGGTAAGTCAGTTTTGACCCGAGTGATCACTCCAGACTGGATCCCTCAAGATAACAAAAGCATAGAACTATTTTTGAATAGAGAAACAGAGGAAGCCTTTTGGAGATTCAAGCCAGATCAACCTAGCCAATTGGGCATAGTCATCATCTATGAGTTCAAGGATCCAGAGATGCCAGGCAAAGTTGTTTACCTGGATAACACATCAGAGAAAATTTTCCTGGTAACAGAACATGATAGACATGCATATACTTGGAAGAATGAATTGATCTTTCCCCCACCAAGATCCAATGTTTCCCGTGGCCTCCAAGGAGTAGGATCATCCCATGCTCATGAAGCCCAGAGAGAAAGAACTAGAGAGAGACCTGAGGTAAGTTTTGCACACACCGTGGGCAGGAATAGATCAGGATTTGAAAATGGAAGACTTGAAAGAGAAAGACATCAAGCACATAGGCAGAAAAGAGATGAACATGATTTTCCATTGCCTAGACCCCGAGAGCACCCAAGAACCCTTAGACCCACTCAAGTGATCAAGGCAATGAAGAATTATTTTGATGGGTCAGGAGATCCTTATGATCATGTGGCCGAGTTCAAACAAGTGTTAAGAGCAAAACAGGTTGAGGATTTGTTCACCCAATACGAGGCATTTGGTTTGACTCTTAAGGGCACTGCCTTGGCTTGGTTTCAACCATTGAGTAGTCGCAACTATCGCGATATAGGTCAACTGCTAGACGAATTCATTGTAGAATTTTCCAAGAGTGGTATCAGGCATAACACATCATCCTTGATCCACAGTTTCAAGCAGACACCCCAAGAAACAGTGCGGCTAGCAGGTAGAAGGTTCAGACAATACCTAGAAAGATGCCCTGTACCAGAATTACCCACATCAGCCAAATAGGTGGCACTATTTTTAGATGGCCTACTGAGCACAAAGTTAAGATCATATGTATATTTGAAAGAGCTTAGATCCATAGAAGAGTGCGTGCGGACATGCATTGACATAGAGGACAACTTGGGAGAGGAGCTAGAACTATCCAAACTCTATAAGGACTCTGATAGTTCCACAAGTCATACCTCTAGAACCTCCACTAAAATAGAGGAAATAGCTGAGCAAGTTGCCAAGAAGCTGGGAGTCCAAAATAAACAAACACAGAGAGTCACTCCAGTGAATCGGTGTTATACTTGTGGGGGCGATCACATGGCTAATGTATGCCCAATGAAAAACCAAAACATTAGAGAAAGGAATGCTCCATATTGCACTATTGAGAGACAATACACAAACCACACGGCTCAAGATTGTCCCTACAATAGGCAGGCTGTTAGACAAAATTATCCGCAACCTTACCCATAAGGTAGGTATCAGAATCAGTACCAACAGCCATATTATAGGCCACAACAATAGCAACCTCAATACCAGCTGCAATATCAGGCACCATATAGACCACAACCAGTCCTAGGAAACCAACCGCTAGCTCCTGCCAATGTGATCCCAGTTAAATATACGATGGCAGAGGAGAACCCTAATAGAGCATTGGTTCCACTAACCCCATTGATACCAGGAAATGACTCTCACACTCATGGTTCAAACTACTTCCATGAAGATGGTCCACATGCTTATTACATAGAGTCACCTGAGCAAAGTGAGACTTCTCAGTGTCAATATGAGACACCACCTATGGAACAAAATTGGGAGCTAGAATACTCCAATGTCATGTATACGAATCCAAATACTAGGCCCCAATTGAGACAAGTAATACCACAAGCCCCTAGAGGACCATGCTTTAGATGTCAGGGCGATCATTTCATTCGTGAATGTCCCCACCAACCAGCTCTGGGACTAGGACAAAACATCACAATACAAGGCTTTTGTCCTGAGTGCTGCAAGGAACATCTTCTTAGAGAGTGTCCCAGGAATCCCTCTAGTGCACCCAAGGTTACACCCATCAATGTGGTTGGCTTAGTGACAGAATCAAGTTCAAGTAGCAGTAATGTGGTTCCTGTACAGGCAGTTACTAGGGCACAGGCTGCACAACAAGCAAAACCATCCGAGCAATCTGAGTCTAGTGAGACAGGAGAGCCTAGTAAGAGGAAACCGAGAACATGGAAGGATACCAGAGAGAAGGCTAATCGCAAGTGGAACAAAAAGCTATCCGAGCTAGAAGAAAGCCTAAGGGATACCAAAACAAAAATAGAAGACATTGCATCTCAAAGCCCCTCACACACCGAAACTCCATCCACTCCACCTCATTCCACCCCACCACCCATTGTAAATAACCCACAACCAGGGTCGGTTCTTGCAGATCCAACCCCAGAAGGCTTGGACATGATGTTCAAGGCCTACCAGGCTCGTCTTCAAGAAGGGCCAACAGCTGCAAACCTAGACAAGAGTTACCCTAGAGCGGATTTAGAGATTGAACGAATGAAATTGTGCATGAAAATGGTGGAACAAGCTCAAGCTATACTTGAGACTAGTCAAAAGTTCAATCAGACAAACTCTGTCAAAGCAGATTTGCATTTCCAAGGGTTATTAGAAAGATTAGAGCAGTTGGTAAAAAAACCACAAGTTTCTTTACCTCCACAGGCTCAACCAGTTATTGAAAGAGGAAGCTCACCACCAATGGGAGCTTATGTTCCTAATTCCACGGATTCAGGAATACCTCCTTCAATTCAACAGTACTCTCAAGAATTCTTGCGGGAAATACAAGAAGAGAAATGGGCCAAGGAGAAGGGTAATTCCCCTCCTATTCCTGAGATTGATGACCTTCAGAATCAATTTCCCCAAGACATTCCATCTATTTATGGAGATGAAGCAGAACAACAAGAAGATGAAAAGTTAGATTTTGAATCTAATACCTTAGAAGAACTGCCTCAATTTCCAGGCCCATGGGAATCTGAATCTATCCAGATCAGAGCTCCCACAATATTGGTAAGAAATGAAGACTCAGTGATTCCAAGAAACACTGATGTCGTGAAGAACACTAAGGTTCAATGTCATCTCACGGTGGAAGAGCTGCTCAAAGCAAAACCTGAGCTCTGGAATCATGTGAAGGATCAAGTTCCAGAACTCGATTCCAATATGCCAAAAGTAGGCTCTAAGCAGAAAGTACCAGAGATACCTCTAGACAAAATCGGGGACGTGAGTGAAGGTGAAGAAGGTAATACTTATCTTCCAATCACCTATCAAGGTTACACAACCAAAGCAATCATAGATTCAGGTGCTGGTGTTGCTATTGCGACCACCTCCTTGTGGAAGCAATGGGGCAAGCCCACATTAAGACCAACTAGAATGAAGCTTCAAATGGCTGATGGTCATTTTGAAAGACCTCTAGGATTGCTAGAAGGGATCACTCTAACCACTTGTGGTGTAGAGTTTGAGCACACATTTGCTATATGTGACTTTGAAAAAAATAATGTCTATGAGATGATCCTAGGAAGACCCTTCCTACGACAATTGCAAATAGTACAGGATTGGGGAACTAACTCCTTGTACTTACAGCACTTAGGGGTCACCACGAAGGTCAATTTGAAGGATTACACCTTCAGAGATGTACCACCCCTACAGTGGAATCCTATCCACAAAGCGAAAGAAGATTCTATCTCCGGGCATTCTGGAAGTTCACCTGATCCATCATGGCTGCATGAAGATACTCACTTGTGGATGTGCAAGGTCGCAGAGGAAGAGGAAAAGCGTCTAAAAGCAAGAGAAGAAGGAACTTCCCCAGGAGATAGACCAATAAAAGACCCTGCCTATACACCGATGATATTTCCAGATGAGGAATTTGAGCCTCATGGTTGGGCAGAAATCTTAGCCACCATGGACATTGCAGTCAATGAAGAACAATGGACACCTCATTGTGATGAGGAGGGTTATGATATTTCGGTGTTCATGTGTCAGCCCCTGTTGGAAGAGTGTGATCCTAGTGAGTTCATAGAAGAAGAAGAGAATGACGATGATCTAGAATCCATTGTGATGGATACTTACTTTGACTCAGAGGAACACTATTTAGAAGACATAGGAGTGTTAACCCAAAAAGAAGAAGAACCCCTCACGAGTATTAAAACGGTAAATTCAAAGGAAGGAAGTGAAGGAGGTCAAAAGAAAAAGAAAAGAAAAGCAGTAAAACAAGAAGAGGAAGAGTCATTGTTTGAGGTGCCAGAAAATTTCAAGAAATATGAAGTGGAAGACCGAAAAATTTTGGTACGAATGCCTAAGAGAGAGTCCATTATAGGAGAAGCATATGACAATAAGGAAAAGACCAAAAAAATTGTAGTAACCATTGAAGGGAACGAAGAGCGATGTACGTACATAGGAGACGACCTAAGTGCAAAAGAAGAAGCAGAGCTTGTAGCTCTATTAAGGGAATATAGGGACGTGTTTGCATGGCACTATAGAGACTTGAAAGGAGTAGATCCAAAGATTTGCTCTCATACGATTCCGATGACCGCTGATGCCAAGCCCACCAAACAAAAACCCTACACATATAATGACAATTATGCAGCCAAAATAAAGGAGGAAATTGACAGGCTGATTGAAGCTGGATTCATCTATGAGATTGAGCACACTGAATGGGTGTCCCCCATTGTGGTGGTGCCCAAGAAGAATGGGAAATTGCGAGTGTGCATTAACCTTAAAAAAGTTAATGCCGCTACGATCAGAGATAGTTATCCACTTCCAATCACCGAACATCTATTGGAGCGTGTTGCAGGCAAGGAAGTTTATAGCTTCCTTGATGGGTTTTCGGGCTACAATCAAGTAGCCATTGCCCCAGAAGATCAACACAAAACGGCTTTCGCCACAGAATGGGGAATCTTTGCATTTCGTGTGATGCCATTCGGTCTCACCAATGCACCCGCAACTTTTCAAAGGCTCATGTGTCATGTCTTCAAGGAGTTCTTGCGAAAGAACTTAGAAGTATATGTGGATGACTTATGTGCTCATTCCCAACAAAGAAGATACCACATCCCTGAGCTCAGACAAATCTTCAACAAGTGTAGAGATTATCGAGTGTGTCTGAACCCGGAGAAGTGTGTGTTCATGGTACGACAAGGCAAAATCTTAGGTCACATTGTTTCTAAGAATGGAATTTCAACAGATGAGGACAAAGTAAGAGCAATAGCAGAGCTGCCCAGGCCAAGGAATGTTAAAGAGGTACAAGCCTTTATGGGCCATTGTGGATATTACCATAGGTTTATCCACATGTATGCCATCATAGCTAAACCTCTTTATGGGCTGCTAACGAATTTTGAATGGAACGAGGAATGCGAGAATTCCTTCAACGAGCTGAAAAGACGTTTGTGCACAGCACCAATATTGACTACTCCGGATTGGAGCAAACCCTTTCATGTCCATGTAGATGCCTCCAATCATGCAATAGGATGTGTGCTAGCACAACCCACAGGTGAAGGAAACCTAGACTTACCGATAGCATACGCTAGTAGGCAATTAAATGCAGCTGAACGAAATTACACCACAACGGAGAGAGAAGGCTTAGGCATGGTATATGCTGTGAAAAAGTTTAGACACTATCTATTGGCCAATAAGTTCAAGTTTTTCACTGATCATCAAGCTTTACTATACTTGGTCAATAAACCTTGCAATACAGGCCGCTTAGTAAGATGGTTCCTCTTACTAATGGAATACGACTTTGAAGTTGTTGTCAGGAAAGGTAGAACCCATCTTAGGGCAGACCATCTTTCTCGCATCACTTTAGGAGAGCCACCGCAAGGAGTGTCTGACGAATTACCCGATGCTTATCTGTTCAATTTAGAAGTTGTTCCTAAATGGGCAAATAAGTTGGTACCAGTCTTAACCTTTGGCCCTGCAAATAAGAATGTGAAAACATCACAAGAAGAAATTACAAAATCACAAAAATATCACATATTAGCAGGAAGCATGTACAAACAAGATACTGAGGGTGTATTAGCTTGTTGTGTGGAGGATGACGAACATAGTAGTTGGTTGCAACAAGCCCATGAAGGAATGCTAGGAAATCACTATTCTAAACAACGAACATTGCAGAATCTAAAGTGTTTAGGAGTATATTGGCCTAGCATGGACAAAGAAATACAGGAGTGGATCCAGAATTGTCCAGTGTGCCAGAAGAGACCCCCAGTGGAGCATGCCACTCTTTATCATGTGTCATTAATCCCAAATTGGAGTGCTCCATTGGTTGAGTTCATGAGATCGGGAACATTACCCAAACAGGCTAGTCTTGCAAGAAAACGGAGCATGGAGCAAGAGGCTCAAGACTATGCCTTAGTAGGAAACAACTTATATCGAAGAGGCAAGGATGGTTACCTAAGACTGTGCGTTCATGAATCAGACTATTTGAAAGTCTTAGAAGCGGCACACAGCGGTGTTGCAGGTGGACACTTTGGGCCTGACAGAGTAATTAAGACCATTCTATTCTCAGGACTTTGGTGGCCCACTCTTCATATGGATGCACATACTTATGTGAAGAAATGTGACACATGCCAACGTGCCCAATATCCGATAAGAAAAGATGAGATGCCTTTGAGGCCAATGATGGGAGGACGTGCATTTTCAAAGTGGGGTATAGACTTTGTAGGTCCCATCAACCCTCCAGCTAGAAACTCCCATGCAGAATACATTATTGTAGCCACAGATTACCTTACAAAGTGGGTGGAAGTAAAAGCCACTACAAAGAATGATGCTCAAACGATGGCTAAGTTCTTATTCGAAAATGTGTTCACTAGATATGGGTTACCAATAGAGTTGGTTAGTGATAGAGGTACGCACTTCTTGAATGAGGTCATTGAAAATCTCCTTCAAGAATTCATGGTGATACATAAGAAGTCTGCCCCCTATCACCCACAAGCTAACGGACAAGCCGAGAGCACGAATAAGATCCTATGTAACGTATTGACGAAACTTGTAAATAATAAACGCTCTGATTGGGACAAACAACTTCATCATGCTGTTTGGGCATACCGAGTTGCCTACAAAACGGTACTCAATGCCACCCCATTTCAGATGGTCTTCGGACAGAACGCTGTGCTACCATTGGATTTCTTAATCCCTGCTTTAAAAGTAGCACAAGAGTATGAGTGGAATGGGCATGAATTGTCCTCTAGAATCTTTGATCTAGAACGCTTAGGTGAGACGAGGCTACGAGCAGTAGCATGCATTTATGCTGCAAAGAAAAGGCAAAAGGCATACTTTGATGCCCATGTAAAGGATAAAGGATTGAAGGAAGGAGATCTAGTGCTGGTTTATACGCTAAAGCAACATGCCCGCAAATTGGAGAAACGAGGATATGGACCCATGATCATTAATAGACTCTCCACTAGTGGTGCAGTTCAATTGGCCACTTTAGAAGGTGATATCTTACCAAACTATATAAGTGGTTGTCGAGTCAAGTTATATCAAGAACCTCTTATAGAGGAAATGCTCATGAGACTCAACACTGCTAAGAAGCGAAAAGAAGAGGAGTTAAGGGTTAGAGAAGAAGCACAAGCAGAGGCTAGAGAGCGCATCAGAAGAAATAAGTTACGACGACTAGGCCTAGATATCAACACAAAAGCTCCCAAATATCACCTGGACATGTGCCAATCTACCTCTCGAATAATTGACCGACGTCCCTTTGTGACCATAGAGGTGGGACAAGGGAAGGGTGCAAGGACGGTGAAAGCATTGATTGACTCAGGTGCAGCAAGCAGTGCAGTTAGACTTTCCTACTGCCAAGACTTGCAGTTGAATATCAATCCCATAGAAGCTTATCTCATAGGATTGGGAGGTGTGGAAACCCCTTGTTTGGGCGAGGTGGAACTTCCCATCTACCTTCAAGATGTTCCAATGAAAGTCAAAGCGCTAGTATGTCAAGATGAGAACCTTACAGAACCACTTGTCTTGGGTCAAGATTGGATCTATGACCATGCAGTTAACTTAAACTTAAGAAGTCAAATTCTTCAAGTTTGGGTACATGAACAATGCATTACATTAGAATTAGAGAACTGCATGCTCCAAAATCATGGCACCACACACTCTCTTAGTTCTTCCAAGACTAATCATATGGAAGAAGATGTTGTATGTGTCAAAACCTCTATGATGCAGAAGGAGTCAATTGTGGAAGACCAGGTTCGAAGGCGGGTGGATCTTTCTTCTTCTCCAAAGAATCAAGTAGCTACAGTAGTGAGTCCACCATACAAGCAAACACAACCGTTCATGACAACTGCTACATCAAATAGAAAGACACCATTCGATAAAAAAGCAGTTCCGAGCATGAAACAGATATGGGTACGCAAAGGAGAGCAACCACCAACCTTGCCCCCACAAATTCCATCCATGCAAACCAACCAGGCCAGAAGACGAAGGAAGCAGCTCAGACAAACTCAATCACAAGGTATCCAACAAGTTTGGGTACCTAAGAAGTTAGCTGCAGCTAAACAAGGGCAATTACAGATGTGGGTACCTAAGAAGCTCCTACATCCACAACAACCTTTGTTCTCCCGCATGCAAGAGGTTTCAACAAAGAAGCCAAAAAGAGAAAAAGGTAAGAACCACGTACAGAGACCAAAGGAAGATCAAATCAGCTATTCAACATTAATAGGAAGACATGCAAAAAGGATATGGGTTTGGAAGCCAAAAGTGCAAGTAGCCTCCACCGAACCAAAACGTCAACCACACTGGATACCACAGTTCAGAAAGCATCCAAAGACCAAGACGCCTGAAGTGACCTCTACAGTGCCAAATGTGGTTCTAAAATGGACTCCAATAAGGAGGATTACATCAGTTCGAGACTCAATGGATACCTCCACCAAGGTCGGCATCAACCTCCACAAGTAACATCGAAAGCCTCGAACGAGCAACTACCATGTGCTCCTTGCACAACCCTGTCTTTTGCACCATTCAGGTCATGCATTTCCAAAGTATGCATTAATATAGGGCCACATTACACGGCCGTGCATAGACACACTTGAGAATCCCACGCACAAGAGCACAGTGACATATGTCACATATTTCTATTGATACTAACTTTCCTGTTCTTGCTTTGTGATATCCTGTTCCGTTCAAAAAAAGAAAAAAAAAAGGGGGAGACAGAAAAGCGAGAGAGAGCTTGTTCTCAGGTTTGGCTTATGAAACATGAATGAGTCATGCTTAGTTGAAGGTGGAACTGTTGATTACTAGGCATTTATCAAGTTGGATAGAAGTGTGTCTCGGACAGCAGTGAGATTATTGCTGCCTTATCTGGTAGATGACAAGCATTTGGCATAAACAGGGCATCTACAACTATGATTTTCTCTTACCATGGTAGGAATGCAGAGTTTGAAGGTCCGCAACTTGAGTGATGCTTAATTACTTCATGTACTAGAGCATCCAAGGAGATATCTGCAAAGGGTAGTTCTAGAGGAGAAGACTCCTGCATATGGTGAGCTAAAGAGAATATGTGAAACTCAGCTTGGTGTAGTTACCCGATGTTGCTTGCCAAGGAATATAAAGCAATTCAGTTCTCAGTATCTCCTGAACCAGTGTGGAACAGTAGCACTGATGAATGGTCTATGTCATTCAGCATGGTAATCTCTTAGAAACCGGCGCGTGTCCAACATTCCTCTGAGTGTCAATATAGGGAAGTGAATGTGCATGAGCCCAAGCTCAGAAATGCACATTGTTACCGACAAAGGTTGCTTTGAACAGAGGAGAGGGGATCCACCACTCAAAAGATCTCATCAGTGGACAATCAACATGGACATTCATCAACAAAGTTTCATCACAAAGGCCGAGTGTACAACACGAAGAGACAAACATTCATCAACCTTCTCCATGGTAAGTATCTTTACTCTAGAAACACCATAACCATGCTAGTTTAGGAAACCTCTTCGTCAGCATACCCTTGAGCACTTTTTGCACCATACTTCTTCCAATGCATCTTCCAAGTAAGCATGCGTAGGGCTACATTACAAGGCCGTGCACAAGGCACATAATTTTTTCAACCCAGGCACGAACACACTTACCCATCATTCATCATGGGTTATGAGTAGTTGGCATGACTGCTCTCAACATCATCTTTGGAAGAGCTAGCGGACATCTTGGGAACAACATCCATCTCTCGGAAGCACATTGAAGCCAGAAGTTGCTCCAAATCGCTCTTGACAACCTCTTTTGAGCAACTTGCAGTCTTGAAAGCTCACAACGACACATTCTTTCTGGAATCCAAAGAACCAGCTCATACAACGGATGGACACCACCTCTCAAAGCACTACATAGAACAGCCCTTCCAACAAAGGTCTGTCAGGGACGACAGACTCGAGAGGGGGGGGAGTGTTGAAGCTCAAAGTCAAGAACAAAGCACAGAAGCATATCAAAAGGTGGACACACAAGGAAAGGGAGCAAGTAGGGAGCTCCAAGAAGTGTATGTCAAATTTTCAGAAGAATCCCCTACAAAAATAGTGATTTTCATCACTAAAAACCATTGTAAATACCATTATCTATTTTTAGTAACTCCATTTTGGTCAAGCGGAGGAGTCCTCGAGCTTGAGGAGTATTAGAAGTACCATCGTACCAATTTTCATAAATTTTAGACTTCGTTTGAGCCCTCAAATAAGCCCTGGAACCTAATTTTTAACTAGGCCGGACACTAGGTCTGGACAGGGCCAAAACTAGTCAAAAAACTATAAAAAGAGCTAGAGAACTCATTTTTGGGGTTAGCTGGTTAGAGAATAGAACTTTTGTAAGAGAACTCTTTGGCAATCTAAGCTTTCCATTGTTCCGCTCTTTGATCTTACTTTGTGCGCGTGTGTGTGTATGTGTGTGCATGTTTGTGTGCTTTCACTCACGCACTTGTGCCTTCACTTGCTCGTGGTCTTCATACCAGTCCTCACGTCTCCGCGGATTGACAATTAAAGGAGGTGGTGCTTACGCTTGAGCTACAATCATTTTTCTTGGTTGCTTTTGCTTCAACCCATTTGGTCAGGTAGTCTGTGGCTACAATTATATACTCGGCATGGGATCCTTTCGCTAGTGGGCTGATAGGTCCTATGAAGTCTATTCCCCATTTCGTGAAAGCTCTCGCACTCATCATGGGTCTAAGTGGCATTTCATTTCTCCTAATTGGATATTTGGTTTGTTGGCAAGTATCACACCGTTGCACATATGTTACAACATCTTGATGTAGAGTTGGCCACCACATTCCAGCAAAGAGGATCATTTTTGCTGTTTTATCTGCAGAGAAGTGCCCTCCTGCAGCTTCTGTATGTGCCATCTCTAAAACAGAAAGATATTCATCTTCGTGAATGCACACTCGTAATTGGTTATCTCTTCCTCGTTTAAAAAGTTGTTTTCCTATAATGGCATAATCCTTACTTTGTTCTACAAGTGCACGTTTCCTTGCTGTAGTGGCTCCTTCGGGGTATTCTTGAGTCTTTAAGAACTTCACCAGAGGCATGCTCCATCCCGGTGCTACTGTGGAATAGCATAGAGTTGAGTTCTCTTCTGGATTTTGTTCTTGACAGATTTGGCATGCTGATACATAGTTATGTGTGTCTCTCTGCATGGTTGGCCAATATATGCCAAATCTCTTGAGTGTTTGCCACGTTCCATTTGCATTCAAATGAGTTCTCTATTGGTTTACATGTGCTTTCTGAAGCCACATTTCTTGTTCCTCTTCTTCCACGCATCTCATTAATAATCCACTTGAATCCTGGTGATACAAACTTCCCGCAATGATATGAAGGTTTTTAGTCTTCCAGAGATCTTGGGTTTGGTTTGGTGGGATCCCATCTTTAGGTCCATGTGTAAGTATAGGGATCAACCTTTCTGCCCATTGAGGACATACTTCCAGGTTAAAAAGATACGTATCTGGCAAATCATCGGGTACTCCTATGGGTGGTTCTCCATGGGTCATTCTTGATAAGTGGTCTGCTCTTATGTGGGTATTTCCTTTCTTGACTACTACCTCAAAATCAAACTCCATTAGCAATAAAAACCATCGTACTAGTCTTCCTGTATTACAAGGCTTGTTGACTAGGTACAATAGGGCTTGATGATCAATGAAAAATTTGAATTTGTTTGCCAACAGGTAATGTCTGAACTTTTTGACTGCGTACACCATCCCTAGGCCTTCTCTCTCAGTGGTAGTATAATTGCGTTCTGCTTGATTTAATTGTCTACTAGCATAGGCTATAGGGTGGTCTAGTTTTCCCGTATCTACAGGTTGAGCTAAGATGCAACCAATGGCAAACTTGGAAGCATCCACATGAATGTGAAACGGCTTATTCTAGTTAGGTACTCGAAGGATTGGTGCTGAACTCAATCGATTCTTTAACTCGTTGAAGGCTTTTTCACATTCATCGGTCCAATTAAATTGTGTCAATAATGCATAAAGAGGTCTAGCAATTATGGCGTACATATGTATAAATCTTTGATAGTATCCACAATGTCCCATAAATGCTTGAACTTCTTTAGTAGTCTTAGGTCTTGGTAATTCCAAAATTACCTTGATTTTGTCTTCATCAGTTGAGATTCCATTTTTGGAGACAATATGTCCTAATATTTTCCCTTGTCTAACCATGAAGTCACATTTTTCTAGGTTGAGGCATACTCGGTATTGTCTACATTTGGCAAAGATCTTCTCTAGTTCTGGGATGTGCTCTGATCGTATAGCTGAATAAGTACAAAGATCATCCACGTATACCTCCATACTCTTTCTTAGGAATTCTTTGAATACATGGCACATCAATCTTTGGAAGGTAGCCGGGGCATTAGTTAAACCAAAAGGCATGACTCTAAAGGCGTATACTCTCCATTCAGTTGCGAACGCTGTTTTATGTTGGTCCTCAGGAGCAATAGCTACCTGATTATACCCTGAAAAGCCATCCAGAAAGCTATAGACTTCCTTTCCTGCTACCCTTTCCAAGAGATGATCTGTAATTGGTAATGGGTAACTATCTCTTATGGTTGCAGCATTTACTTTCTTTAGATTGATACACACTCTCAACTTTCCATTCTTTTTCGGTACTACCACCAACGGTGACACCCATTCTGTGTGCTCAATCTCGTATGTGAATCCAGCATCTAGTAACTTGTCTATTTCTTCCTTTATTTTGGCTGAATACACATCATTGTATGTATATGGTCTTTGTTTAGAAGGTTTGGCTTCGGATGTCATGGGGATTCTATGCGCACATATAGAAGGGTCGACTCCTTTCAAGTCCTTATAAGTCCAAGCAAAGACATCCCGATATTCTCTTATGAGATGAATTAACTCTTGTTCTTCCTCTAATGAGACATCCTGTCCTATGAAGGTATATCGTTCTTCTCCTTCTTCTACAGTTACTACTATCTTCTTGGCTTGTTCTTTATTGTCATAAGCTATTCTTGGCTGTGCCTCTCTTTTAGGCATTTGAATAGCAATTTTCCTCTCTCCTACTTCATATTTCTTGAAGTGAGCTGGTACTTCAAACTGATCTTGGGGTTTATTTTCTTCATCTTCTAATTCTCTTTCTAATTCCCTCTTCTGTGTGAGTTCCTGGTGTTCGTTATTGGTTGTGATATTTATGTTAGTGGTACTATTCCCTAGATCCATTGGTTCGGGTTCCATTTCAATGCTCTCATAGTCCTCCTTCCAGTCTTTCTCGATCATTTCTCCTTCTTCAGCCTCCTGAAGGACTACCACATACAGGCTCACATCATAACCCTCCTCATCGATACATTCGTTCATGGTCACTACTTCTTCGTTTACACAGACATCGAGGGTCGCTAAAATTTCCATCCAACCGTGTGGTTCAAATTCTTCATTCGGAAATACTTGTGGCATGTAAGCTGGATCTTGTACAGACCTCGCTATTCCTTGTTTCTGCTGCCATCCTTTTCTTCTCTCCTCTTCCTTCTTTGCAGCTTGGCATATCCATAGATGAGTGTCCTCGTTCATCCAAGATTGATCACCAGAACCTACGCTATGAATTGATTGATCGTCTTCCTCCTTATGAATTTGATTCCATTGTAGAGGTGGAACATCTTGATAAGTGTACGTATGTAGGTTAATTCTAGTGGTGGTTCCTTCATGTTGTAGGTACACCGCATCTTTTCCCCAATCTTGTACGACCTTTAACTGTCTCATGAAAGGCCTTCCCAGGATCATTTCATAATTGCTTGGCCTTTCGAAGTGGCAAATTGCTAGAGTGTGTTCGAATTCCACTCCACACGTAGTGAAAACTACTCGTTCCAACAATCCTAAGGGTCTTTCTGTATGTCCGTCTGCCATTTGTATTTTCATGCGTGTTGGTCTTAACGCTGGTTTTCCCCATTTCTCCCAAATTTCTTTGGTAGCAATACCAACACCAGCTCCCGAATCTAAAATGGCTTTGGTAGTGTATCCCATATAAGTAATTGGAAGGCAGGTATTTCCTTCATCTCCCTCACTAAAGTCTCCTACCTTATCCACTGGGATTCTCATCGTGTTTACTTCGTCTGCTATCTCTTTCTTCTTCTCCTTGACCTCCCATTGATTGAATAATTTCTCCTTCAAATGTGGTTTTACCTTCAACAGTTCTTCGAATGTTAGGGTACAAGGGATTTTTATCTCTCTAAGGCATTGTATGATCTCAGATGTTTGGATTGATGGGTTCGTTTCTCGTTTCCTCGTTGAGGGGATACGATACAATTCTGAATTGTGTTCGTACTCCCCTGTGTAATTGGGCAGTTCATTTACACCTTCCTCTCCTTGGTCGCTTGCATCCCTCAGAAAAACTTCTTCTGAATTTAGTTCAGGTATTGAACCCTCTATTTCATTTTCTGCTTCTAGTTCTTCAAAGGGTGGTTCTATTCCTTCCACTTTCTTCCATTTGTCCTCTTGAACCCCTGCCCATAGATCTTTAGTCCATTCTCCTTCTACTTCGGGAACCATGGATCCTTCCCTTCTCTCAATATTACGTTCATCATTCTGTGTTCTACTCACTTCAGGCTTTTCATGAGTGTTTACACACTCTTGGAATTCTCCTTCAGAAATTCGGGTCTTGGGTAAAGGCGATGCAGGTTTCTCTAGGGTCTGTTGGGCAACTTCTATCAATTTCTTGCAGATCTCCAGTCTTTCTTTTTCTAAGTCGCCTCTTGGATATTCCCTCTCATGTTGTTCTATGGTAGGTCCTGCTCTTATTCGTGCCTTGTATGCCTAAATCCACATGGCTAATTCTTCAGGCATCGGGTCAGCTAACACTGATCCTACCTCCTCTTTTTTGTACTGTTCATCTTTGTTTCCTTCTTCCCTCTTCGGTTCTTCTTTTGGTTTTCGTTCATTTTCCTCCTTTTCCTTCTTTTGTAACAACTTCTTTTCTTTTATCCTATCTCTTCGGTGCTTCCATCTCTGGGACCTTTTACTTGCAATACTTTTCTCGGGTTCTTCTGAGTCTTTGTGTTGACCTAAGCACCAACTTAGGGACTTGCGGAGAAAGAGACTATACCTCGATCCCCTCTCAAGTGCATATAGTGGGGATACACGCTTTTAATTATCAATCCAAAGAGTATACAAACCTAGCCGAGTGTATGAGGACATGCAATCATGTAATGATCAATGCAAATGAACTACTCAAAGAGTGTAAATAAGGTCAGGACTTATCCAACAAACTTCAACTGTTGGTCATGGCAAAATGCTACTTGGTGCAGTAGCCGTCAGTATTTTGGACCTTTCTCCCAGCTCCAAACTCCAAATATAGCGAATAGCATATGCGTTTCAAAGCTCTCGAGAAGACGCATCCAATGGCAGTTCACTTAATTCTTACCGTCCTACTTCAAGTTATGGGCAAAATACTGAGTCGCGGGAAATCTTTCCTACACTTCAGCACTTCCTACACTTCGTACACACATTACCTACAGCAAACAATAGCTCTCATGGATAGACAACAAACCCAAGCACTCTTTTCAAGCAATACACATGCATATGAGCTCACAGAGAAGAAGATATGGAGTGAAGAAGACACAAATTCGAATTTCTGTGCTCTCTATTCTCACAATGGCAAAAAGTTCTTTACAAAGAGTCACATTTGACTTATATACTAGTGCCCTAAAAATGGTCCTTTCACACAAGAGACCGGCACTTTATTCACTAAAAGACAAATTTTCTACTATTTTACATGGGTAAATCTCTAATCTTCTGTGGGGATGCATCTAGAGGACTCCTCTAGTGCATTTACAACGGGAAATATATTACAAGAATGATTATGATACAAAAATATGATGTCCATATCGGAAAAATTTTGGGGCCCGTCTTTTTCTCTGCTTTGTACTTTCTTTAGCTCTGCAACACTTTCCCCCTCTTCGTCTCTGTCATCCCTTAACAGGCTTTGCTTCTTGTCCTCGGTTTGTTGTCTGCACGCATCCAGTGGTCAGTATTGCCTGATTCTTGATCTTGCATTACGTTTTAGAGGCGCTCTGGTTTGTCCTGGCTTGATGCATTCGACTTGCTTGCCCACAACCCTTAGAGTTAGACTGACTACCTGATATGTTGCAGTCTAATTCACCTATAGGTTCATTGTTCTGGGTTGCCATGCACGCGTCCAGTGGTTGAAGAAGCAACAATGACCGTTAGACAATTGGGTATCTTATCCGAGGTTTGTCCTTTGCTTCTGTTTTTGGCTTACTTTAAGAGTTCTGAATACACGCACCCAGTGGTCGAAGAAGCAATAAGGACCGTTAGAGAATTTGTTATTTTGTCTGATCTATGTCCTTAGCTTCTGTTTGTGCCCCTTGGTATTCCGTATATCACATATCTGGGTTGCTGTATTCAGTTGGGTTGCCACGCACGCCACCAGTGACTTATGTCGTGCTTGTAGTACTCTGATTTGTCCTGGTTGCAAACATGTGACCCCGTTGTATTGCTTTGAGCCTCTTTACTTTCTTCCACCGTGTAGGACCTGGATGATTTGTGTTGTTGCCTGATGCGTGCCCCTGCGGGGCTCTGTGCAGAGATGGGTAATGCGCCCCTGGGGGGCTTCCTGCAGAGATATGTCTTCAAATATTTCTTTTTAGTGAAGCTGCTTCTTTCGTTGTCTTCTTCTTTTCTTCTTCTTACTTGATTCTCCCTCAACACTACCCCCCTCTTGGACTCTGTCGTCCCCGACAGGCTTTGATAAGCGACGGGCATATGTTTGATAGACTCTTTGCTCTGTATCATTTAGCAGATTTGCTTCACGTATCATGAGTTGTTTCCATTGTTCTGCCTTCACACCGTCGTTGGGTGGCTGTCTGTGATCTGCGAAGAAGCTCAGTTCATATGCCACTAAAGTGGCATTTAAATTAGATGAAATTTTCAAAAAAATTTCTGAATCCATCTCAAAAAATCCTGTAAAGAAAGCTTCTTCGAAAGTCTGCATATATACACTTGGCAAGAACATTAATCTGGAAAAATATGCCATTATTGTTGGTCTGCTAGGCATAACGGATAGATAAAAAATGAGGATGTCCGTGCCTTGATTAATACCGATGAAGTTCAAAAAGGTGTAGGCCGCATGCTTGAATACCTTCAAGACTGTAAGGATCATGCTAAGTATTTTATTGGTCATTTTTACAGTTAAATCGGACATTGTCGCATACTTCTGTAGCCAATAGCCAATGGTTTTGACCATATAATCCTCTGTTGGCAAGTAGTTATGTGGCGGGCTCGAAAGCATAGGATAATTGAGCCATTGCTTATTTATAGTGCCATTTCGTTGCAAGTCCAAAAATTCCCTGGTATCCCTTCTGCGTGGTAGTGGACAAAATGAAGGGTTTACCTGGAATGCATATGGCGCTGCTTGCCAATGCACCCGTAGTGTGGGATGCTTCTCCAAAAATTTCCGTCGCCACACTGGTTGTGCAGCTTCAAACTCTCCTTGAGTGTATGCGAACGTGTCGTGTTTGAAATGCAGCTGCTCATCTGGACTCTTCTGTGTAATCTTCGTTATATAATGTCTGGTTTTCTCTTTCAAGAGTCCGTATGGAATATTGAATGGCTTCATAATTTTTTCCAGGTCTTTACCTTTTATCTTTGCCTCTTTCATAGCTTTGACCACTTCATTTTCAAAATTTTTTGTTAACCGGGACACCACTAGTGCCCGTTCCTTCTGACTTATTTTTGCAGTATAGGGCATTGGATGTTCGTCATGTATGTCGGCCAACTGCTCATGTAGTGGAGAATTAGAGATCGGGTGAGATAGAGGACTTACCTCTACCTCGTCAGTAGGATTCTCCATAGCCGGCACTACTAGTGTCCCGATCGGTTCTTTCTCTTTTATCTGAGTCTTTAATTGTGCTATGCATTCCTCTTTATCTTTTACCTCTTGCATGGCGTCTCTGAGTTTTTCTTTAGTGGCCAACAATTCTTTACCAACGTCAGCTACATTATCCATATTTTCGTTGTAGCTTTGTATCAATTTGGCGTTCACCTTTTGTAATTGATTCCTCAATTCATCTGTTTCATTGGTGTATCGGCTCTTCCATTCCTCTATGTTTGCTTGTTCTTGCTTTAGCAGCTCTTCATATTTTGAGATCTGATCTTTTAATTCATTTTCTTTGGTGTCTGTGGATTCCTGTTGTACGATTGGTTGGTCATATAATAAAGACTTCATCAATTCTTTATTTCTGTTGCGGAGGTTGTCGTTCTCTTCCATATACAACTTGAGTTGTTGTTCTAATAGCATGCTTCTCATTTTCATTTGTCTTTCTCAGCCTCGCTCGCATCGTGTAACCTTTGTAACTCTATTAGTTGTGTATGCATCTGTTGATTCTGAGCGATGGATGCCACATGTTGTAGCTTGATTGCCAGCACCTCTGCATCTTTGACTGCCAATTCTTTTTGTGCTTCAATCAATTGTGCCGAGAGCTGCTCACTCATGATTTGAAATTGATTCTTTTCTCTTCTTGCCTGATCATAGTCAGCATCTCTTTCCATCAACTGTTGTTGAGTGTCCATGGCCGTCTGAATCATCTGCTTGACTACCGGCTTCAGCTGCGTGACATCCACGTTCAGCCATGTTTTCAGAATGCTTGGTTCTTCGCCGGTATTAACATCTTTGCCCTGCGCGATATGTAATGTATTGTCATGGGGCTGCCTAATCTGAAGCTGGATCCTTGGCTCAGCCCCCATGTTTGCCGGTTTTTCTTGAGGTGTGTTATCCGGTACCTCTATCACAATTTTTTCTTTTCTGTGTAACTCTTCTGTTTCCTTACTTGCTGGAGTTTGGAGTTCCTCTTTGATAGGTGGCTTTACATAAGTAGCATTGGTAGGAGCTTCCTTGATGCTTATCTTTGTAGTATCATTCAACTGAATGACATGCTCCGGTTCAATGGGATCTTCTGCATTCTGTTCCCGTTCTTCATGACTTCCTGGCGTCACTTCTACTTGATCGAGCTCATTCCATTCTTCTTCTTGAGTTTCTGCCCGTATATCGGTATCCAAGGTATCTTTTTCAGGGTTGGAATCTGTATTGGTGCTGGAATCATCTATCCCTAGTTCTTTGTATCATCCAACCTGTTTTGGTGTCTTCTCGGGACTCCGTTGTTGTTTCTCTTGAATTACCTGCCTATAATGATGACCTTGAATGTTTAAGTTCACCTGCCCTTGCATATACTGATGTGTTTCTTCGAGGGCAGTGGAGAGATCTCTCTTTGTAATAGGCATTTGAGCCGATGTGATCTTCGGTAAGAGATGAGTTCTCTTTGATTGTGGTGTAGCTTGGGCCTCGTCCTCCCTTAAACGCTTTGTACCCCTCATGGTTTTTTGTTTGCTGGTTCCTGCTTCCTCAACCACAACAACTGCTCTCTTTTTCTTAGGGACCGTAGCAGATTTAGCGTATTTGGCGAGTCCTTCTGAGGTCGGCATCTCCCTTAAGCAATTTTTCATCTCGAGAGCTTCATATATCAATAATGTTAATGCAGAACTACCATTCAAGAACTTCTTCTGGCTCCATTTCTTGTGGGCTTCAAATAGCCGTTCTTGGACATACCCTGTTAGATTAATTTTGTTTCCTATTTGTCGCATGGCATGTGACAATAGTTGCACTATAATTTTTTGCGGAGCCGTGTATCTGTGCATATTGGGGAAACAAAAATGTTGATGCACCAGGCGGACAGCATCTTCAATGTCTATTCTGTTAATCTCCAGGAAGGACCTCTTCTTCGGGTCATGACATTCCTCTTTTACATTATTAATTCCTGTTTGATTCCATCCAAAGGCTTTATTGATTATTTCGTGAGTGAATCGGATGGTTTTCCATGTTCCTACTTTATCCAATACTCGTGCTTCTGGGACGGATATTTTTGTTGCAGCCGGTTGCATGGTATTCATGACTTGTGCACATCTTTGAAAGTCTGGAACATAGATTGGCAATTTGAGAAATGCCTCTATGCCTGCTTGTGTCCATACATCTTCAATATGAGGTAACCCTTGTATTGTTGTCTTGAAATCCTGTGACATGATTGGAAAATAGTGATCTGTATCCATAATCTTGATAGTTGCCATGAAGATGAGTTCCGAGACTGGTTGGTCATCACGGAACCAATGGCCTCTTGCTCTTGTTACCGATTCCAATGGAAGAAGCGGCACCTCTTCCTGTTGCGTAGATTCTGAATCAATAGACGCCATCTGCACTCAATATAGAGCATGAATTAGTGGTCATATATTATCAAAACTCCTCCTTTGTTTGTTTGTCATAAGCTCGATATTGCTCCGAGTGAATGGTGTCGCCCCTTTCCCGTGTGTGTGAGAAAGGTAATACCTGAATTTTTCACATATTTAAGTATTTTTATGTTTTCATCTGAAAAGGAAAACAGAAAATTTAGTTTATAGCCGAAGCGATTATTATTATTTTTTTGTAGTGATTTCCTTAATGTATGTACAAGTGCTCTCCTATTTCCCAATGAGGAAAATGTGCTTGACTATCCTGAAATAGAAGAAGGATGTGCCGAATGCTTGGCCTTGTATTGTGGCCCTATCATGCTTACTTTAGGTGCATCAAGAACTTCATGAGTGTAATGGAAAGCTTCATCTCTACGATCCTCAGCTCCTCGTGGTTGCTTTGGTTTCCAGATCCCTTTCGTGAACACTAAGGGAGGTCGTTTCGTTTCCTTGATGCTTACAACTCCTTTTGTTCTGTTTGCTTCCTCCATTGTTCGAGTGAAATTGGCATTGCTTTTCCAATTTCTTGGATGACTCTTATGTGTTGTTATCTTTCACCTTGTCTGATGTAGTGCCTCTTCCTTTGTCTTTAAAGCCTACTTAGCTGCTTGTTTGAGCTTTTTGGGGATCCATATCTGAAGTCTCGATCTTTGAGCTTCGAGTAAAGTCTTAGGGATCCATACTTGCACTGATTGTTCCGGTATATTCTTTTGTGAAGCTGGTTTGGTGATTCCTATTTCCTTCTTAAGAGTGGGTGCGGACGTTTCTAGACTCTATATTTGATCCTTGCGTACCCACTTATATTTGGGTGGGCCTTGATATGGGTATCTGCTTGTTGGTTTCCAGTGGTGCGATCTTTTGATGTGTGGAGCAGGTGTAGGAGAGCAAGTCTCCTTAACAGTTGGCTTTCCTTCAATTGCATTGGATGACTTTGATTTGAATGCTGACGTCGCTAGGATTGAAGTTTCAGCTTCCATGCGTTTGGTTTCTGACTTGTGAGCATTGTTGATACTTTCTAATGTCCTTTTCTGCACTTTTTTTGAATTTGGTATTATATTTGTTTGAATATCACTATTTTAGCCTACTAGCATACTAGAATATCAATAGATTATTTGAGTGATTACATGATGGCTTCATCGTAGAACACTTGTCTTGGTGCTTCAACTATTGTTAATGCTGCACCTATTCGAATTCGTCCACCTACATTCACTGAAGGGAAGCTGGATGGATCCAACTATACACTCTGGAAGTTCAAAATTTCTACAATTTTGGACTCCTATGAATTACTTGGCACTGTCATGGGACCGATGGGATTGGATCCAGAGCCTATACCAGTTGAAGATCCATGTAATTCAAGATTGATGATTCAGCCAGATCCAGATCTTCTACGAGCTTGGAAGAGGCGGAATGCTGATGCATTATCTGCAATTGTCACTAGTGTAAGTGATTCTGTGCTTACTTTAGTTCAACATACTACTAAAGCACATGAGGCTTGGGGCATATTGGCTCGATAATATGAGACCAAGAACCACACTAGGATACAGAATTTAGAAAATCAGTTGGCAAATGAAAAGCCTTCTGATTCTGAAAAGGGGCTGAAGATTTTATCAAATGGATAAAACATCTTGAAGACCAACTGGCTATAGTTGGTGTTGTTATAACACCAGAAGAGCTAGCTCGAAGATGTGTACATGTTCTTCCAACAAGGTATGATGGATTAGTATCAGCCCTTAACACTCAGGTAAGACCAACTCCCCTCACATTTGAAGAGTTTTGTGTTATGCTTTTAGAAGAAGAGATGCGGTTGAGGAATTGGCAAATCACAAGTGATGTTGCATTTTCCGCAAATGCAAAAGGTAAAGGCTCTTCTGATGTATCAAAGAAGAATCCAAAGAAGAAAAAGTTCACTAGAAGTTGCTTCTATTGTGAAAAGAAAGGCCATGCCATCAATGATTGTAGAAAGAAGCAAGCTGATGAACGGAATGGGACTATAAAATCATCGTGGAAGAACAAAGAGTCTACAAACAACACAGAGCTGGAACTTTGGGTAGCTATTGAAGAGGTATGTTGATCTGCTCAAGCTCGTGTTGATGAACCATGGATTTTAAATAGTGGAGCTTCTCGCCATATGACCAGTAAAAAGGATTGGTATAGTTCCCTAGTGCCTTTGCGGGAATCCATCAATGTAGTGGTGGGAAATGACTCCAAGTGTCCAGCCGAAGGAACTGGAACCCTCTCTTTTATCACTTCTCTAGGAATTGAGAAAAGGTTATCTGATGTTCTCTATGTACCTACACTTAAAAGAAATTTGTTGTCAGTTTCTGCAATAACAGATCGTGGACTCGAAGTTCACTTCAATAAGAGTGGTACAAAAATCATGGATTCATCAGGTAATGTTGTAGGTAAAGGCATACGACGGGATAACTTGTATGAGTTAAGTGCTTTAACTGCTACAAAAGATAAAGATGTAAGCAAGTTATGGCACCAATGATTTGGGCATCTCGGATTTGCAATTTTGAAGGAGATGCAAAGAACAGGGATGGTTGCTCATTTGCCTTCATTTTTAGAGTTACAAGAACCTTGTGAAGCTTGTATGATGGGCAAGCAACAACGAAAGGCATTTCCAAGAGAGACCAGCAATCGATCTCAAGCTCCTCTAGAGTTGGTACATGCTAATCTCCGCAATAAAATGTCTACACTTGCTTTAGGAGGATCTTTCTACTTTTTGCTGTTAGTCGACGATTATAGTAGAAAGATGTGGGTTTATTTCATTCGAGAGAAGGCTGATGCTTTTGAAAAATTTAAAATGTGGCATAACTATGTGGAAAATGAATCAGGAAGGAAACTGAAGAAATTCAAAATAGATAGAGGAGGTGAATTCTTGTCAACAGAATTCAATAATTACTGCAAGGAGCATGGTGTGAAAAGGAAACTTACCGCAGCTCATACACCTCAACAAAATGGCGTTGTTGAGCGCAGGAACATGACAGTAGTTGAAATGGCTCGTTGTATGTTAAAGGCTCAAGACATGCCTGATTCATTCTAGGCAGAAGCAGTCAATACAGCAGTCTACATCCTCAATCCAAGCTACACAAAAGCAGTGAAGGGGATGACTCCTCAAGAAGCATATTCTGGTAAAAAGCCTTTAGTTTTGCATTTCAGAATTTTTAGTTGTTTCTGTTATGCATATATTCCTGATTCAACAAGATCAAAGTTGGATTCAAAAAGCCAAAAGTGTGTCTTCCTAGGATATAGAAAGCATACAGGTTGTGGGATCCTAAGGCAGCAAAGATTTTTGTCAGCTGAGATGTGGTGTTTGATGAATGACCACACTTAGTAGAAGATAAAGGTAAATCTACTATCTCATCAAACGGAGAAATATCTCACCTTGTGCCTATCAAAAGACAAGTTAAAGTTGAGGAGGATGAAACATTTGATGGAGAAATTTCCTCAATAAGAAGCCAACCAGTTGTAGCTGCACAACGTAAGCCACTACCAAAGTGGGCACAACAGCTCTTTGATGATCACAATCCACATGTAGATGTACCATAATCATCGGATGGATTACGAAGATCAAAGAGAATAGAGGAGCAAAGAAGAGCCTCAGAACACATTGTTAACATGGCTCTAATGGCAGATATCATGGGCTCGATAAAGGAATCGACCACCATTGAAGAATCCCTTGATGATCCAGGTTGGAGAGCGGCAATGCTGTTGGAGTATGATAGTATACTAAAAAATGATACATGGGATCTAGTCGACTTGCTGCCAAAGAAGAAGGTAATAGGTACTAAATGCATTTGGAAAGCTAAGTATAAAGTAGATGGAACATTAGAAAAGAATAAGGCAAGATTAGTTGCACAGGGTTTTTCACAGATCGAAGGATTTGATGTTCAAGAAACTTTGCGCCAACAGCATGGATGACAACTATTCGGACAGTACTTGTAGTTGTTGCACAAAAGGCTTGGCATATTTTCCAGATGGATGTCAAATCTGCATTTTTGAATGGTCACCTCAAGGAGGAGGTATATGTATCTCAACCACCAGGTTTTGAGGTGCCCAATTCAGAAAATAAATTTTGCAGGTTGAAGAAAGCTTTGTATGGACTTAAGCAAGCTCCACAGGCTTGGTACCAACAAATAGATCATTTTTCCAAAAATATGGGTTTTTAAAGAAGTAATTCTGATGCTAACTTGTATGTGACAAAAAGGGATAGCAAGCTAGTTGTTGTCATTGTATATATAGATGATTTGATCATTACAGTAGATCAGCAGGAACTCATCAATCAAACTCGGATCAGCTTGGGAACTGAGTTTGAAATGACAGACTTAGGTCTACTCCATTTTTGTCTGGGAATTGAAGTATGGCAAAGGAAGGATGGCATTTTCATCTCACAACAAAAATATGCCAAAGAGATTCTCAAGGCATTTGGAATGATGGACTGCAAACCAACTAGCATACCTATGGAGGTAAATCATTAGTTATCTATGGATGATAACATGCCTGGTGTAGATGATAAGAAGTATAGGAAGGTGGTTGGAAGTTTTATTTTTCTGTGCAACACTAGACCAGACATTTGCTATGTTCTTGGAGTATTAAGCAGGTTTTCCAACAAACCTAAGGAGATTCACTAGAATGCTGGAATGTGAATTCTAAGGTACATTGTAGGAACCTTGGATTTTGGAATTTTTTATACCACAGGTGATACACTCCAAGGATATTGTGATTCAGATTGGGCTCGAGATTGTGATTCTAGAAAATTAGTTTCCGGATATTGTTTCTCACTTGGTTCACGAATATTTTCTTGGGTAAGTAGAAAGCAACCAACTCTCGCACTCTCCTCCACTAAAGCAGAGTACAAAGCAACTTGTTTTGCTTCTTGTGAGGCAGTCTGGTTAAGAAGAGTTCTTGGAGATCTAGGCTTTCCATCAAATGTGGCGACTGTACTCAAGTGTGATAATCAAAGTTGTATGGCTATTGCAAAGAACCCAGTATTTCATGCTCCCACCAAGCACATAGAAGTACAGTACCATTACATTTGTGAGCTAATTGAAGATGAAATTGTGGAGCTAGAATATTGCCCAATAGAGGCAAATTGTGCTGACATATTCACTAAAGCACTTGGAAGAGAGAATCTCAACAGACATCTTCAACAGATGGGCATAGGACCGAAACCTACTTGATTTTTCATCGGTAAACATTGAGGGAGGGTGTTAGTATATGATCAATGTCTACCCCTCATGATTGTATGCACATTATGTAAGGCCCCCGTTATGAGGAGAAGCCAAGCGTGCATTACCCAATTGATGGGAATCCCAACTTGCATGTTGGATAAAGGTCATATTGAACCATGTAAGGTATTGTAAGGAAAGGTAGTTACCAAGGTCCCCAATTGGGGCTTCTGAGGTAGCGAGGAGCAGCCCCTGCTAGGGGGTCAAAGGGGCCAGCGGGCCCCCTGGCTGGGGGGTCCCAGGGGGCCAGTGGGCCCCTTGGTGGGGATCCAGGGGCAGCGCCCCCGATGCAATGGTAAAGGGAATATTCCATAGAATATTCCCTATCTAAGTCAAAAATCATGTATATTCCTTAGGTGAGTTTAACTGTTCTAAGCCGTGTATGACAATTATGCGGGTGGTGGCCGCCCACGCTCTACCACCCATGTATAGCTGTCCACGAAAGGCCACCCATGATCCTATATATACATGACTTCTACACTGCCTGACATCAAGTTAAGCCAGCATACCTGTACCTTGTATCTCCCTATCTAGAGTTGTCTAGATCACCATTTAAGCTCTACCTTGAGAGCGCACAGGTGGACAACGCCATCATCTTTGTACTTGCTGTTAGTAGAAAATTGTTGAGATTCTCCTATATCTGTTATCTTCTCTGCTACTGCTCCTTTGTTATATTGCGTAACTATTGTCTTACAAGAGGTCCGTACCAAAGATCCCATCTATGGATCCCATGAAGACTACAAAAACAAAAGGTACAATGCTTAGAAGGGTGGCAAATAGATCGAAGGCACTACCTATCCCATGATGTAAACCCTATATGTATAGGGATCCCAAATGTTCCTCGGTCCCTACAACAACCACTGGGATCCCAGATGTCCAAGTATATGTCTTCGGATCCCATATGTCCCCAGATCATTGGGATGCCATATGTCCTACATACCATGGATCCCATATGTCCATGGAACTAAAAACCAAGGGATGCCATATGTCCCACACATGGATGCCACATGTCCATGAGAAAAAAGGGATGCCATATGTCTAAAACTTCGATCCCATATGTCCAAGTTATGTCTAAGGTTCCCATATGTATTTATATCCTAAAAACCAAATGGACTAAGTGATCCCATATTTCACGTCCCCATATTAAAAGTAAAAGGGTCATCACATGGAGGGGGGTGTTGAGAGTTCCATGCTCCACCCTCTTGTTCAAGCTCACTTTCATTCTGAGGTGAGCTCATTTATCACACATTTAAGGGAATTCTCCCAAACCCCATATAAGACCAGATATCAAGCTCAACATGTGATGATCCAGGATGACACGTACTAGTTTTTCTCTTCTCTGACATGTATAGTGGTCATGCCGGTATACGCCAGGGATACTTCATTGAGCTTTATTAGATTTATCTACCGAGAGTGATGGCACATTTGTTTCTTTCCAGCTCACTCATTTGCGGACATTAGGTTTTTCCTTATGTACTGATCTTTATATTTTGCACTTGTTGTATTCTTGTTTTTGGGTCATTCTTGTACATTCCTTTTATGTAATAGAAGAAGAAGAAGAAGATCATTCTTCTTTGCCTCAATCTGTGTGTGTGCTTCTCCTTGAGAGTGAGAGTGTGTGTGTACTCTCTTCCTTATCTCCTTTCTCGTGACATGGTATCAGAGCCAGCGTGGCTGTAGAGAGCTCATGGAGAAGGCAACGGTGAAGACTATGCGGTAAGGCGTGGAGAAAACATGACTTCACAAACGGCCTCCGTTTGCTACGAAAATCGCCGTGAAGGTAGAAGACCTCATATCAAAGTTTCGGAGCCATCTCGACCTCCATTTTGAGCCTGCAAGGTGGGGCCCACAAAAAAACTAGATCAGTTTCAGAAACTGTAACTTGCATTGTGTTCGACGATACTCATATATTCGAGATCTAGAATTTCAAGCGATTCCATGTACTATTGATACATGAAAACTGTGTTTTTCTGAGATCAAACTATCACGTCATAGTGCGATAGTGTTCAAGCAGAAGTGCTGCTTGTAGTGTGTTGCGGTGTTGTGAATTGTTGTCGAATTGGCAAACGCAGATGGAATGAGTCAGCTTATGAGCGATGAGCTGGACAAGAACAACTTCCATGCTTGGAGATTTAGAATGACGAATTTCCTGATGGGAAAAGGCTACTGGAAGTACATCAAAGGAGAGAATGAAAATGCTTTGTAGTTACTAGAAAGGAATCGAATTGCTGAACAGTTAAGAGCATTTGAGGAATGGAATCAAGGAGCACGAAGGTAATGTATTGGCTATCTGTTAGCATACAGGATAGCATGATTGGACACATACAAGATGCCAAGACTCCAAAAGAGGCTTGGAACAGTTTGGTCACTTTGTACGAGACCAATACAAAGGCACGGAAATTGCAACTCAAGAACGAGCTGCATACATTGGAGAAAAAGATTATGTCGGTAAGTGACTACACTCTGAAAATCAAAAGCATATGTGAGTCACTTGCATCTATTGGCGTGAATGTAGATGATGATGATAAGGTGGAAGTGTGCCTTCATGGTTTAGGAGCTGCATATAATTAGTTCAGAACTTCCATACAGACCAGGGAAAATATTCCGAATTTTTTTGATCTGGTATCTATGCTGATTATTGAAGAAAAGAATCTTGGTAAGGACTCAAACTCCCAAGGAAATCCTAGTTCTGAGCAGGTATTCTACTCTGGTAGAGCATGAGGCAAAAGTAGAGGTTTTGGAAGTGGAAGAGGAAATAGTAACCAAGACCAAGGTCAACAACAGAATCATGCAGGAGGAAGAGGAAAGTTTTGAGGCAGGGGGAGCCAAAGAGGTCGTAGAAATTTCCAAAGAAATGATTCAGGTATGATAGTAAAGGATGTTGGAATTGTGGTAAACCTAGACACTTTGAACGTGATTGCAGGTTAAAGAATCAAAATAACAGAAGGCAGCAAAACAACTATGCATCCACAAGTGCAGATGATTCTGAGAATCTGTTTATGATTCAACATCACATGATGAATATGATGTCTGCTGGTGTTTCAAAATCGAATGATAATGTCTTGTATGTTGATTCAAGTGCTTCAAATCACATGACCAATCATGTAGAATGGTTTAATAGTTTGTAGAAAATGCCAGTTCTTGGATATGTTGAAACCGGTGATGATACATCGCATCCTATTGAGCATACAGGAAACATAGCATTGTCTATGGAGGACGGGAAGAAAACATCTTGCTGATGTGTTGCATGTTCCAAATATAACAAAGAATCTGGTTTCTGTTGGATAAATGGTTGACCAAGGATTACAAGTCAGGTTCAATGCTGATGGATTATATGTAGAAGAGTACAAGCAGGATGGATGATTGGTTGCCAAAGGAAACAAAGTGGGTAGGATGTTCACCTTAAATGTGAAGATTCCTGAAATGAATGCAGCCATGTTTGCAAAAGATGCAGGAGTTATTGCAGATATAGAGATATGGCACAAACGGATTGAACATGCAAACTTGCAAAGGTTGAAAATGATGCAGTCAAAGGAGATTGTCCATGGACTACCAAATTTCAAAGTTGCAGAAATGCAAAAGGTATGTGTAGCATGTCAATTTGGTAAACAGTCAAGAGCATCATTTCCACATGACAAGCATGTTAGTGAGAATGTACTAGAAGTAGTACATACAGATGTTTGGGTCCAGCAAAGACCACATCTATGGGCGGTTGCAGGTTTTATGTTACCTTCATTGATGATCATACACGCAAAGTATGGGTATATTTCATAAAAGAGAAGAGCGAGGTGTTCACTCACTTCCAGAATTTTAAAGCTATGGTGGAAAAGCAGATAGGGAAGTACATTCAAATATTAAGATCTGATCGAGGAGGTGAATACATGTCAAATGAGTTCAGCAATTTTCTAAAAAATCGTGGAATTCGGCGTCAGTTTTCATGTAGGTACACACCACAACAGAATGGTGTTGCTGAACACAAAAATAGATATATTGCAGAAATAGCAAGAGCCTTGATGGCTGAGAAGAATATGCCTCATTGTTATTGGGCAGAAGCTGTGGATACTGCTGTATACAACATGAACAGAACTCCAACTGCTGCTGTACATCAAGTTACACCTGAAGAGAAGTTTACAAGTAAAAAGCCAAACTTATCACATCTGAAAGTTTGTGGCTGTATTGCATATGTACATGTTCCAGATGAGTTGAGGACAAAGCTTGATCCGAAAGCAGAAAAATGTGTCTTCATTGGATATTCCCTTGAGAAAAAGGGGTACAAATGTTATAACCCACTCACACGACAGGTGAAGGTGAGCAGAGATGTGGTATTTGATGAAATGTCAAGCTTTTATGCAGACGCCAAAGAAGGACTGAATCTTGAACCAAATGACAAAAAAAAGGTTGAAAAATCTAGTGCAGAATCTCAAGTTTTGAGTGGACCGGATGCATCACCAAGCAATAGTTCCAACTCAAATCCATGGAGTGGAAGATTGCATGGAAATTTCAGTCCAGCAAATTCATCAAATACATCCAAGAAAGGTAAAGAAAAGCTTTCTGCTGGTAGTAAAACAGATGCAGGTTTTGAAGATGTTGATGGAGATTCAAGTGGTTCAGAAAAGAGTATTGATGAGGAACTTGGATTGCCCTCTGTGAAGACTCCAGGAGTAAGAAGTGCACATGCAGAGGATACAAGAAGAAGTGACCCAGGACCAAGAAGATCTGGGAGGATGCGTAATTCAGTGCAACGATTGACATATGATAGTTACATGGCTCGCCATTGTGCCTACATGACAAAGGTAATACAAGATGTTGAACCTTCTTGTTTTGAAGATGCAATTGGTAATGCAGATTGGGAAAAAGCTATGGATGAGGAGATGGCTGCACTTTATGGAAATGATACATGGAAGCTGGTTCCATTGCCACAAGGAAAGAAATCCATAGGCTACAAATGGGTTTACAAGGTAAAGCATAATGTTGATGGTAGCATAAGCAGGTATAAAACACGATTGGTAGCTAAAGGTTATGCACAGACATATGGCATTGATTATGAGGAAACATTCAACCCTATAGCTAAAATATCTACTATCAGAACACTTGTTGCACTAGCTATAGCAAAAGGATGGACTTTGCATCAGATGGATGTGAAGAATGCTTTCCTACATGGTGAGTTACAGGAAGAAGTATATATGGATTAGCAACAAGAATATGAAGATTCAAAGCATCCAGAATATGTTTGCATGTTGCAAAAGGCTTTGTATGGGCTGAAGCAAGACCCTTGTGCATGGCATGCAAGGATTGCTGATTACTTAACCAACATTGGGTTCTTTATGTGTGATGTAGATCACTCACTATATGCAAGGAAGGCTGATGATGGCATCACTATTGTGGCTATTGATGTTGATGACCTGATTGTAGGTGGTGATAATGAAGAAAGCATCAAAGAGGCAAAGAAACTTCTTATGTAGGAATTCGACATAAAAGATCTTGGTGTGCTACGCTATTTCTTGGGCATTGAGTTTATACATACAGAAATAGGTATATGGATGTCACAAAGGCAATATTCCTTGAATATGCTGCAAAAGTATGGTATGACTGATTGTAAGCCGATTTCTATGCCATTAGATCATAATTTGAAATTGGATACTACATCAGGTGAAGCATTGGAAAATGCTACTATGTACAGGAAAATTGTGGGAAGTCTTATATATCTCACAATTACAAGGCCTGATCTAAGTTATACTGTTGGACGTGAAAGTCAGTTTATGCAGGTTCCCAGGAAGCCACATTTGGATGCTCTGAGGCGCACTCTACGTTATGTGAGTGCTACTTTGGATTATGCATTGTTTTATGAAGCTGGTGTGGAGCTGCAGGTTCATGGATACACCGATGCAGATTGGGCTGGTAGTACTCTAGATAGAAGATCTACTAGTGGCTTTCTTTTCACACTTGGAGGTGCAGCCATTACATGGAGCAGCAAGAAGCAACCCACTGTTGCTTTGTCGAGTACAGAGGCTGAGTATAGAGGTGCTGCAATGGCAGCATGTGAGGCATCATGGCTAGAGATGTTACTTGCATATTTAGGTGTGGAAGTGCAAAAGCCTATCACTATCTATTGTGATAATCTTAGCAGCATACAGTTAGCACGGAACCCTGTTTTCCATGCTAGAACAAAGCATATCGAGGTACATTATCACTTCATCAGAGAGAAGGTATTAGCAGGTGATATTGATCTTGTTTATGTGAAAACAGATGAGCAGGTTGCTGATATTTTCACCAAAGCACTTAGAGCTAAGAAGTTGAAGAAGTTTTAGAAGATGCTTGGATTACATGATATGGCGTTGAGCTTGAAGGGGAGTGTTGAGATATCAAGCTCAACATGTGATGATCCAGGATGACACGTACCAATTTTTCGCTTCTCTGACATGTATAGTGGTCATGCCGGTATATGTCAGGGATACTTCATTGAGCTTTATTAGATTTATCTACTGAGAGTGATGGCACATTTGTTTCTTGCCAGCTCACTCATTCGCAGACATTAGGTTTTTCCTTATGTACTGGTCTTTATATATTGCACTTGTTGTATTCTTGTTTTTAGGTCATTCTTGTACATTCCTTTTATGTAATAGAAGAAGAAGAAGAAGATCATTATTCCTTGCCTCAATCTGTGTGTGTGCTTCTCCTTGAGAGTGAGATTGTGTGTGTGAGCTCTCTTCCTTATCTCCTTCCTCGTGACAAGAAAGGCCTCCCTTCACTCCTCACAAGCCATTCCACTCTAACTCATTGCCAACAATGTGCATCCTCTCCTAATGCATTCTTCATGCTCATAGAGCATCTCATGTAAGTCATTTCCATTTCTACTTTAATTCATTTCTTCATGTTTCATATCTTTTATTTCTTCCTCCATAATTTTGTTTATCGTGTAAGTACTAGTAGATTAGGAGTAGTTGCAAATAAATATTGTGTAATTAGTAGTAGATTAGGAGTAGTTGCAAATAAATATTGTGTAATTAGTAGTAGATTAGGAGCAGTTGCCAAGAGTGTGCATCCTCTCTTCATGGAGTCTCCATGCTCATAGATCATCTCATGTAAGTCATTTCCATTTCTACTTTAATTCATTTCATCATGTTTTCATATCTTTTATTTCTTCATCCATGCTCTTGTTGTCATTTCAACAATAGTAAGCAAATAAATATTTAATTAGGTAGTGCCAAGTGTAACATACCCGGAGAGATGCCATGGTACTCATCTCATTGACTATATCACCATTGCCATGTTTGAATCCCAAGATGAAAACATGGGGTGCACGTGCATGTTGGAAGACATTAAATGTCATCTACATAAGATCAAAATTCTCACGGCCATCTCAACGGCCACATCTATAATTTTCTATAAACCGGGGAGCCATTGCGTGATGGTAGACATCATGTGACCAATAGTAGGAGGACCTTGAGGTGGTGTTAAATAGGGGTAATTGAGCTAACCTTGGAACTGCTTATTATTTTTTAGTTTAATTGCAAAAGTTCTCCAAGAGCAATGATAAGGCATGGGACCATAGCATGGATTACACTTGAGGTGCAAAGGGGCTTTGGTCTTGGGTATACATTGTAATAACTCTTTCCCCTAGTTTGGTTGAAAAATATGGGCTTGTCGAGTGTTTGGTGGTAGGTCCACTCGCTCAAAGTATGTTGCATGGGTCGGCTTCTTCCGCATGATTTTCCCAATGGCTAAACTTTATTCTCCCATGTAAATAAAATATGGTTTATATTGTAATTCTTTGATGGAAATATACCATCCTGGTGACAATTTTGCAAAATAGGGAGACTTAAGAATAGTCTCCTCAAGACTATCAATGGCCTATAAGTGTGCTTTAACACGTGTTTGGTGAGTTTTTCCTGATTCTTCTATGGGCTCCATCCATGCCAATGTAGAAAATTTGAAGGGCTCCTAAGCTTTGCCTATAATATACCCAACAGTTGTTGTTGAAGAATCAATCACAAATTGGCATAAATTTCAAGGTCAAAGTCTAAGAAGAAAAGCACATGCCTATGTGAATGGACGATTTCACACATGTAATGTATTTTTAAAGTTACATTGAACTTTGGTTCTACAATTTTCAAAAGTCATGAGATTGAGAAAATATGTATAAGTTATTTTGTTTTAATAGATGCAAAGAGAGAGAGAGAGGAAGAGAGAGAGATAGAGAGAGAGCATAAGAGAGAATATGAGAAATAGAGATTTTATATGACAGAGAAATAGTGGAGCTTCTCTGAGTAAGAAATCATCAGTAAGCTTCTAGCTTTTTCATAGCTATGAGGAGAACTAATTAAAGTTTTGTTTCAGAGACTCTCTCCTCCATCTCCATGCTTTGTCTATTGTGTTAATGATTTCAAAACTTCAAGTTTCCCAAGCAACTCAATGCCTGGCATCGAATTTGAGCTGATAAGTTCTTATTTCATTCTCTAAGTTTTATCTACTATTGAGTCTCCTTCAAAACATGAAGTTTCTGAAGTAGCTTGATGTGTGGCAACAGATTTCAATGTAAAGTCAATGCCTAGCATCGAATTCGCACATAAAAGTGGTGTTCTTCATATTTCTGTTCAAAGCGGTATTTCAGGTGCTAACAAAGTGGCCAAAAACACACCAATTCAATGCTTAGCATCATATTCATGCTCCAATTCAACCCTAGGTTGAAAACCTTTGTATTTAGATAGGTGCTTTTACTAAAACAAGAAAGATTTGCTATTTTGGCAGCTCATATTGGATTAACTTGGAAAGGCCATAACTTTGAAAGTTTATTGGAAAGCTCTTCTCTTTTAATTACATTCACTAGAAAAATCTCGACAAAATAGTATTTGTGCTAAGAAAAATAAACAAAAGACTAAAGGTATGTAATTTTAGTGACTAGAAATTTCTCAAGACGTAGAGTTCTTAGTTCTGGCTATCGTTTGTGTTTGGAGAAGCATTGAGTTAATGGTGACCATAGAGGTTTTCTAGTGTCACATCAATACATTTATTTTGATGTTTCATACATCAATAAGTGGTATCAAAGCATAAAGGTTCTAGAGAGCAGAAGGCATCAAAAGTTGAAGCAAAAGCAAAGAATTATGACATATCATATCTCCATTGACAAATGGGAGAGAGATAATTATCCTACATGGGTAATGAGAATGGAAGCCCTACTTATGAGTAAGGATCTCATGATTTACAGAACAGGTGAAGAAGAGAAGCTAGTATTTGAAGATGAAACGACGAACAAAAGACGAATTGGATGCTTTAAAGCATTGGTAGAAGAAGGATGCAAGTGAAAAGGTCTACATCTATAATACAATTTCAAATCACTTTCTACCACACATCAGAGGATTGGAATCACCTAAAGATACATGGAATGCATTGGAATAGCATTACCAAAATACTACCAAAGCAAGGATAAAAGCAAGTCTATGGTCAAAGTTTACTACATTCAAGAAGAAGCCAAGTCAAAGTATTAGTGATTATTTCACTAAGATGAAGGATCTAGCAGATAGTCTTGGATCCATAGATGAAGATATTGAAGATCATAGATTGACTGCTCAATAGCTTGTTGGTTTGAGAGGAGATGAAATGTGGAAACCTTTTGTCTTGTCCACATAAATTTCTTTGAATCATTATGTTCTATATTTGATTCAATTGCTTGGTTTGATGCTCACATTTGAGCAAGACATGAAGGGAGATGGAGATAAAGGACAAAGTTCTGCAATGTACATGAAGAAAAAGAAGAAAGGAGATAAAGGTAAAGCAAAGGATGAAGAGGAATCAAGTTCTCAAGCTTATTATGCAAGAGGTAGAAGAACTAGTAGAGGAAGAGCAAGAGGTAGAAGAACTAGCAGAGGAAGAGCAAGAGGTAGAAGAACTAGCAGAGGAAGAGCAAGAGGTTTTGGAAGAGGAAAACGTAATCAGAATAATAATGAGAAGGCTGCTGGATTTGTGGATTGAGTAATCATTTGGCTCATGACTATTGGCATAATCATCAAGGATCAAATGAAATTCAGAATAACAATAGCAAATGCAGAGGTGGAAGACATCAAATTTATTCTCAGAGAGGCTGACAAAATCAAAGAGGAGGCTATGGTAGAGGTGGAAAGAAGAAGTTGGGGATAGAATCAATCCTACAACACCACATACTACAATTATGCAAATGACACACAAAATGAAAGTCATGCATCATTGATGATGAATTCAATCAGCACATCAGATAAAGAAGATCTAAAGGTAATTTACATTGACTGTAGATATTCTTATCATTTGTCAAGAAACATAGAATTGTTGTCAGAATTGCAAAAAGGAATTTACACTCATATCGTTCAAACAGATGATGATACAAAACATATTGTACATTCAATTGGAAAAGTGAAATGCAAGAGTTGAGCAGATTTGCTAACGAATGTTTTGCATGTTCCCACAATACCTAAAAACTTGATAAGTGTGGGATAGATAGTTGAAAAAGGTTTTCAAGTCAGGTTTACAAATGAAGGAGTATTTGTTGAAGATCTAGAGAATGGATATAATCAGATTGTTTGAGGTAAGAAAGAAGGTAGACTCTTTACTTTAAGAAGGAAACATCAATCAAGCTTTGCTCACACATGGTGAAGGAGTGATTATAGAACTTGATCTATGGCATAAGAGATTATTTCACTTCAATGAAAGAGGAATTAAACTGATGGTTGCAAATCAGTATGTACTAGGACTACCAGATGTGGAGAGTCAACATATGATTTATAAATGTGAAGCATGTCAAATGGGAAAAGCACACATATTACCATGTTAGAAGAAGGGATTCAAACATGATGGAGTACTAGAGCTCATTCATACAAATGTATGGGGACCAACAAAACAAGGATCTATTAGTGGCTGAAGGTATTATGTTCTTTTCATTGATGATTTTACAAAATGGATAACTCTATATGTTTTGAAGGAAATATCAGAAATGTTTGGAGCTCTCAAACATTTTCATGCATATGTAGAGAAATTCATAGGTCAAAAGCTAAAGAGATTGAGGTTTGTTGGATATAGACGTCTGCGGAAGCACGTGAACAACACAAGGAAGGAGAAGAAGCTTGGAGCAAAACACACAATACTAAATTTATTACTAGAGAATGTAAAAAGATAAGTATCCCAGTAGGGAAATAAGCATATATTCAAGCTAGGGGAAAAAGCCTCTTTCTTCTTTGCCTCTTTAGCAACCAATTTTGGCTAGTTCTTTATAACATCATCTTTCCCTTTACAATACTTGCAAAACAACTTTTGCTTTTCTGAGATCTTCTAATCTTTATCTTGGTTCTTCGAATGTGCAGCATTTGCAGATTTCTGCTTCCTAGTAGAAGAGCTTTGTTTTCCTTTGCCCTTTTGACTAGCCAGGAAAGCTTGATTTGCAACACGCATAATGGACCTATTTTGCCTTGACTAATCTTCTTCCAATAGATAAGAGACTAAATCCTCAAATGACAAGGCATTTGGATTGCCTTTCATAATCAATCGAACAGTAGAAGCAAAACTCTGATATGAATCAGGAAGACCATTCAAAACAGTCTGCACAAGTGAGCTATCTGGTATAACCTCATCAGCAGATATCAACTGTTCCTTTAAGTCTTTGATCTTTGTTAGAAAATTGTCCATAGAATCACCTTCATTCATGTACTCACTCTCCAATTGTTTTCGGAGGTAAGCTACACGAGCCTCATTCCTAGCTTGCTATAATGTGGTAAGCGTATCCCAAGCATCCTTAGCTATTTTGCAAGAGTGAATATGAGGAATAATGGCATGTTTGATAGACAAAGCTACCAATGCATGTGCCTGGGCATTTCTACCATCCCAATAAATTTTCTTTGCAGTAGGTGCAGCAATAACCGCAACACGAACACGAATATGCAGAATATTGTCATCTTTGACACCTTTTGCCTTAGCTTCTGTACCTACAGTTGTAATAGTTGTAGGTGTGATAGGACATTTTTCAACACCTTGCACAATGTTCCATAGTCCTTTTGCAACTAATACATGTCGCATCATATAAGCCCATAACAGGTAGTTGGTACCATCCAACCTATCCTCAATAGCCAACATATGGAATACATCACTGCTTTCAGCGATGGCTGATGACTAAAATACCTTGATGTAGAAAATTAATTGTATCTCAAAAACTTGAACAAATCTACCCAAACGAATTCTACTAGACCTGTAGTAGACTTTGAGACACTTATACTGGCAAACAGAAATTGGTATATACCTTTGGCACAAAAAGATGAAATAGCCTACACAAGCACTGCAATAGTGCATTCGGAGGCCGAAACTAGCTCAGATTGCAATCTCAACACCACATAGAAAAGTTATTTTGATCTAAAAAATGTGTTGAGTATGCTCATCACAATTCATGCGATTCTAAGACTACAACTAGAGGAGTGTCAATGGCACCCTAGATGAAGCGACGACCTGCTCTGATACCAATTGTTGGAGATAGATGTTTGCGGAAGCATGCGAACAACACAAAGAAGGAGAAGAAGGTGGGATCACAACACACAATACTGAATGTATTATTAGAGAATGTACAAAGATAAGTAGCCCATTAGTATATACAAGCGGGGGGAAAAAACCTCCTAAAGAAGGAAAAAAGTGCCCCGGTGGTCCTAGTGCATTCACACACATCACTACCTAAATATATCAACGAGGTTTGATGGGGGGGGATACTTCTTCCAAAATTTCAATGATTATCTTTGGAATGCACGTATCAAGAGAGAAATAACCTGTAGGTATACACCACAACAAAGTGGTGTAGCAGAAAGAAGAAATGGATTACCATGTACAACTCTAAATGGAATTCATCCATATCAATCTTGGTGGGATAAGAAACCAACACTAGATGATTGTAAAGTGTTTGGATCAATTGCATACACTTATGTGCCATCACAACTTAGACATAAACTTGAACCAAAGGAAAAAAAAAAGTGTTCATTGGTTATGATTGAAAGCAGATGTGTTATAGGTTGTGGAATCCTCTAGCCAAACAATTTCTTGTTTCTAGAGATGTTACATTTGATGAATAGAAAATTTGGTATGCAGATCAAATTCATAGAATTGAAGAATTTGAAGAAGAGGTAAGAGGATGTGAGAAAGGAAAATCAAGTGTGCAAGTGAATAGAGATGAAGAGTATATGCAATCAAGTACATGGAGAAGTGGATTAACAAGAAGAAATGAAGAAGCTCCTTTATCTGATGAAGAGGTGTATCCAGACACATATGAAGAATGTGAACCAAGGAGGTCAAGCAAGACAAGAAGGCAACCAAAAATGTATTCTTATGATTCTTCTTACATAACTCATGAGAACTATGCATATATGGTGAAAGATGATGAAGAAGCTCAGAACCATGATAAGCGAAAGGTAAGATGCAATGGGAAGAAACAATGAAGGAAGAATTAAATGCACTAGAGGAGGAGAAGACTTGGGAACTTGTTTCTAAACCAAATGATAAAAAGGTAATTGGAAATAAATGGGTTTATAAAGTGAAGAAGCTTGCAGATGGAAGCATAGCCAGATACAAATCTAGACTGGTGGTGAAAGGCTTGGCCCAAACTTATGGCATAGATTATAATGAGACATTCAATCCTGTAGCTAAGATGTCACCTATAAGGACAATCATTGCTATTGAACCTTCAAAAAGAGGGACTCTAAGTCAACTAGATATAAATAATGCATTCTTGAATGGATACATATCAGATGAGGTATACATGGAACAACCTCAAGGGTTTATAGATTCTAGGTATCCAAATTTTTTCTACAGATTGAGAAGAGCACTCTATGGACTGAAGTGAGCTCCAAGATCATGGAACTATAGATGACTAAAGCATCCCGATGATATTCGATATCAAAATTCAAGCACAGATCCATGTCTACTCATCAAAAGAACATAGAAAGGTACAATCTACATTTGTATTTATGTAGCTGACATTATAATCAGAAGTACCTTACATGAAGGAATTAAGGAGTTAAAGAGATTACTTGAGAAATAATTGAAGATGAGTGACCTAGGAAAGTTATCATATTTTCTTGGAATGGAAGTCACGTATACAGATCATGGCATGTATGTATCACAAGAAATGTATCTTCTGAACTTGTTGAACAAGTTTGGTATGGAAAATTGTAGACAAGCTTCAACTCCACTTGAAGTCAATCACAAGCTTAGTAAATATATTGGTGCACAATACAAAGATATGAGGAAGTATCAATCTCTTATGGGTAGTTTTATTTATGCTACACTAACAAGGCCCGATCTTAGTTATGCAATAGGGGTTTTTCCACAATTCATGGATTGTCCAAAGGATCCATGTTGGATTGCAGGTCAAAGAGTTCTCAGATATATCAAAGGAGCCATAAAGGAAGGATTATATTATCCCTTTACTTCAGATTTGAAGTTGAGAGCCTATGGTGACTCACACTAGGTAGTTAATAAAGATGATGTAAGATCAACCCATGGCTACATGATATACATTCATGATAAGCTTGTAAGTTGGTGTTCAAAGAAACAACATAGAAAGGAAATGTAGAAGTAGCTAAGGAGGCCATATGGATGCACACATTATGTAAAAGCTTGAGGATATTATTTCCTAAGAGAAAAGGTAATGGAGGAAGAAATTGAAGTGGAGTACATTTCTATAAAGGATCAAATAACAGATATAAGGACAAAGAGTTAGGATGGTGTGAAGACCAGAAGATTCAAAGGCATGGAAGGAGTAAAAAGAAAAGAAGAAGATATGAAGAAATAGAGAATGTCAATTAGTGATTGAGGGGGGATAGTTGAAGAATCAATCAGAAATTGGACATAAATTTGAAGGTCAAAGCTCAAGAATAAAAACACATGCCTATGTGAAGGGACAATTTCACACAATATATTTGTAAAGTTAGACTTAACTTTAGTTCTAGACTTTTCAAAAGTAAGGAGATTGAGAAAATCTATATAAGTTATTTTGTATCAATAGATGTGGTGAGAGAGAGAGACAGAGAGAATAAGAGAGAATGTGAGAGTGAGCATGGGAGTGGGAAGCTTTTTTACTATACACAATTTCATATGGTGCATATCGAGTAGTGGTATGTGTTTTGTTATTATATTCAAATTGTAGCAAAGGAAGTTTCTCATCCTAATTGCTTGGATTATCTAAAGGATGTAAAATAGTACTATTCGTAGCTTCACTTTGCCCATTACTTCTAGGAAATGCAAAGCCAAAGTCTATTTTAGAACCTACATTTTGAAATGATGCAACCCAAAAGTGACTACAAAAATGAGCATCTCAATCAAGAACATTACATGCATAATTTTAAAAAGAGAAAAGTCACCAAAGAATTTAATGAAAATGATTTTATATGGTTACGAATAATTAAACAACATTTGAAAAATATTTCGCAACATCCGAAGGTTAAACTTGCACCACGTTATTATGGACCTTTTCGTAGTTTTCAAAAAATTAATGAGAATGCTTTTAAATTATACATATCTTCTCATTGGAATATAGATAGTTGTTTCTATATTAGTTTATTGAAATCTTTTAAAAGAAATCTACCACTCAGTTCTATTTTTTATGATCCTACTTTGTTAGAAGAGGATGTTGAAATTTTAGTTCTAGAGAATATACTTGATTATGATGTCACCACTACACACATAGGTAATCAATATCATAGATATTTGGTTAAATATAGAAATCCCTCACTTGAAGAATCTCAACGGATTCATAAGACATCACTAACTCCACATTATGATCATTTCATTTCTGCTTCTCATTCACAATCACATTAAATTCGAGTTTTCCAGTTCCATGCATGTGTTTCTACATGGAACATGCTTATGATTGTTCAATGATGGGACATGTGATTGACTATCCATGTCTATTTTATTCTTATCAACTGAGGTGAGTTGCTTGTCAATTCGGGGGCATGTTATATTCTATGGAATGATGGAATGTTACATGGATTTTAATGTGTTGCGGCTGTTAGTGTGTTTTGTGTTTTGATTTAGCAAGTGAAGATTCAGGAGTGTGGGAATTCCTATGGACTTAATCAAATATTTTTGGAGATATGTAGAAGGATATTTAGAAGATAGTTATTTTTAGAAAGAATTTATAGTTATTTTTGTTAAAATAATATATCACCTTAAAAAGCGATGTTTAGTAAAAAAATAGAAAATCATGATTTTGTAAATTAAGCAAAAATAGAAAATCATGATTTTGTAAATAAAGCAAAAGCATGATTTTTGAAGCATCACTCTCATGTATCTCCTATTCAAGAAATAATAAGAAATACCTATATATACACATGCTTTGATAGACTCCTCCATCAGAGTATGTGGGGGGAGATTGTACCCAATCTAGTGTCAAGTTTCTTGTCTCTTTCTATTCTCTGAGTACTTTTGTGTGATTTTGTTTCTGTAGTATCCTCTACGTACGTGCATCTATCGTATCTGAAGGGCAAAAGCTACTTCTTGCTCAACCAAGATATACATGAGCTACCAAGCATGAATCAAAAGCCACTAGTGGACACATGAGTGTCATACCCACTAGCTTAGTCTGAGTTAGAGAAAGCATGTAAATTTGGCACAGTGATCCCCCCTTTGAATAAAACAATCCAAGTATCCGAGTACCACACAAGTATCCAAGTATCCGGATACCAATCAAGTAGGGAAAGATGTGCTTAACTGCCTACCAATGCTTGACACTTGGGCAATGCATACACGTGTTCATCTATGAGACAACAAACTCAATATCTAACTGAGTAAAGCATAACTAAATCAAGCATCCGATAACCTATTCATAGAGAACAACATCAAATGCATCTCCAATAACATGAAGATTCAAGCATAAATTTGTCTCCATAGGAGTGGCGATAGGTTTGCAATCCCCAAGGCCAAAATGCAACGATAATTTTTCAATATATTTTGTTTGGCACAAAGCTATTCTACGATCCACTTGCATAAATTGGATGCCCAAATAATGATGCGAATGCCCTAAATGAGACATCTCAAATGACGCATGCAAATCAGCCTTAAAATGAGCAATATGCTTCTTAGCAAGACCAGTGAGTAGCATTTCATCAACATAGACCACAATGATTAGAAGCACATCATTTGCATGCTTAACATATAAGGTGCTCTCAGTTGGATTGTTCTCAAAACGATCTGTAATCAGATAGGAATATATCTTTTCATCCCAAGCACTTGGTGCTTGTTTTGAACCATATAAAGTCTTCTTTAACATGTACCACTCGTTTTCATGCCCTTTCTGCACAAAGCCACATGGCTGGAAAGCATACACTTCTTCATGCAAATCACCATTTAAAAATGTAGCTTTAATATCCAATTGATGTACATTAAAACCACGATGACCTAGAAGTGCACAAATGCTAGGATCAATAGTCATCTGACAAGTTCTCATAAAACTCAATGCCTCTTTCCTATGCATAATCCTTTGGAACAAGCCGAGCCTTATACCTATTAACTATTCTATCCGGCTTATGCTTCAACTTGTATACCCACTTAGTGTACCACTTAGTGCCGATGGCCTTCTTCTCAAGAGGCAAGTCACATAAGGACTTGATACCATTCTTCATTACAGCATCATATTCAGATTGCATAGTATCCATCCAATTTTTTGAATTTTCTGCTTCCTCAAAGGAAACAGGCTCATTCTCATCAGTGAGACTAGAGGCATTCATAACACAGCAATCTGATGAAAAAGAAGCACTATGAAATCCGCAAGGAGTATGATATGACAAAGGTGCATCTAATTTGCTATCATGCAGAGTTTCTACCTACCATTTTGGAATAGTTTTTGCTTCATCAATATTTTCTATCTCATGAACAAGTGCATCATGTAAATCTACATCGGAAATGGAATGATCCGCATCATCACATAAGACCTCTAAAGGTTGAGAAGTTACTTCATTAGGACCATTACTAGACTATCCATTTGTAAAAAGAGGCATCAAAGTATTATACATGTCTTTGGAGCTAATAGATTTCTTCTTAGTACATGAAAATAATGGCTGAATAACATCTTCCAAAAAAACAACATCATGGCTAACTAGAATGCATTTTGTTTATGGATGATAGATACAATAGCCTTTGCTTTCAAAATTGTACCCAACAAAAATACATTTCACTACTTTATCATCCTATTTTTTGTGATGTTGTTTAGACACTAATGCAATGCTAGACAACCAAAAACACGCAGATGTGCAATAGATAGCTTGTGACCATGCCAAGCCTCATATGGAGCGATAGACTACAATGCTTTATTGGGATACTTGTTAAGTACATATGCTGCACACATAACAACCTCAAGCCCGAATTTATGTGGTAAAGCCTAACCCTTGACCATACACCTCGCCATCTCCATAAGTGATGTGTTTTTTCGTTTAGCAAATCCATTTTGTTGAGGTGTATATGGCACTGTATACTGATGTTTTATCCCACATTCTGCCAAAACTGCATTAAATTGAGAAGACATATATCCCTCCCCCCCTCCCCCTGATGAGAACGGAGGGTGCCTATTTTACAGGCTGACAGATTTTCAGCCAAAACCAAAAATTGTTTGAAGCGCATAACCACTTTGGACATTGCTTTCAATGGATATACCCATGGATGCCTAGAAAAGTCATGAATGAAAGTCACAAAGTAAATATAATTTCTAGATGAGGATGTTGCATCGCACCACATACATCACTATGAACAAGCTGCAATTTTTGAGTAGGTCGAACTAAACCATGGTTAGAAAATGAGGAACAATGCATTTTTCCCAAACTATAGCCTTCACGAACATGTTTACCAGGTGCCTCAAGTTTGGGCAAAGAGGACACCATTTCAAATTTCTAGAGGTGCAGCAAACGAACAAAACTCAGATGACCAAAGTGTGCACGCCAAAGCTTTGCATTTGACATAGCCTGAGAATCCACAAAAACCTTATAGCATGGAGAAGCACCATAAATTGTGTAATGATTTCTTGCATTTTCAAGTACTTGAATTTGTACAATCATTGATATAGATAATTTGAAAATTTTGTAAGATTTGATATTTGTACTCAAAACATGTGTGCTTTAACATTTTTGGAGTCTACAAATGTGCACTTATAACATATCTTGGTGATTATTGAATTTTCATTTTTATGCATAGTATGTTCACATTGACATTCATTGACTTTTGATTGATTAATTTTATCAATAAATGATCATTTATGAATTTTGAAACTATAAAGGATATAACTCAAAAAGTTCATTCATGTCAATAATAATCAATACATAATCTTCAAGTAACCACAAATGATCCATGGTGCTCTAAGTTATAAGGTCCGCATTATCAGGAGAAACTACTTTGAGATTACAAACATCCATGGAACCCTAACTTCTAAGCTAGATGAGGTTTATATAAGAACATTGATGGCCATAAGATAAAAGGGGCATAAACTTTTGCCTCATTGGGTTGCCATTCAAGGTGAAAATAAAGTCCCTCTCGTGCCATGGAATTTCCCCATATAACCTTAATGGGTGGAGTGCAAAGGGGTTATTTCCGCCTTATGTGCGGTTTAGAGGCAAAACAAGACTTTGAGTCATGAAGTTAATATTAGAAATTATATTTTGGAAACTACTGTATCTCTCCAGACTATGTTTATATTGGCTCCTATATAACAGCTATGTATGCATGCATCACTATAGAACTAGTGATTTTTTTATAGAAATAAGTTCCAAGGCCTTGAAACTTTTAAGAATAAAGTTCCATATCCACTAGAAGTAACCTTGCACGGCCTCAGAAGCACCATTATTTTAGCATGATAACTTCTTACAAACCCTATGAGAGGTGCTTAGGTCAGCAATAATTTTTCAAAATCTTTTTATGACATCCTTGTGTGATGCATAAGAAATCTAATGATTCACTCATTATGTAGAATCTTTAGGCAAACTTTGAAAGGATAAATCAATGTGTTTGACAAGGCTGGAGAAATTGTTTCCAAAGAACCTCTATGAAACATGTGATTTGGCAGCCATTTCGAAACCGGAAACAGTAGGAGAACATTATATAAAGAGGAATTTTTGTTTCCACATGGGGGCCTAGCTTATCGAATATTTAGTTCGATGAGTCTTTGTTGGCTGTATTATGATCATACTTCGCGTCACTAAAATTCAACTTAAACGGTATTCAGATTTCTTGGTGCTCGAAGGGAATGACACGTAATGAAATGCTTCGACTCCCCCACTAAGTAACATACAATACCTTTCTAAGAGTCACGATACGTGTATTTGTTGATACATGATTTTGCTATGCACAGCGAATAGGAATGAAGTATCAATGACAACGAAACGACAGGTCGTTAATCTCTCTGGACTTTCAATATGGCTAGTTGAAACATTTAAGAAAAGTGAAAGATTTAAGTTTAGTAGTACGAATAATACGGGACTTCAATCAGCACACATCCTTCATTGGTCATCATCATCATTGTGTCGACCACGTCGCAACCAGAAGCACTTATCTTAACAGTCTGCATTTCTTTTACATAACGTAGCATCTCAGGGCAGCATTTTTGGTGGGACCCGATTTGTCATTCTTGGTGGAAGTCCTGCAATGAAAATCAACGCTCAAAAAATTACGGGAAACGCCTGTGCTTGAACAAAGGGGCCGTAAATTCTACTTCAGAAACGTCTTAAAATAGATGGGACGCTCACCTCTTCTTCTATGGATCATCTCTTACGATTGTAAGCGCGGGAAAACTTGCAATGCGAAGTGAAATTTCAAATAATGAATTACATCTATTTTATAAAATGTGTATGTGTATGTATTCGTGTGCGTGATAGTGCGCAGACGCTCAAGGAGTGCATAATGTATATCTACACATTATGTTCTGTAGTCACGTACTTTCAAGTTCTTGTGGGAAACGTTTTAAGCAAGGAAAAAATCTAATGTATAATCGCTTCAAATTCTTGAGATAGCCACTCCCCAAATCCAGAACTTCTAGCTGTGTGCATCCGACCAGAATCAGTCCCTCAGGACTTGTTGGAAGGAAGGACAGTGTCTTCAGATATATGCATCGCGATAAGTCGAGCTTCTGCAAGGAGCAAAGATCTGTTCCGGAAACATAAAGAATGAGATTCATCTTTAATGGAGGAAAATAATGACCTTTCTCATCACTTCATGTGTCAACTCAAACATGAAAATTTAGTCTCAAAATAATAAGAAATAAAAGTATTATTAGGTAGTTTATCTAGACTATCATTAGGAACGAGAAAACATATGTTGAATTTCTATGTTCTTCATAACTTATCATAGGACATCTCTGAAGAACAAGGGCAAAATGATCAAGGCCCTAGCTTGAGGATTACCTTAATATTTGATGAAAATTGAAAGATTGTATATGATGACTACATATCGGTCTTAAAGCACTTAAGATTCTACGCGCTGTAAGAGGATGACAATATATACAATAGGACGATACGTTGGACTTTGAGGTCTACAAAAGCACACGAAGAGCACAAGGATGTTGATACATTTAGGTAGTGATGTGTGTGAACACTCTAGGACCGCCGGGGCACTTTTTTCCCTCTTTAGGAGGTTTTTTTCCCCCGGCTTGTATATACGCCTATTGCCCTAATGGGCTACTTATCTTTGTACATTCTCTAGTAATACATTCAGTCTTGTGTGTTGTGCTCCAAGCTTCTTCTTCTTCCTTATGTTGTTCGCGTGCTTCCGCAGACGTCTATCTCCAACAATTGGTATCAGAGCCGGTCGTCGCTTCTTCTAGGGCGTCGTCGACACTCCTCCGCTTGCAGTCTCAGATTTGCACGAAATTTGGTGAGCATACTCAGGGTGTTTTCGAGATCAAAACGGCTTCGCTTTGTGGTGCCGAAATCGCGATCTGAGCTCGTTTCGGCCTCCGAACGCACTATCGCAGTGCTTGTGCAGGCTATTTCATCCTTTTGTGCCAAAGGTATATACCAGTTTCTGTTCGCCAGTTTAAGCGTCTCGAAGTTTGCTACAGGTCTAGCAGAACTCTTCTGGGCAGTTCTGTTCAACTTTTTGAGATACACTCAATTTTCTGCATCAAGGTATTTTAGTCACCGGCCATGGCTGAAAGCAGTGATGTATTCCATATGTTGGCTGTTGAGGATAAGTTGGATGGTACCAACTACCCATTATGGGCTTATATGATGCGACATGTACTGGTTGCAAAAGGATTGTGGAACATTGTGCAGGGTGTTGAAAGACGTCCTGTTACACCTGTAACGACAGGTACTGCAAATATAGGTGTTGAAGCTGATGAAGATGGTGTCGAAGATGATATTTCGTAGATTCCTGTTCGTGCTGCTATTTCTGTTGCACCTACTGCAGAGCAGATTCGTTGGGATGGCAGAGATGCCCAGGCACATGCATTGATAGCCTTGTCTGTCAAACGTGCCATTATTCCTCACATTCGCTCTTGCAGAACAGCAAAGGATGCTTGGGATACACTTACCACTTTGTATCAGGCTAGGAATGAGGCTCGTGTTGCTTACCTCCGAAAACAATTGGAGAGTGAGCACATGAATGAAGGTGATTCTATGGACAATTTTCTTACAAAGATCAAAGACTTGAAGGAACAATTGATTTCTGCTGATGAGGTTATACTAGATAGCTCACTTGTGCAGACCGTTCTGAATGGTCTTCCTAATTCATATCAGAGTTTTGCCTCTACTCTTCGGTTGATGATGAAAGGCAATCCGAATGCCTTGTCATTTGAGGAATTAGTCTCTGTACTGTTGCAGGAAGATCAGTCCAGGCAGAACAGGTCCATTATGCGTGTTGCAGATCAAGCTTTCCTGGCTAGTCAGAAGGGCAAAGGAAAATGGAGCTCTTCTACTAGTAAGCATAAATCTGCAAATGTTGCACAATCGAAGAACCAGGATAAAGATGAGAAGAAATCAGAAAAGCAGAAATTGTTCTGCAAGTACTGTAAAGGAAATGATCATATTATAAAGAACTGTCCAAAATTGGCTGCTAAAGAGGCAAAGAAGAAAGAGGCTGGAATGGTTGTTGCAGAGGCCTCTACACCAAAAACAGAGTCTGCAAATCTTGTGCAGGAAGAAGAATGGGCGTTTACTACTGTCTGCAGTTTTGACCCATCTTCTCATGATCAGTGCATGTCTGCAGTAGACTAAGATGTTTGGTACTTTGATAGTGGGGCGACCAAACATATTACCTCGCAGCACAGTTTCTTCTCTTCACTCAAGCCTGCCCCTATAGGGAATACTGTCACATGCGCCAATAACTCCTCTTATCCTGTTATGGGAGTTGGTAAGATCATTCTGACTACTACTGATGGTAGTTCTTTCACTTTGTCAGATGCTTTATTTGTGCCAGGGATAAAAAAGAATCTGTTATCAGTTTCTGCATTAGCCAAGATTGGCTTGGTTGTGAAATTTGTTGATGACAGGTGTACAGTTCATGATCTCTCAAATGGCGATGTGATTATTGCTTCTGGCATTTTATGTCGTGGGCTGTATAAGCTCATAGACTATGAAAGATCTGTGAATGATTCGGCATGTGCAGTTCATGATTCTCAGGCTATGTCAGATGCAAAGCTTTGGCATGCACGCTTTGGTCATCTGAATTTTGCTAGTTTGTTACGCCTGCAGAAATCTGAAATGGTATCCTCTTTGCCCAAACTTGAGGCACCTGGAAAACATGTTTGTGAAGGCTGTATTTTGGGCAAAATGCAGCGTTCTTCCTTTCCAAAAGATGGTTCAGTTCAGGCTACACAGAAATTGCAGCTTGTACATAGTGATGTATGTGGTCCTATGCAGACACCCTCTTTTGGAAATTACCTTTACTTCATGACTTTCATTGATGATTTTTCCAGCCATGCATGGGTATATCCACTCAAAGCAAAGTCCGAAGTGTTCATGTGCTTCAAACAGTTTTTGGTTTTGGCTGAAAATCTGTCAGCATGTAAAATGGGCACCCTCCGTTCTGATCGAGGGGGGGAATATATGTCTTCAGATTTTAATGCATTTTTGGCTGAACGTGGGATAAAACACCAGTGTACAGTGCCGTATACACCTCAACAGAATGAAGTTGCTGAACAAAAGAACAGGTCACTCATGGAGATGGCGAGGTGCATGGTCAAAAGTCAGGCTTTACCACATAGTTTCTAGCTTGAGGCTGTCATGTGTGCAGCATATGTACTGAACAGGTGTCCCACTAAAGCGTTGCAGTCTATCACTCCATATGAGGCTTGGCATGACCGCAAGCCATCTGTTGCTCATCTGCCTGTTTTTGGTTGTTTGGCATATGCATTAGTGCCTGAACAACATCGCAGAAAATTGGATGATAAGGTAGTAAAATGTAATTTTGTTGGGTACAGTTCTGAAAGTAAAGGCTATCGTCTATATCATCCACAGACTAAACGCATTCTGGTTAGCCGTGATGTTGTCTTTGTGGAAGATGCTATTCAGCCATTGCTTTCATGTACTAAGGAGACATCTGTTAGCTCCAAAGACATGTATGATACTTTGATGCCTCTTTTTACAGGTGGACAGGCTAGTGCTGGTCCTAATGAGGCAACTTCTCAGCCTTTGCAGGTTTCATATGATGATGCAGATCATTCCATTTCTGATGCAGATTTACATGATGCACTTGTTGATGAGAGAGCTGATATTGAGCAGGCAAAAACTATGCCAAAATGGCTGGTGCAGACTTTGCGTGACAGCAAATTAGATGCGCCTTTGTCATATCGTACTCATTCAGGCTCTCATAGTGCCTCCTTTGCATCAGATTGCTATGCTATGGCTGCATCTAGTCTCGGTGATGAGAATGAGCCTGTTTCTTTTGATGAAGCACAAAATTCAGAAAATTGGATGGCTGCTATGCAATCTGAATATGATGCTATAATGAAGAATAGTACATGGTCTTTATGTGACTTGCCTCCTGGCAAGAAGGCCATTGGCACTAAGTGGGTATACGAGCTGAAGCGTAAACCTGATGGTATAGTTGACAGGTATAAGGCTAGGCTTGTTGCAAAGGGTTATGCACAGGAAAGAGGCATTGATTTTGATGAGACCTTTGCACCTACATGCCGTATGACTACTGTTCGCAGCATTTGTGCACTTGCAGCCCATCATGGTTGGAATGTACATCAGTTGGACATTAAAACAACATTTCTGAATGGTAATTTGCATGAAGAAGTGTATGCTTTTCAGCCCCGTGGCTTTGTGCAGAAAGGGCATGAAAACCAGGTTTGCAGGTTAAAGAAGGCGCTATATAGTTTAAAGCAAGCACCACGTGCTTGGTATGAGAAGAAACATGCCTATCTGATTGCACATGGTTTTGAGAATAGTCCAACTGAAAGCACCTTATATGTTAAGCGTGCTAATGATGTGCTTCTGATCATTTTTGTCTATGTTGATGACATGCTGCTCACTGGTCCTATTGAGACACATATTGCTGATTTTAAGGCTGATTTGCATGCCTCATTTGAGATGTCTGATTTGGGGCATTTGCATCACTATTTGGGCATTCAGTTTATGCATGTTGATGGTGGAATGGCTTTGTGTCAAACGCAATATATTGACACATTATTGCAGTGTTTTGGCCTTGAAGATTGTAAGCCTATTGCCACTCCTATGGAGACAGGTTTACGATTGAGTCTTCATGATGCTAGAGATGCATTTGATGCTGTTGTCTATCAGCAGGCTGTTGGATGCTTGATTTACTTATGCATTACTTGGCCAGATATTCAGTTTGCTGTCTCACAGATGAGCAGGTTTATGCATTGCCCAGGAGTCACGCATTGGAAAGCGGTTAAGCGCATCTTTCGCTACTTGAGTGGTACTCGGCTACTTGGGTTGTTTTATCCCAAGGGGGGATCACTACCGCCAGATTTGCATGCTTTTTCTGACTCAGATTGGGCTGGTTGCTATGACACTCGTGTGTCCACCAGTGGTTTTTGCTTCATGCTTGGTACCTCATGTATATCTTGGTTGAGCAAGAAGCAGCCTATTGTGGCCACTTCCAATTGTGAGGCTGAGTATAGAGCAGCTTTCACGGCGACTATTGAGTGTGTGTAGCTCAGACGCCATATGGCTGATTTGGGTGTTGGGCAGTCTTCTGCCACCACCATCTTCACTGACAGTCAGAGCGCATTAGCAGTTGCGAGGAACCCTGTGTTCCATGCTCGCACTAAGCACATTGAGGTGCATTATCACTATGTCAGGGAGAGGTTCTCTGCTGGGGAGATCAGCTTGGCATGTGTGCCCACGCAGGAGAACATTGCAGACCTTTTCACGAAGGTTGTGCCTAGGGAGAAGTTTGAAGCTTTCCGCAAAGCTTTGGGCTTACTTCCTTTTGTGGAGTGATTTCCACATAGCTTGGCACTTCCTTATACATGAGTGCCAGTTCCTTGTTCACCGCATCACTCCCAGGGGGGATTTGTTGATACATTTAGGTAGTGATGTGTGTGAACACTCTAGGACCGCCGGGGCACTTTTTTCCCTCTTTAGGAGGTTTTTTTCCCCCGGCTTGTATATATGCCTATTGCCCTAATGGGCTACTTATCTTTGCACATTCTCTAGTAATACATTCATTCTTGTGTGTTGTGCTCCAAGCTTCTTCTTCTTCCTTGTGCTGTTCGCGTGCTTTCGCAGACGTCTATCTCCAACAAAGGAAGAAGCTTGGAGCACAGCATAAAGATACGTCAGACTTTGAGGTCTACGGAAACACACGAAGAACACAAGGAAGAAAAAGAAGAAGCTTGGACCACAACACAAAGAATATATTACTAGGTGAATGTATAAAGATAAGTCATCGGTTTGCAATACAATCTTCATTTTTCTTTAGCAATCTTCTAAAGCCCAGCCATTAATTTGAACCTTATTAGCTTAACCTACTTAGCTCTACTCCATCTAACGATATAGACATCATGTTACACATTGTTGTTGAGCTCAATTTCTATATTATGATCTTATCCTTCATAAAATGGTAGTGGACTTCAAAGTGTTTGGTCCTTGCATGGTGAATAGGATTTACTACAAGATGTAAAGAGCTCATATTATCATTAAATATATAATGAATCGAAAGCTTCATTCCTAAATCAACATATACTATCTTAATCCACATAGTTTCTTGAGAAACATTGGTTAGCTTCCTCTATTTAGGAGATTAAAGAGATTTGCAGATCACCACATGATTTTGTTGTGTTGCAGCTTTTGAAAATGCATCACAATGAAGTAGGCCCAAGTTCAGATCCAACCCTTTGAAGACCTCTTAGAAAACCATTTTATGAGAAGGATTTCATATTCAAATATCCCAAGTTCAAATCCCATGGATGACAATCGCAAAATACACGATATTGCTTTTAAGTGAGATTTATTTAAAGATTCTGAAGCCTTTACAATCATATGATGATATTTTGGTGGAAAATTATGTGTCAAAAATAGAAGTTTTTAGTTTTCGTACATGGGGAAGTGGCACTTTCATCAAAGGATGATTAAATTAGATCATGGTGGCTTACTGAAGGTATTCAATTGCTGGACAGTTTGGTAAAAATATTTATGAATAATCACGATAACATTCATTAATTTCAAATTATCTTTGTAGGATTCCATATATTTCTATAATTATGATAATTTCAAATATTACATACCTTTTTCGAGCATTGTTCTATATCAAAATCTCTATCATGCTCTATATATGAATTTGCATTTTCATCACCCTCCAAATTCTGTTGAGTCATTTGTTATGTGTATGTAAAGTGAATTTTCTTTCTTTATGTTATTTGGATAGTATGAATGATAAAATTAGTTTGTGAATTATTCATTCAGTTCATTTAGCAAGTTTAGCTCAAAAATGAAATTCAAGATTTTTATCCATCTCAAGAGAATTTTATTTTTGAACATATTAAGCACATATAATATATATATATATATATATATATATATATATATATATATATATATATGTGTGTGTGTGTGTGTGTGTGTGTGTGTGTGTGTGATGTAAGATTCATAGATTCTATCGAGCTATTCCCTACAAATTAAACAAATATTTTGATAACAACTTACAAGTTACAATATCAAATATCTTAATCCTTAATTGAGAATAATAAAACATCATAGATGAATCATGAAACATCGGATATAGAAAAAATGATACCTCTTACATATAGGAGAAATGATACATCATAAGGCATTAGCCTATCACTAAGCACAAAGTGCCATGTGTTGCATGCAATGCACTAGATAATGGGCTACAAGCTAGATCATCATCAAAGTAATAAAGCATCGGATATGAAAATATGCCTAGTGTTATGAATCATGGCTTAATACTCCACATTGAAAAATCAAGAATCAACACCATCATCTATGAGATCCTCATTGAAAGAAGTGGCACATGATGAGTGCTATATTCCTCTCTAGACTTCCAAGGTCTAGCTCCAATATTGTCATCATCATCAGTGTTAGATGATCCTGACCTGTCATCCCAATCATCAAGTGGGAATGCCTCCACCTTCGAGTCCTCTCTGGAACTAGAGGTATATCCATATGACTTATCTCCTTGTCTACCTCATCGAGAAGCAATCTTTGAAGATCTTCAACTCATAGATCACTAATCTTGATCTGTTGTAATATACATTGAGTAATAATAAGTTCCACTAGTTTGAATCTCAACGTGCACATTAAAATGATTTACTGGATCTTTTATTTATATTATTGTTCATTTATAGGAAATATTCATGAATGCAAAGAAGCTTTTGAATACTTCGTGATTGAATTTACTTCATTATAAATGTGTTCTTCAATCAATTATCACAAGTCATCAGAGACCGAAATCTCTCTAGTCTTCGAACGTGATCAAAGCTTGTCCTCTCAACTTGAGCCCTCAAATGATTCCAAGGTTCAATCAAGTCATTCTTTTACATAACGTAGCATCTCAGGGCAGCATTTTTGGTGGGACCCGATTTTGGTGAAAGTCCTGCAATGAAAATCAACGCGACAAAATTACGGGAAGCGCCACAAAAATCCACAATGTATGTAACTTTGTATTTGAACAAACGGGATGCTCACGTCTTCTTCTATCCACATTGTTGTTGAGCTCACCTATATAAAAACTGAATTTCTATGCTTATGATCTTGTCCTTCACAAAATGGATAGTGGACTTCAATGCGTGCATGGTAAATAGGATTTACTGCAAGATGTAAAGAGCTCATATTATCATTAAATATATAATGAATCCAAAGCTTCATTCATAAATCAACATATACTATCTTAATCCACATAGTTTCTTGAGTAGCGCCAGCTCTTTTTCTGTATTTAGCATATTAAAGAGATGTGAAGATGACTACATGATTTTGTTGTGCTGTACCTTTTGAAGATGTATCACAATGAAATCGGCCCAGGTTCAAATCCCACCTTTTGAGGACTTCTTAGAAAAGTCTTTATATAAGAAGGATTTCATATTCAAATATCCCAAGTTCAAATCCAATGGATCACCTTCGCAAAATACATGATATTGTTTTTATATGAGATTTATTTAAAGATTCTGAACGCTTCAGTCATAGGATAATACTTTTGGTGGAAAAATATGTTAATAAAAAGAGGTACTTGACTTTAAAGTCCATGTGGTTGTGGCACTTTCATCAAAGGATGATTAAATTGAAGCATGTTGGCTTCTTTGAAGGTATTCAATTGATAGACAATTCAATAAAAATATATATAAACAATGTAGACAACATTAACTAATTTGAAATTTTCTTTGTAGGATTCCATAAATTCCTATAATTATGATAATTTTAAATCCTACGTGGCTTTTTCGAGCATTATCCTATATCAAAATCTCTACCACGCTCTATACATGAATTTGAATTCTCATCACCCTCTAAATTGTGTTGAAATATTTCTTATGTGCATATACATTGAATTTTCTTCCTTTTGGTTATGTCCATAATACGAAGGAGAGAACTAATTCGTGAATTACTCAATTGATTTATTCAATACCTTCAGCTCAAAAATAAAATATGGGAATCTCATTCATCTCAAGAGAATTTTATTTCTTTGACATATCTTAATCTAACGTAAGATTCATGGATTTTATTGAGCTATAGCCTACAAGTTACATAAATATTTTGATAACTCACAAGTAACAATAACAGACATTTTATCCTTGATTGAGAACAATGAAAAATCATAGATAAATCAGGGCTCATCGCATATAGCAGAAATGATACATCTTACATATAGGAGAAATAATACATGATAAGTCAATAGTCTATCACTAAGCGAAAAGTGCAATGTGTTGTGTGCAATGCGCTATAGATAATGGGCTACAAGCCACATCATCATCAAAGTAATAAAACATCGTATATGAAAATATGTCTAATGGCATGGATCATGGCTTAATACACAAGACTCGAAAATTGAGACTCAACATCATCATCTATATCCTCATCAAAAGAACTAGCCCATGATGAAGTGTTAGTGCTATATTCCCCTCTAGACTTCCAAGGTCTAGCTCCCATATCATCATCATCATCACTGCTAAATGATCGTTATAGAATGAGGACTTGGATTTCGACAAAGACCTGATATAAATACAATTCTTTTTTTGAAACTTGGACCGTTGAGGCATGGTACTTCTACAAATAGAAGCTCTTGGTTTCAAGATTCTTTTCTGAAAGGTAAGGCCACACATTGAATTAATTTCTCAAGTTGGTGCCGCAACTATCGACAAAGAAATGTCTGATGATGGTGCTTTTGCTTGATGGGAGTCCCAAAACTAAACAATGCTTCCTCAATCTAGCTCATCACATTAAATGGAACCGCACATCAGCTTTCATTGAACCTGGACATCAACTTCAAAATGTAAAATCACTTCAAGACGTAAAATCACACGTTATTGAAAACCACATTTGCTATTTTTTCGCTTCAATATGTAGATCATATTTAATGGAGCCTCACATCATCTTTCATTGAACAGGGACATCAACTTTAATCGAACCTTCAGAATCATCTTTCATTTAATCAACCCTCACAAGTCATCAATCACGGAAATCTCGCTAACCATCGAAATCGATCAAAGCTCGCCCTCTCAACTTGAGCCCTCAACTGATTCCAAGTCATTCTTTATCGAGCCCTCAAGTCATCGTTCATTTGATCATTGACACAACTCTCACAGAAGCCGGATGGGTGCGTACTCACGGAGCCGCCATAAACCATCACTTAGGAAAACCCCATTATTCGTTGAAATCCATTGCCCTTTCCCTCTCCATTTGGACCTTCGACCCCTCCCTAGATGGACCCTCACTTCTAACGAACTCTAAATCTAATTTCCATTCATTAATCTTCAAACGCGTGTGGTGTAGCGATATGCTTTGAACATCATAAAGCAGTGTCTGGGTTCACTACTATGCAATAGACATTTCAAATTTCTTCTACTCTCAAAAACTAAAAAGAAATTTCGTCAATCATTGTTTTAGGTCTCACATTCAAAGCATTTTATTTCAACATTCAAATCGTTTTCTAAGTCCACATTTGAGTCCTCTTGATTCCAAATTCTATTGCAATTTATTCCACACTCCATCCCTCTTCATTCCAGATTGGATCCCTCTTGGACCTCAAATCCAATTAATCACCTCATTTTTATCCATTTGACATCGACTTTCTTTTCTATTTCATCTCTCAATCTTAGGTCTTGGCGCAATCAATTCCACTACCGAATGGAATTTGCTATTTATCTTTCAATTCTGATCTTCAGTTCCTCTCATTCCCAATTGACATCAAATCCTCTTCTTAACTACACAGTCATGTAAGTCCCGAACACGCCATCGAGCTTTACGACATTTCAAGTACTTCCACACGACCTATCAAATCTTCTTTCACATTCAATGAAAATGCATAGTCATAGAAGCTCAACTGCGTTCCTTTTCGTAATTATTCGATGTGATTCTCTACTGTGAACTTTTCTATGGAGAAGCGACTTTAAAAGACCTACCTCCGAACAGCAGCGTTGCCTGATTGGTCGCGACCAATTGGCAAACTCCATCACATCCGTCCAGCCATAACTCTCACATGCAGCCGCCCAGATCCGTAGTAAGCGTCCTGAAGTTTGAGCATTTTACAGCGTAGAATTTCTGTAGCATTGGTAGAGAGGCCTGCAATTGCGAATCTCAAAGCACAAAACGTTTGAATATGGAAGCAACAAATTTTAAAATACAAAGGTGAAGTCCATGAAGCCTGATCAGTACTCACCTTGACAGTCTGGAGGATACGACAACCGGTCAACCAAAGTATCTGCAGAGTTGCGGGGAGGAAGGAGACAGTCTCCAAGGATATGCATTCTTGAAGGTGGAGATGCTCCAAGGAGGAGAGTTCTGTTGACAAGTACGAGTCACGATGAAGACCACAAAGAGGGTCATACGAAGGCCACATTCACTTCTTCATACTCGAGACTGTATATTGATTCACTTCTTAATATTCACTTCCTCATCAAGAGGAATTTCAAGAATAGAAATGATACGGGGGACAAATGGTCACATACATTCAATATGGACAAGCCAACCAAAACATTACGAGTAGCACGAATAAGCCGGGACTTGACTCAGCATACATCCTTCATTGGTCATCATCTTCATTGTGTCGACACTTACCTTAACAGTCTGCATTTCTTTTACATACCGTACCATTTTTCCATTTGGCTCGGGGCAGCAGTTTTGGTGCAACCGATTTTTAATTCTTGATGGAAGTCCTGCAATGAAAAATAACGCCACAAAATCACGAACTAAATCTAATCGTATGTAAGTTTGTACTCGAACAAACGGCTAATAGAGTTCACCTCCTCTTCTATGGAGCCTACGCGCGGCATCATCTCTTTTGATTGTAAGCGCGGGAAGACCTGCAATCCGAAGTGAAATCTCAAATAGGGAAGTACATCTATTTTATAAAGTAGGTATGTATGTGTATGTATGCGTCTGCGCGATAGTGCACAGACGCCCAAAGAATGCATAATGTATATGTACACACTAATATGTTCTGTACTGACCTACTTTCAAGTTCTTGTGGGAGACTTCTTAAGCTAGCACAATATCTAATATCCAGTCGCTTCAAATTCGTGAGATTGCCACTCCCAAAACGCAGAACTTCGAGCTGTATGCATCCTTCCAGAGTCAGTTCCTCAAGACTTGTTGGAAGGAAGGAGAGTGCCTTCAGATTTATGCACCACGATAAGTCGAGCTTCTTCAAGGAGCAAAGCTCTGTGCAGGAGACATGAAAAATGAGATTCGACTTTAATGGAGAAAACAAAAATGACTTTTTTCATCACTTTAACAGCTCAAACATGAAAGTTTTGATTCAAAATATTCGTAAAGAAAAAGATTACTATATAATTCAATCAAACTATCATTAGAAAAAGTCATTAACTAACTTCATAGCTTATCATCGGACGTGTCTAGGAGAAGGGCAATATGATCAAGGTCTCTACCTTGATGATTATCCAAATATTTGACAAAAGTTCCCATGAAAAGTAAAGGAGATGACAACAAATATAGGAGGGAAGATATGTTGGAGTTCGAGATCAATGGAAGCACATGAACAACACAAGGAAGAAGAAGAGCTTGGAGCACAACACAATACAAAATGTATTACCAGGTTAATGTAGAAAGATAAGTCATCTGTTAGGATTATAGGAGTATATACAAGCCATAGAAGATGAACCTCCTTAAGAGGGAAAAGAAGTCCTTGATAGTCCTAAGTATGTTCATATACATCACTACAAAAATCTATAAATCCACAAAAGAAGATCAATCCATAAAAGAAAATAATCCCAAAGCTTTCAAAAAGCTTCAAACTTCTCTGTAGGCAAAGCCTTTTTGAAAAGATCTTTAACGTTATCTTGTGTGGGCACATAAGCCAAACTCATCTATCTAGCAAAGAACTTGTCAAGGGAGCACTAGAGTGTGCCCTTTGACTAGACTAGATGAGATTTTGGAATTATACTTTCAATGATAGGATCACCCACATAGGGGAAATAATAAAAGGATGTGTAGCTGATACGAGAAGTCCCCCAAGCTAGGACTGATAAGTATGGGTAACGCAACTGGAGATGATACAAGAGATCCCACAACCTAGGACAATAGGTATGAAAAAAGATATCTAGATTACAAGAACTCCCTGCAGGAAGATGAACTAGATATAAGAAATAACTGAACAAGGTCTCATACTATGAGATTACAAGATGTCCACGATACAATACTAGACAAGACTAGAACAAGGAAGAAGACAACAACTAGAACTAGAACTTGGAGAGTACGTTGTCGGAGAGATTTGCTCGCTGGTTATGATAAGGTTACCTTAGATGATTACTAAAGCAGATGTGGATGTAGGTGCCTTGAATCCATGTAGTTCTCCTATTTGTTTTCAATCTTGATACAGATAGTTCGTGTTAAGGATGCAGTTGCTAAGTTCTCAGTGTGAGCATGTTCATATATTTGACAATGACAATAATGGTGTAGAAGACATGTATGGCCAATCGATGATGGGGTGATTCCCTTATGATGATCAAGGGTACATTATATTAGAGACATAGGATATTGGTATTGATAGGATATTGATATTAATGCCCTATATTCCCATTGGGCATAGAAGAAGGTTTATGCAATGGCAAATAAATTATTAGTTATGTATATATTGGGTGTTCATTGTATCAGACTTGTTATGGAAAGCAAAGGATAATAGTGTATAGTGCTCCTGGTAGTAATAATTTGATTATGGGTACATTGTATATGAGCAACAACATCGTGTGCATTTTTTTGGGAGAAGCTCTAATAATAGAGTTTTTTTTTAGTTGAAAAAGGGGAGAAAAGGGATGGCAGTTATGTGCACACATTGTTGTGATGCTTTCCAGTTCCTACATTTATTTTTGTTTTTTTTTTTTTTTTTTTGTGCGCTCTTTCGACAATGAAATGCTAAGCATGCACGAGAGGAACGCTGAAAAGGCAAAACAGAAGGATCGGGTATTAACGCTTTGTTGTCGGGTATCTACACAACACATGGAAAAGGATGAAAAATCTCTTGCTGGGGGAGGTTATATGTGATTCCACTAAATGACGTAGATGGATGAGGTCGCACATGGTCACGGCCACTCTGTGGATAAACGCGATCTTTCAGGAAGTGTTGTCATTGATGGATATTCTTGATGTGCTAGTGGACAGAGATATACAAAACTTTGCACAAGATATATTATGTATTGAAGATATCCATGGCAAGATTATGAGATGACAATCATAGTTAAGGTATGCACTTTTGAGATGATTCAAGACGGACAATTTGATGGATGAACACTGTGGAGTTTGCAAGCTCTGATTATCTTGACACAATTCCGCAAAGCTCAATGATGCTCGCCGACTTTGAGCTTTGATGCTCTGTTGACGTGGATGCGACAATCTGAGTTGGATATCTAAAATTTTAAGGTGAGCATTGAAGTGATGTGCATGAATGTCGGAACACTTTATGGAAGGCTACGTGATAATGTTTTCTTTTTTAATGGAGAATGCGGAAAATTGGGACTAAAGTAGATTAGATCAAGGGAGATTATTGAAGTCAGATTCGATGTAATCTTGACTTTCATTCAATAGAAACAAAGAAAGAATGAGTATAATTGTCATATGATAGTCTTATTCTTGCTTCTTACATTTAAACTTTGATACAAAGGCAAGATTCACAGAAGTATTAAAAACTATTGAAAGGATGTTTTTAATGATCCTAAAAGTTATTTGGTTTAACTTTAACAAAGTTAATAAACATCAAGCTCAAATTCTAATCAAATATCTTGAAAAATTGTTCGAAGATTTGTTGTTGAGGTTAATTTGCATATGTGCGACAGTACTGATGAATGAATGTGCGTAGGTGTAGTTTATTTTTCTTTCTTCTCATACTATCAATTGCAATTGCTTTATGTATTCATTGAATGTGCGTTCGAATATATAAACAGGTAAAGATATTTTACATATACATAATACTATCAATTGCAATTGCTTTATGTATTCAATGAATGTGCGTTCGAATATGTAAACAAGTAAAGATATTTTACATATACATAGGGTGACGACTCATTCCTAAATTAGATTAAGCAAAATCATTGAGGTTAACCTCTTATGTTAGTAAACAACGAGGTGAAAAAATGAGCCTATGATAAGGTTTTTAATTGAATTAAGCTACTAACATGTTCAATGAGTCTTCACTGCACTTGAATTTGCTCCAAGCACTCGACGTGTGCCACTGGAATAGTGGTTGCCTTGATCCACCAACCAAGCATCCACACACTTCTCGACACATTTGAACTCGATGTGAAGAATAGGCATGGAATCTTAGGTATACATTTATTTTGTGCTCTACATATCCATATATGTGAATCGGCAACTATAGCGATTGCATCAACATCCTTGAAAGCGGTAGCATACTCACAAGCCTTGCAATCTCTTGGATGTCCATGGTTGATAAGTGTGATTTGAGTGTCTCCATGGAGATTGTCAAGTGGAGGATCCTTTTCACGCTACCTTTTTCCATCAATATTTGCTAGAGCTACGATTGCACACATTCATGCACTAGAACTAATGTATTAGGATTAATTTGATCAACTCAAATGTAAAAAATTTGCACAATCACAATCACAAAGAACCTCTTCTAGGAGTTTTTTCATGTATACTTGTCCAGCATCTATTTGAAAATTATATTATTATCACGGCCACCAATTGCGAGGAGGAAATAGATGTACTTCTACATGAATTACATACGTATATTTCACTACCTTAGTAACTTTAGATATATACAATATGGCTAATCAATTCGAAGAACAAAGAGTATGGAAAATAATTGATTATATAAAAATGGATCGAGGAGAGTTTAATGGGACTAATGGGACTGCATATCTTTGATATTATAAGTAGTATATGAAACAATATGGTTTACCTGAGGATCATAAGAAGGATATATTTATACGTATTTCACATGGATTTATGTAGGAAAGGATTCAACTTAGGGTAGTCACACCTAATATGACTTGGCCTAATTTTAAAACTCAACTTCTTGTTGAGTTCTCACATGAGGGCTATAGCAAGAACAATAGGGCTACATTCATGAGATGGGTAGGAACTACTAAAGTTGATCAACATATAATTCAATGTTTAACTGAATTTGATGATAAATTTAACCAAATGTCTGAAACACATTGTAGAGGCTTAGAGCGAGACAAATTACGTAGCTTTCTAAGCATGCTAGACATATCTCTTAGATGTGAGCTAGAACCCATGCTCGAGGATGGAACGATTGCTAGTGGGTTAACTGAAAATTGGGAGAATGTACGAGCGGTTGTCTGTGGGCTAGCTCAAAGGCAAGAGTGCAATCAAATGCAAACTCCTAGGCTAAATGAAAGAGATATGTTCGTTAAAGTAGACAACGATTATACTTTCCAAGGGCTTGGTAGAGAATGATTATACTTTGAAAACTACAATAGAATCAATGGCTAACATATTGAGACTTTGGCAACCAAAATGGCATCCATGAAAAGTATGCAAGAAATTAGACTAAGAGAACAAGAGACAGTAAGAGAGATAGAGCAAAATCCTAGGACTCAAAAGCCAAATAGGAGAACATTTAATCAATCTTGTAGATGTCTATGGTGTGATGCAGTTGACCAGCCACACTGGACTTGTAATTTATTTAAGGAGGCTAAAGACAAAAATCAGGTCATTGAAGTTGATCGAGAAATCTGTGATTATGCGACCAAAAGACCTTTGGCAACAAACTATGGTAAACGGAGTTGAAAATGATGATTGAAATTGTGAATTTTGGAACCATGTATATTATGTTGCTGCTAGGGGGAAAGTAATGATGAGTAGTTATATGCCACAAGCTCTGATATTTGTGCAAAGACATGTTGGAATGAACTAGTTGACATGTTCTCTATCTATGCTCATGAGATAAGTATAGATGAAAAGAGAAACGCGATGAAGAGGGGCAATCCAAATGTACTACTACGGATAGAAAGGAGAGTGAGTCTAACGAGTCAATTAATGAGCCATCTAGAATAGAGTCTAGTCAAGAAACTTAAAAGCAAAAGTAGGATAAGAGATCTCGAAACAAAGGAAAAGTTAAGAACACATGGAAGCTAGTGCCAAAGAAAGAAGGTATGAAGATTGTTCTAAATAAATGGGTGTTTAAAGTGAAGAGGAATGATGATGGTTCACTACCTTAGATATAAAGCTAGGTTAGTTGTCAAAGCATTTAAACAAACACAAGACATAAATTATAATTAATTTTCTAGCCCTATTGCAAAGATGAGAATGATGAGAAAATTAATAGAAATTTGTGCTTCAAGGAGATGGACATTATATCAACTCAATATAAAAAATGTTTTTCTCAATGGAGAACTACAAGAAGAGGTATACATGAGTAAACCAGTTGGATTTGAAGATGAAAACCATCTAGCCTTTGTTTGTAGGTTTAAAAATGCACTTGATGGCTTGAAACAAGTACCAAGAGAATGGAATGAGAGATTTCTAGAATATATAGCTAAGTGTGGATACAACCCAAGTAGTGCAGATCCTTCATTGTACATGAAGAAGAAAGAAAATAGAGAGGTACATATTTGCATATACGTGGATGACCTCATGATGGCAAGAAATGATGATACAAGGCATAAGGATATCAAAAGGAAGCTTGGTAAGGAGTTTAAAATTTCAAATCTTGGAGAGCTAAAATATGTTTTAGGAATTGAAGTTGTTTATGGAAAAAGTGGCACCTACTTGATGCAAAGGAAGTACTTGTTGGATGTTCTTTTCATATTTGGAATGAGTGAATGCAAACCACTCACTCAACCCTTGGACACAAATACAAAGATTTTCTCAAGTGATGGAGAACTATTGGAAGATGTAATGACATATAGAAACATTGCAAATATTACAAGACCTTATTTATCTTATGTTGTTGGTGTACTTTCTCAGTTTATGCAAGCCTCGACAAGAGAACATTTAAATTCAACCAAGAGAGTGTTGAGATACATAAAGCATACAGATAATCATGCTTTGTTTTCCAAGGTTGATGAAGTATTGCAAAACAAAGGCTTTCACGATTTTGATTGGGTAGGTTCAAAGGAAGATAGGAGATCAACCTCCGCTTATGTGTTTGTAATAGGAAGCAAACCTATGACATGGAGCTCAAAGAAACAACCTACTGTTGGACTTTCATCCATGGAGGTGGAATATAGAGGATTAGCATTTACCACATGTGAAGCAATGTGAAATAAAAAGCTTTTGGCTAATCTTGATGTGCAAGTTGTCACCATCCATATATACAGTGATAACATGTCAAGTATTTACTTGGCAAACCATCCTATGTTTCATGCAAGGTATTTTGACAGTGGGGCCACCAAACATATTACCTCGCAGTCCAGTTTCTTCTCTTCACTCGAGCTTGCCCCTACATGGAATACTGTCACATGCGCCACAACTCCTCTTATCATGTTATGCGAGTTGGTAAGATCATTCTAACTATTGCTGATGGTAGTTCTTTCACCTTGTCAGATGCTTTATTTGTGCTAGGGATCAAGAAGAATTTGTTCGTATTTCTATATTAGCCAAGATTGGCTCGGTTGTGAAATTTGTTGATGACAGATGCACACTTCATGATCTGTCAAATGGCGATATTATTATTGCTTCTAGCATTTTATGTCATGGGCTGTATAAGCTCATAGACTATGAAAGATCAGTGAATGATTTCACAATTGCAGTTCATGATTCTCAGGCTTTGTCAGGTGCAAAGCTTTGGCATGCACGCTTTGGTCATCTGAATTTTGCTAGTTTGCTACGCCTACAGAAATCGGATATGGTGTCTTCTTTGCCCAAGCTTGAGACACTTGGAAAACATGTATGTTGTGGATAATGAGTTCTCCTATGCGCAACGGAAGTGTGTAGTGAGCCCTTGTATGTCCAGCACTTGGACAAACATCTGCACCTTAGATAGCTTGCTGCTCTCAATACAAAACTAAAATGGACTTGAGACTTTAGTCAATCAAAGTAGACAAAGAGAGATTTCTAACAAGCTATAAATGACTTAATTTGGACAAGTTTTGATTAGGAAACACAACTGTCAAAGATGAACTACCTGTCCACACAGGTATGCTGAACAACTGAGCTTCACTCTCGGACTGATAGCTCTCTGAATATATATCCTTTGAGAAAGATATATAGTACAGGGAAAGTAGACACTTTCCAATAAGCTAAAAAGCAAGTAATTTGGATAAGTTTTGATCAGGAAACTCAACTCACCAAGATAGACCACCTGCACACATAAGTACACTATAAAACTGGACTTTACTATCTGACAGATATCTCATAGAATATAAATGATCTCAATGAGATATTTGAGACAGTAAAAGTCGATGCCAAGATCTTTCCAAAAAGACAAAAATCATGTAATTTGGATATGTTTTGGTCAGGAAATGTAACCGACCAAAATAGACTAGCTATCTACACAGGTATACTAAAAAACCGGACATCACTATTTCACTGATATCTCACAGACTACATAAGCTTTCAAAAAGATATTTGATATGCAGAAAGTACACAAGATAAGCTTTCCAATGAGTGCTTAAACGCACAAAATGGTTACATATGCACTAAGATATGAGCTCTGCAACAGAGCTATGTACAAATTGACGTGCGGCTGGAAGGAGTCTAAGGGAAAGCCAAAATGACAAAATGGCTAGATCCGACTACTGGGAGCTCTTGCCTCTTTCTCTCCTTGTTTTGAATGTGCTCCCACTTCACTTTTATAACCAATGAGCATGTGAAGAAGTTTGTGCCTTCTTCTTAACTCACCACTTTCTCCACTACATGCTACTAACTACAAGGCAAGATATTGTATCTCTTACTCATCATGAATTTTGACTAGACTTTTTCTTTTATTATTTTTTCCTCCACTTTTTCTTTATCTTTATATTTGGTAAATTTATCCAAGCATGGCTCATATGAAAATGAGCTTGTACATTTATCTTCAACATATGTGAAGGCTGTATTTTGGGGAAAATGCAGCGTTCATCCTTTCCAAAAGATGGTTCAGTTCCAGCTACGCAGAAATTGCACCTTGTACATACTGATGTTTGTGGTCCTATGCACACACCCTCTTTTGGAAATTACCTTTACTTTGTGACTTTCATTGATGATTTTTCTAGGCATGCATGGGTATATCCACTCAAAGCAAAGTCCGAAGTGTTCATGTGCTTCAAAAAGTTTTTGGTTTTCGCTGAAATTTTGTGAGCATGTAAAATGGGCACCCTTTGTTCTGATCAAGGGGGGGAATATATGTCTTCTGATTTTAATGCATTTCTAACTGAACGTGGGATAAAACACTAGTGTACAGTCTCGTATACACCTCAATAGAATGGAGTTGCTGAATGGAAGAATAGGTCACTCATGGAGATGGCGAGGTGTATGGTCAAGGGTCAGGCTTTACCACATAATTTCTGGCTTGAGGCTCTCATGTGTGCATCATATGTACTTAACAGGTGTCCCACTAAAGTGCTACAGTCTATCACTCCATATGAGGCTTGGCATGACCGCAAGCCATCTGTTGCTCATCTGCGTGTTTTTGGTTGTTTGGCATATGCACTAGTGTTTGAACAACATCGCAAAAAATTGGATGATAAGGCTGTAAAATGTATTTTTGTTGGGTACAGTTCTGAAAGTAAAGGCCGTGATGTTTTTTTTTGTGGAGGATGCTATTCAGCCATTGCTTTCATGTACCCAGGAGACATTTGTTAGCTCCAAAGACATGTATGATACTTTGATGCCTCTTTTTATGGGTGGACAGTCTAATGCTACTCCTAATGAGGCAACTTCTCAGCCTTTGCTAGTTTCATATGATGATGTAGATCATTCCATTTTTTTATGCAAATTTACATGATGCACTTGTGGATGAGAGAGTTGATATTGAGGACGCAAAAACTATGCCAAAATGTTTGGTGCAAACTTTGCATGACAACAAATTAGATGCACCTTTGTCATATCGTACTCATTCAGGCTCTCATAGTGCCTCTTTTGCATCAGATTGCTATGTTACGGCTGCGTCTAGTCTCTGTGATAAGAATGAGCCTCTTTCTTTTGATGAAGCACATAATTCAGAAAATTGGATGCATGCTATGCAATGTGAATATGATGCTATAATGAAGAATGGTACATGGTCTTTATGTGACTTGCCTTCTGGCAAGAAGGCCATTGGCACTAAGTGGGTATAGAAGTTGAAGCCTAAACATGATGGTACAGTTGACAAGTATAAGGCTAGGCTTGTTCCTCAAAGGGTTATGCGTAGGAAGGAGGCATTGATTTTGATGCACCTACATGCCGTATGACTACTGTTCGGAGCATTTGTGCACTTGCAGCCCATCATGGTTGGAATATACATCAGTTGGACATTAAAACAACATTTCTGAATGGTGGTTTGCATGAAGAAGTGTATGTTTTTCAGGCCCATGGCTTTGTGCAGAAAGGACATGAAAATCAAGTGTGTAGGTTAAAAAAGGCAATGTATGGTTTAAAGCAAGTAGAAGATACATGCCTATCTGATTGCACATGGTTTTGAGAACATTCCAAATGAAAGCACCTTATATGTTAAGCATGCTAATGATGTGCTTCTGATCATTGTTATCTATGTTGACGACATACTGCTCACTGGTCCTATTGAGAAGCATATTGCTGATTTTAAGGCTGATTTGCATGCCTCATTTGAGATGTCTGATTTGGGGCATTTGCATCGCTATTTGGGAATTCAATTTATGCAAGTTGATGGAGGAATGGCTTTGTGTCAAACGAAATATATTGACAGACTATTGCAGCATTTTGGCCTTGAAGAATGTAAGCCTATTGCCACTCCTATGGGGACAGCTTTACGATTCAGTCTTCATGATGCTGGAGATGCATTTGATGTTGTTCTCTATCAACAGATTGTTGGATGCTTGATTTACTTATGCATTACTCGGCCGGATATTCAATTTGTTGTCTCATATATAAGCAAGTTTATGCATTGCCTAGGAGTCATGCATTGGAAGGCGGTTAAGCGCATCTTTCGCTACTTGAGTGGTACTCAGCTATTTGGGTTCTTTTATCCCAATGGGGATCACTACCGCCAGATTTGCATGCTTTTTTCTGACTAAGATTGGGATCGTTGCTATGACACTTGTGTGTCCACTAGTAGCTTTTGCTTCATGCTTGGTAGCTCATGTATATCTTGGTTGAGCAAGAAGCAGCCTACTGTGGCCACTTCAAATTGTGAGGCTGAATATAGGGCAGCATTCACAGCTACTGTTGAGTGTGTGTGGCTAAGATGCCTTACAACTGATTTGGGTGTTGGTTAGTCTTCTGACACCACCATCTTCATTAACAGTCAGAGCGCATTGCCAGTTGCAAGGAACCCTCTGTTCCATGCTCGCACTAAGCACATTATCACTATCTCAGAGAGAGGTTCTCTGTTGGGGAGATCAGCTTGGCATATGTGCCCACGCAGGAGAACATTGCAGACCTTTTCACGAGGGCTCTCCCTAGGGAGAAGTTTGAAGCTTTCCGCAAAGCTTTGGGCTTACTTCCTTTCGTGGAGTGATTTCCACATAGCTTGGCACTTCCTTATACATGAGTGCCAGCTCCTTGTTCACTGCATCACTCTCACGGGGGATTTGTTGATATATTTAGGTAGTGATGTATGTGAACACTCTAGGACCGCCAAGGCACTTTTTTCCCTCTTTAGGAGGTTTTTTTCCCCCGACTTGTATATACACCTATTGCCCTAATGGGCTACTTATCTTTTTACTACATTCTCTAGTAATATTTTCTTCCTTGTGTTGTTCGCATGCTTCCGAGTTATGTCAGCAATATTCCCCTTCTAAAATAAAAGACTATATATTCATCTCTACTATTAATGATTTTGAGATTTAAAATCCAATCTAATAAAACCTCACATCATTATTTATTGAACCTACGAATCTACGTTCATTCAATCATCCCTCACAATTATTTTGAAAAGTCATACTAATAAGAAAAAAAGAATACATGAAGATGATTGTATTTTGACTTATGATGGCACGGATCGAAGAAGAAAAATGAAACATAGTTGGTTTGGATTTTCTGTGATTTTGAAGGTATATGCCAATGCAACAAATGATTTGATTTAGTTAGATGGAACACCACTAAAGAATTTTATTGCATGCAAAAGAGGTAATTGTTCAAGAAAGGCTTGAAGATGTGCACCAAATGAAGGAAGATATGCTTAAAGACGAACAAATATAATCAAGTGAGTTTTGTTACTCAAGTTCTCTATAATTCAATTTCTTTCTCACTTCATTAGATTATTATGGAACCATTTTTGAATTCAATATGGCAAAGAATTATTCTAAACTAAAAATTGTGCACTATCGACTTGATTTAAAAGTACATCTACTTGAGGATCTATTTAAAATCATTATGAATGAGGACATGAAATGAAAGGATAATTTGAATTTGAAGATCAGACTAGAAAGATTGATTTGTTTTGTATAAATATGAGTATTCTTGTGAAGGATATGCATGTCAAATTGAGATCCTAGTTTTTGCATTTTTGTTCCTCCATGTCCTCTAGTTTAAATAGAGATTCAAAGTTTCCTCTATAAACAAAAAAGTTGTGAATAGTATAAAAAATCACAAACCAAATTTATACTCTCATCCAAACCAAAAGGTTAGAACTTACAAGTTATCATGCAGTACAATAATGGTTGTCAATGAAGGAAAGATATTTGAAGAATGTATGGAAAAAAAGATATGAAGAATTGGTTTTTTTCTTGAGATCACTTCCAATTATAAATAAGGATGGGCAAAACAATTCTAATTAATGCATGATTTGAATTGTTTGTATCTCTTAGATTTTGTGTAAGTGTGTTGCATTCAATATCCCTTTTTATTTACATACCAAGAATATGATTAGCTTCCCAAAGGTCTTTCATTAAGAATCCATAGTTCAAATGCTATTTAAGAGCATTCAAATTGCTCTTTTTCTTGTCAGCCTATAGCATATCATCCACATGGAGCAAAAGAATGATTGAGTTTCCAACGTCATCTTCTTTAGTGTACAAACAGTGGTTAGCATGGATTTTTTTAAACCCATGAGTGAGCATTAATGTATCAAACTTATTATACCATTGTGTAGGGACCTATTTTAGCCCATAGAAGCTCCCTTTTGAGCTTGGATATGAGATGATGTTTTCTAGAAATGGAATATCCTTCTCGTTATTTCATGTACAACATCACTTCCTTTGTACCTTTAACAATCAGCCTAGAGCCTTTGATAAGCATCCATGACCCTTTCTCAAAGAAGGTACTATACCCATGCATATCCATTTTCCCAATAGACAATAAGCTTCTCTTGATGCTTGGTACATACCTTACATCATGCAAAATGAGCTCATTAGTACCATTCATAGTGAGATGCACTATGTCAATACCTTCAATAGAACAAGGATGGTTGTTTCCAAGATATACGTGTCCATACCTGCCTACATCAAAGGTACTAAAACACTCCTTAACAGGAGTAATGTGGGATGATGTGCCTTAATCGGCAATCTCATATATAAGCAGGTTTATGCATTGCCTAGGAGTCATGCATTGGAAGGCGGTTAAGCGCATCTTTCGCTACTTGAGTGGTACTCAGCTATTTGGGTTCTTTTATCCCAATGGGGATCACTACCGCCAGATTTGCATGCTTTTTTCTGACTAGGATTGGGCTCGTTGCTATGACACTTGTGTGTCCACTAGTAGCTTTTGCTTCATGCTTGGTAGCTCATGTATATCTTGGTTGAGCAAGAAGCAGCCTACTGTGGACACTTCAAATTGTGAGGCTGAATATAGGGCAGCATTCACAGCTATTGTTGAGTGTGTGTGGCTAAGACGCCTTACAGCTGATTTGGGTGTTGGTCAGTCTTCTAACACCACCATCTTCATTAACAGTCAGAGCGCATTGCCAGTTGCAAGGAACCCTCTGTTCCATGCTCGCACTAAGCACATTATCACTATCTCAGAGAGAGGTTCTCTATTGGGGAGATCAGCTTGGCACATGTGCCCATGCAGGAGAACATTGCAGACCTTTTCACGAGGGCTCTCCCTAGGGAGAAGTTTGAAGCTTTCCGCAAAGCTTTGGACTAGAAAGATTGATTTGTTTTGTATAAATATGAGTATTCTTGTGAAGGACAAGGATGGTTGTTTCCAAGATATACGTGTCCATACCTGCCTACATCAAAGGTACTAAAACACTCCTTAACAGGATTAATGTGGGATGATGTGCCTTAATCAGCAATCCATATTTGTGACAAAGAATGATTAAAAGTAAGCAAGACATGAATCACATCCCTTCTTGTGATCTCCATATCTTATTCATGAATGTTACTAGAAGCATCAATTACTTTGGCATATTCTGCTACCATAGTAGCGCAAAGAATATGTTCTGCATTGATAGCTCCTCAATGAGGTGCCATTGGCCTTCTCTTTGTCCTTTTCCTTTGATTTATCATGTGCTTCATTCATGGTGTCCTTATTCCTTGTGTCACACTCCTTTCTTTCTAGTTTAGCTTTATAGTATCTGTACTCAGGCTTCTTGTTTCCTTTCCTACCACATTGGTACTAAGTCACTTCAACCTTTCCTTTATCTTTTCTCTTGTTCCTCTATACATTTCCACTTTTCTTTTCCATTCCTCCTCTAGCAACATTGGTTGAATCACTTGCCTCTCCAATAGCTTTCCTCCTAATTTCCTCATTCAAATTAGAATCCTTTATACCATCAAATGTAATATTGGGGTGATTCAAAAGTGAAACAACCAATATTTCCCATGAATTAGGTAAGGACATCAATAAGAAGATGGTCTTAAGCTTATCACCAAATGTAGGTAATCCCTAGTCTTCTAGTTCGAAAAGAGTACCTGTAAAGGTAGATAAGTGCTCAATTGAACTTTTTGACTCATCAAGCTATATACACACTAGCTTACACGTAAGATGTGCTTGATTTATAAGCGTGATATTTTCATAAGTGCCTTTTAGCTTCTCCCATACCTTTAAAGTTGTTGTAAGCCCTTTCAAATCTGCCACGATTTCATCTAGTACAACAATCTTGATGTAAGTGATGGCCTTCTTATTTAGGTTCATCCATGTTGCATCTATCATATCTTCAGGCTTGACTTCCTCAGGAGTCCCTGTATAATTTTTAAGAAAGAGGATGTCCAACATACTTTGTTTTAACAAATAAAAACTGCTACCTTCAAATCTCTTGATCTCAAACAAGCTTTTGATATCACAAGAGGTAAATAAGTCATGTTTGCACATTGAGAACTTCAAAATCTTACCAAAAAAGGTAAAATTCAAATGTCGCTTTGTGCGCAATCAATTAAAGGGACTATAAGTGAGAAATTAAACCCAAGAACTATTCAATAATTGGAAAATTCAATTTCTAAAATTTTCTACCAAAAATTTCAAAAAAAATCTAGCAAGTTATAATTGCACAACAAACAACCAATTCTTATTTTTCAACCACAAAAGATGTAGATAGATGCAACACCCATTCAATGGGTGTTTGTTTTCACAAACGCCCTAATTTTTACAGTAATATTACCTATTAAATTAGAGAAATGACCTATTGTAATATGTTTTGAGCAATTATACATTTTCTCAATCTTTTTATATGTTCTCCCACTTGAAATGAGAGAGAATTTTTGCAACAAAGGCCCTCTAGATGAAAAAATCAGTAATGTGGATTCCGAAAATGACATGTGGGATACAAGAAGAACAATAGAAGAGATGCTTGGCCATAAAACTCTCTAAAAAGCCCAAAATTTGCTTCAACTTTGTAGCAGCCTGAAGTAATCCTCCAAAAATAGCACTTTTATCATGAGAAAAGAAGGTTACTTGCGATAAAACTCTTGCAAATACAAGAAAAACCCTTTAGCTTAGTATAGGTTGAAGTGGAAAAGCATTTCCAGCAACTTTGTCGTGATGGAATAGCTCAAATCCTTCATACCAGTTGAAAGGGGCTGCGGAGAGCTACGTGGTGGTTTGCTCAATTGCTGTATACACCTAGGGATGGGTTGCTACAGGGAGAGAAAAAGTAGAGAGAGAAACTTGCATAGAAATTTGGAGAAATTAATTCAAATATCTATAACTCCCCAATTTAAGGTCCAAACAATATAACAAAAGTATTTCTGGAACGATGTCAAAGAAAGCTTTCACATGGAAAGTCAAAATATACAAAAGAAGAGACCTTGGGGCCTTTATCCCTAACAAAATCCAATACAATGATTTATAAACAATCACAATAATATTTGTTAATATTGAAATACATTTAGACGATTTCATAAATTTCTACAAATTTGATGATTTTAAATACTACATGGCTTTTTCAAACATTATTGTATAGCAAGATCTATATCATGCTCTACAAATGAATTTGAATTTTCATCACCCTCCCAAATCTATTGCATCATCTCTGATCTGCAAACAAAGTGATATTGTTTTCTCTTTGCTCTGTCTGAAAATTGAAACTTCACGTTCTTATGGGGTAAGTTGATTTTTATATGAGTTTAATCTCAACGTGCACATTAAAACGATTTAATTGATGTTTTGGCTTAGTCATTCCAGTTGTAATTTACATGTTATCCGAAGTAGCCAGTCAAGTTCTGAACTTAATACATGCGAGAACTTAATATATACTCTTTCGATTTGGTTTTTTGTTGTATTTAAAAATTAGGAATCAATTAAACAAAGTCTAGTTCCCTGTCGAACTACACTCGTTTCTTTGATTTGCTTAAATCTGTTGAAAAGGATGGTTTTCATATATTCTTGAACTTACGGGACCCGACTTCGACTCTTGAAATTTACGAAATGCCATTCAGAAACTCTTTTGCAATGGAATATAAGAGGAATTTATGAATTCTTTTATCTCTTTTCATTGGGAAACGTATGAGTTACTCGCTTCGTTTCACGCATTGAGGATTCAAATTATGATTGAATTTGCTTCATTAAGAATGATTGTATGCTATCTGTTCTTCAATCAATTCTTTCAATTAGTTTAGCTTGTGAAGAAAAAAAACAATTCCGCTACACCGGAAGTTGGAATCCGTCTGTCTAACTAACTAAGCGGACTTGGATTTTAACAGAAACTTGATATAAATACGTTTCTCTTTTGAAACTTGAGGCATGTTATGTCCTAGGCCGCTTGTCCACATGGATGAGCCTCTCACTTTTTGAGGCCGGGGTGAGGGTTCAACCCCCACAGGCAACATGCAAGGGACATGTTATCATGGAAAGTTGTATCTTGTGGCTAATGTGCCACCGTTTTTCTAGCCCCGCCATAGTTGTGATTGTAGTCTAACTCAAAATGTAAACCTCTGTTCTTGTAGGATAAGGAGGGTCCCATGGGTACTATGCCCTTCCATGTACAGTTGCAATTTCAAAGTTTTCTTGTGGGATAAGGATAGTCCCATGGGTACTATGGCCTTTCTTGTACAGTTGCAATTTCAAAGTTACAATATCAAAGTTAAAGCCTGGAGGAGTAAGCCTCGGCTGAACCTCCATTTAAAAAAAAAAAAAAAAAAAAACTTGAGGCATGTTGCTCCTAGGTTTCAAGACAGTGCCCCAGCTATCGACAAACACATGTTTTATGGGAGTCCCATAGCTTGTCCATGCTTCCTTAATCTACTTGATCCTCAAGCTCAAATTACTGATCAAATTCCTTAATCTAATTTATCGAATCTATAACCTCGGATTGCTATTTTATCACTTCAAGATGTAAAATCACAATTGACCGAACCTCCCATCATCTGTCATTCAACAGGGAAGTCATCTTTCATTTAATCAACCCTCACAAGACATCAATCACCGAACGCCATCAAGGCTATCCCTCTCAACTTGAGGATTCAGATGATTCCAAGGTTGAATAAAGTGCTCACTTATGGCGCCCGTCATAAGCCATCACTCAGGAAAATCCCATTACTCGTTGAAATCCCTCGTCCTTTCCCTCCCCATTTGGATCTTCGACGTCTCCCTACATTGAACCCTTTTTCTTACGGGCTCTAACTCTAACCTCCATACATTCTTCGCCCTCTAACTTTCTTACATTTCAAGTACTTTCACACTTCAGCCGTCAAATCTTCTCTCACATCCAATGAAAACGTTCTTTTCCAGAATTACTCGATGTTAACTTTCCTTTACTCTTTTATAGCGAAGCCTTTTTAAAAGAGGTACCTTCAAACAACAACGATGCTTCGTCGGTCGCAAGCCATTCGGAAAGGCCATCACATCCCTTCAAACACAACTCTCGCATGCAGGCGCCAAGTTCCTTTGGAAGCGTCCTCAACTTTGAGCATTTTTCTGCGTAGAATTCCTGTAGCTTTGGTAGCGAGCCCTGCAAATGCGAATGTAAGAGCACAAAATGTGTGAATGTGGAAGCACAAATTTAAAACTACAACGTTAAAGTCCAAGAACCATGATCGGTACTCACGTTCACAGCCTGGAGTCTGCTGCAACCGGTCAACCACAGTGTCTGCATAGTTGTGGGGAGGAAGGGGAGAGTCTCCAAAGATGTGCATTCTCGGAGGTCGAGATGCTCCAAGGACAAAAGCTCTGTTGACAGGTACAAAAGTCACGAGGAAGGCCACAAAGAAAATCACAGGAATGCCACATTAACTTCCTCATATACTCGAGACTGTATATTGATTCGCTTCTTAATATTCACTTCAACAATAGAAATGATAGGGGAGACAAATTCTCACGTACACTCAGTATGGAAAAGTCTTATCTTTTTATGGCGACCTGAGAGGCCATCTTGAAGATTTCTCATCGTAATTCTTTCACATTCTCAGATGCCCTATATGTTTGAGGAATCAAGAAAAGATGCTCTCAGTTTCAAGATTACCCAAGATTGTTTTGGTTATCCAATTTGTTGATGACATATCTAGAGTTTCATGATCTCTCGAATAGTGATGTTAGTATTGTAAATCTATGGGAAATCTATGAATGATTCAATATATGTAATTCATGATTTTCAAGCTATCTGAGATGCAAAGCTTTGGCGTGCATGTTTTGTTCATCTCAATTTCGCTAGTTTCCTTTGCCTATAAAAATCTGAAATGGTGTCCTCTTTGCGCAAAGTTTAGGGGACTTTTAAGGATGCCTTTGAGGCTTATACTTTAGGAAAATGCAACATTCCTTCTTCCCAAAAGATAGTTCAGTTACAGCTTCTCATAAATTGCAGCTTGTTCATAGTGATATTTGTGGTCCTATGCAAACACCTTTATTTAGGAATTTGCTCTACTTCGTGACTTTCATTGATGACTTTCAAGGCATGCATGGGTTTATCCATTATAAGCAAAGTCCAACATTTTTATATGCTTTGAATAGTTCTTGATTATGGCTAAAAATCTTGCACCATGTAAACATAGCACTATCCATTCTGATCGAGGTGGGGATTATATGTCTTCCTAGTTTAATGTACTTGTACCTAAATGTGGGATAAAATATCACTATGCTTCTTGCTTAAGTCCATAATGTGTGAAGCATATGTAGTTACTATATATGCCACCAAATCATTGTAGTCTATTACTACATTTGATGTTTGGTTTGAGAAGTTAAGAATGACATACCTAGGACTCACCTCCCAACCTATTTATAGCCCTTTCCTAGTTAGGATCCAGAGATCTCCCTAAGGTCCCTCTACTCATCTAGCCATCATGAGTAGGAACCTTGTACAAACTCTTTGGCTTTTGACCTTGGCTATCCCTCAAGCAAGGAACTCCTTCCTCCATGAATGTATATCTCTGAAATATAGCACTCTCTCCCCCTTCTAAAGAACATTCTCCTGAATGATATCGAAGGACCTATAAACCTTGGATTCAAAATCTATGATTCCAAATAATAATAGTAGAGTGTGCTAGGTGTCTGAAATACTAGATTCTCAAAAGGTACAAAACTCGTCTCTATGCTTCCTATCAACCATTTCCACCAACAAATAGTAGTCCTTTCCTTGAGCATACTATAGGAATACCTCTAAGGCTGAATGAGTCCATATGTTTTTTGTGAAAAGGGTAGGGACACAAAGAATATAGGTTGATAAGAAAGTAATATGTTTTGAAGCAAGCACAACTTGTTTGAAATTAGTACTTAAAGCAACCATGACTCTATATGCTTAGCATGCAAATGTACTTCTAATCATTGTTGTATATGTTGATGATATGTTTCTCACTAGTCCAACTGAGAAGCATAGTATAAAGCTCAAGTTTGATTTGCATGGCTCTTTTGAGATGTCAGATTGGGGCCGTTGAATCATTATTTGGGCATTCAATTTATGCAAGGTAATGGGGAAATAGCTTTTTGTAGTATTTTTACTATTATGATTGCAAACATTTTGCCACTTGCATGGAAACAAGTTAACGGTTCATTCTTCATGATGTTCAAGATGCATTTCATGTGGTTCTCTATCACGAAATTGTGGATGTTCAATTTACTTGCACATAACTCACCTTGATATAACTCACCTAGATATAACTCACCTTGATATAACTCACCTTGATATAACTCACCTTGATATTTGGTTTCTTGTTTCTCAGATGAGTATGTTTATTCATTGCCCAAATATCAAGCACTTGTAACCGGTTAAGTGCATCTACCAGTACATGAGCGGAACAAGACTATTTTGATTTATTATGCTAAGACTACATCATCAGTGTAAGATTTACATGCTTCTTTTACTCACGTTGGCCACCTTGCTATAACACTCGTCTTTGCCTCCCCATTTAGACCTTCTAACCCTTGATCTCATGAACTCTAAATCTAACCCTTGATTTCATCTCTCCTTCTCTATCGAATGAAGTCCTTCCAAATTTTGTCAATTATTGTTTGAGGCCTAACATCTAAAGATCTTTAATTTAACATTGAAATCTTGTTGAGTCCTCTAAATTCCTCGTACAAACTTTGAGAGCTAGTACAAACTTTGAGAGCTAGCAAATTAGATGCAACTCTATCATATCATATCATTCAAGATATCATAATGCTTTGGTTGCATCAAATTATAATGAAATTTCTCTCTCTACTCGTTATGATAACAATGAGACTAACTCTTTTGATGAATACCAAAATCAAGAATTATTCTCAAGCTAGCAGATTAGATGCAACTCTATTATAACATATCATTCAAGCTCTTATAGTGCTTTGTTTGAATTATATTATAATGAAATGGCTCTCTCTACTCGTTATGATATGAACGAGACTCATTCTTCATAGAAGCAACAAAGTATGATGCTATTATGAAAAATTGCACTTCTTCTTTATGTTATTTGCCCCTCAAAAAAGATCACCTATAGTAAATGGGTATACAATTTGAAGCATAAGCCTAATGGAAGAGTTGGCAGGTAAAAGACGATGCTTGTTTCTAAAGGTTATGATCAAGTTAAAGGTATTGATTTTGATGAGTCCTTTGCTTTCATGTGTGAAATGACAATTGTACATAGGATCTATGTGCTTGGATCTCATCATTGTTGGAAAGAATATCAACTGCAATGTACATCATGGTTTGAATGGTAGATTATATGATGAAGTATGCATATTTCAGCCCCAATTTCTTGTGTGAAAAGGGCAAGGGCACAAAGAATATAGGTTGAAAATAATTTTTTTCTTTTTTGAAGCAAGCACCACTAGTTTGGTATGAGAAGATACATGCCTACTTGCTAGCACAATATGCTTTTGAGAATAGTCCAATTGATAGCAGTTTATATGCTTAGAATGCAAATGATGTATTTCTAATCATTGTTGTATATGTTGATTATATGTTGCTCACTGGTACAAATCAGACGCATATGGCAAAGTTCAAGATGTTAGATTTGGGGCTCTTGAATCATTATTTGGACATTCAATTTATACAAGGTAATGGGGAAATAATTTTGAGTCAAGCAAAATACATTAACATGCTATCTAATGTAATATGCTATCGAGCATTCAACTCTAATCTTCCATTCCTCTCAATCTCACTTCATAACAAATCCTCTTCCTAATTACATAGTCATGACACTCCTCAACACACCATCAAAATTTCTTGGATAACCACCTTCCAACCCTCCACATTTCAACTACTTCCACACTTCAGCTATCAAGTCTTCTTTCACATTATTCATAGATGCTCAAAAGACAACTCGTGTTCTATTAAGCAGAATTTTGAAAAGAGGTACCTCCAAACAACAACGATGCCTGATTGCTTTCAAGAAATCTACTCATAATTTGCCTACTTTTTATCATTTGGCATATGCATTAGTGATTGAACAACAACAACGAGAGTTGAATGATAAAGTTAGCAAATGTATTGTTGTTGAGTGTACTTCTTAAAGGAGGGTAACATCTATGACAAAGTATGCATATTTCAACACCTATGTTTTTTGTGAAAAGGGTAGGGACACAAACAATATAGGTTGATAAGAAAGTAATATGTTTTGAAGCAAGCACGACTTGTTTGGTATTACTACTTAAAGCAACCATGACTTTATATGCTTAGCATGCAAATGTACTTCCAATCATTGTTGTATATGTTGATGATATGTTTCTCACTAGTCCAACTGAGAAGCATAGTATAAAGCTCAAGTTTGATTTGCATGGCTCTTTTGAGATGTCAAATTGGGGCCGTTGAATCATTATTTGGGCATTCAATTTATGCAAGGTGATGGGGAAATAGCTTTGAGTGAAACAAATGCATTAACACCTTATTGTAGTATTTTTACTATTGTGATTGCAAACATTTTGCCACTTGCATGGAAACAAGTTAACGGTTCATTCTTCATGATGTTCAAGCTGCATTTCATGTGGTTCTCTATCACGAGATTGTGGATGTTCAATTTACTTGCACATAACTCACCTTGATATTTAGTTTCTTGTTTCTCAGTTGAGTATGTTTATTCATTGCCCAAATATCAAGCACTTGTAACCAGTTAAGTGCATCTACCAGTACATGAGCGGAACAAGACTATTTGGATTTATTATGCTAAGACTACATCATCAGTGTAAGATTTACATGCTTCTTTTGCTCGCAATGGCCACCTTGCTATAACACTCGTCTTTCCTTCCCCATTTAGACCTTCAAACCTTTGATCTCATGAACTCTAAATCTAACCCTTGATTTCGTCTCTCCTTCTCTATCCACTGAAGTCCTTCCCGATTTTGTCAATTATTGTTTGAGGCCTGACATCTAAAGCTCTTTAATTTAACATTGAAATCTTGTTGAGTCCACATTTGAGTCCTCTAAATTCCTCGTCGACCTCAAATCTGAGTAATCCCCTGATTTTAATCCATTTGAGCTTCAGATTTTGACTTATTTCAGGTCGCTATCTTATGAATCGACGCAATAAATTCCTCTATCTACTGTAATCTGCTATGTGGCTTTCAACTCGAATCTTCCATTCCTCTCAATCTTACTTTACAACAAATCCTCGTCCTGACTTGTTGGTCATTGGATTCCCGAACACGCCTTCTGATAACCAACTTCCAAGCATCCACATTTCATGTACTCCCAGACTTCAGCTGTCCACTCCTCTTTAGCATTCGAGGAAAATGCATATTCATAGATCCTCATAAGACAACTCTTTTTCTACTAAGAAGCGTTTTAAGAAGAGGTACCGCAAAACAACAACGATGCGTTTTTGGTCGCAAGCCATTGGGAAAGGCCATCGCATCCCTCCAAACCCAACGCACGCATGCAGGCGCCAAGTTCCGTAGGAAGCGTCCTCAAGCTTGAGCATTTTCGTGCGTAGAATTGCTGAAGCTTTGGTAGCGAGGCCTGCAAAAGAGATTGTAAAATATTTCACAAAATTTGGGAATGTGGAATCACACATCTACAAAAACACAAGTTTTGGCTGATCAGTACTCACACTCACAGACTGGAGGTTGCTGCAACCGTTCAACCACAGTGTCTTCAGAGTTGTGGGGAGGAATGATAGAGTCTTCAAAGATGTGCATGCTTTAAGGTCGAGATGCTCCAAGGACGAAAGTTCTGTTGACAAGTACATAAGTTACGCCGAAGGCCACAAAGAAGGTCATAAAAAGGCCACATTCACTTCCTCATATTCGAGACATTATAGCATTTCAATATGGAAAACTCAACAAAAGCCTTCTGATTTGTTTCACTATTCCATTTAGGCGGAACGGATGCGTTCCAAAGCAAAAGAAACTTATGTTTATGAGTGAGTTTAAAGAAGAAAAAAATTTCCTCCAAAGACTATCCGATTCTGATCATGCACTGACTATCTGATTCCGAAAAATATTTTTCGTATCTGATAGGGACAGGTCCTCGGAACGGTGGTTTGCCTAGGAGGGGAGTGAGCCTAAGGTATCCTAAGATCATTTCCCTAGAACGGCACTAGAAAATATTGAGTTCTTCAAGTAATAAGATGAATGTTATATACAAATAATTCTTCAACATATGAAACGGCCAATAAGCAAAAAGACATTAAAAAGAGGTGTCTTTTAAGTATAACCAATTAACATATAGGAAGTAGGTTGAGACGTTCATAATTGAACATTCAGAGTTACTCCAAGAGTGGAACTTACAAGTGATAAGCCTCATGTAGTTCATCATGTCAGAAAAGAAAGATTCTGCATTATCATCATCATGTAAAGAAGATGTTGCATCATGAGAACAAAAAGATCTCACATCATATGATCGATCGACAAAAAGATTACGTATGTTGTGAAGATAAATGACAAATCTAAAAGGCTACAAGATAAATGCAATGGCTATGAAGAATCCAAGTGGAATGTTACAGATAAAGACTCAGTTTTTTGCAACACAATCAGTCATTGGTTGCTTGCTGCTTGTTCATGTTCTTCATTTGCCGCTTGATCTAGAAAATCAAAGCTTTCCCTCTGAACTTGAACCCTCAGATGATTCCAAGGTTGAATCAAGTAATTCTCTATCGAGCCCTCAAGTCATCTTTCATTTCATCATTGAGACAATTCTCATAGAAAACCGCATGGCTGCCCACTCATGGAACCGTCATAAGCCGTCACTTGGGAAAATCCCATTACTCGTTGGAATCCATCGTCCTTTCCCTCCCCATTCGGACCTTCGAACTCTCCCTAAATTGAACCCTTTTTCTAACAGGCTCTAACTCCAACCTCCACTCATTCGTCGCCCTCGAACTTTCTGACATTTCAAGTACTTCAGCCGTTAAATCTTCTTTCACATTCATAGAAGCTCACAAGACAGGCTCTTTTCCATAATTATTCGATGTTAACTTTTCTTTACTCATTTATTGCGAAGCCTTTTTAACAGAGGTACCTCCAAACAACGACGATGCCTCATCGGTCGCAAGCCATTCGGAAAGGCCGTCGCATCCCTCCAAACACAACTCCCGCATGCAGGCGCCAAGTTCCTTAGGAAGCGTCCTCAAGTTTGAGCATTCTCCTGCGTAGAATTCCTGTAGCTTTGGTAGCGAGCCCTGCAAATGCGACTGTAAGAGCACAAAATGTCTGACTGTGCAAGCACAAATTTAAAACTACAACGTTGAAGGCCAAACAGCATGATCGGTACTCACGTTCACAGCCTGGAGGCTCTTGCAACCGGTCAACCACAGTGTCTTCAGAGTTGTGGGGAGGAAGGGGAGAGTCTCCAAAGATGTGCATTCTCGAAGGTCAAGATGCTCCAAGGACGAAAGTTCTGTTGACAAGTACATGAATCACGACAAAGGCCACAAAGAAGATCATAGGAATGCCACATTCAACTCCTCATACTCGAGACTGTAGATTGATTCACTTCCTAATATTCACTTCAACAATAGAATTGGTACGGGGGACAAATTTTCACGTACACTCAATACGGAAAAGCCAAGCAAACCAGTAGAAGGCCCTAACCAAAAACTCGAACTGAGCAGAAAGCTTAAATTCGTTTTGATTTCTTTTAGTGTTCCATTTCTGCGGAACGGGTGGCTTCCAAAGGAAAGGCACTTATGTTTTTGCGTAACTTTGAGGAAAAAAGAAACTCGTAGACTCGATCCTTTTCTTCACATGCAATGACGTTGCACATGCTTTTGTTTGAGCTGGCATACTATTGGTTACAAGGATTGTGAAACTAATTCTCCACATAAGTCTCCTGTATTTCTCCTTTCAATCTAATTTAAGATACAGTAGAAAACGACCATTTGGCATACATCTGATCTATAGCCTCAAAACCTCCTATTGGATCGTGTTTCAAATGAAACACTCCCTTATTTCTTAAT
>CM035420.1:73437899-73447899 GCA_020310875.1 Ceratopteris richardii
GCTTCCTTCACAAGACAATCTTCATATTCATGGTGGAAGAACCGAATTCTCTCTATGGAGGACATTTTTTGCCTGTAGTCATTGTCGTTGTTGTGATCCCAAGCAAGAAGCTTGCTTCCTCAATTGTAAGACCAGCATATATCTTACACTCTGCATACCTAAAGAAAAATGTAGTAGGGTGCTCCTTCACTAACTATCTACGAGCCTCTGCAGAGTGTGAACCTCCAATCACATAATAAGTGTAATCCTCAAACGAACCCTCATTGAAATCATCCACACAGCTGCACTCATTCGGATCCACCATGACAAGGAATGGCACAACAGTAGCATGAGGATTTATTTTCATTTTCTTCTTAAGATTCTGGACGTGCAAATTATGTGGCTCCCTGATCTCAAGGCGCCTCCTCCCTGTGACTGGATCTACGGGTGGCCTGTGGATGATATTGATTCGCAAGTGGAACAACTGCCCCTTCTTCACAACTTTTCTTCTAGCTATGTCCTCCCTCATCTTATTCTGCTCAGTACCAAGAACACCAGATGGAAGCTCTCCACCAGGTGCAACAATAATGTCCTCAGAGCTAGAGCTTGAGTCAGAAAATTCCTCTTCTAAAATTATCTTCTTTTTCTTTTGGAGCTTTTTCTGCACGCTCTGCTTACCCCTTGCCTTTATAGGGGTCGTCTTCTTCTGTTGTGTTGGCATGATATTGCCCTGGATCCATGGCATCAGGTCTTTGATGAAATTCACTGAGTCTCTGCATATCTGAGCTAGCCCTTCTGGAACACAGCACTCTGGGCACAAGAAATCCATCTTGCATAATCTAGTTTGTAAACAAGGCCATATTGAAAACCTTGTGTTGTCGTGATCTTTCCTCTGCCATAAGCCCCTGCGAACACAAGGAGGACTGCATTCTTCTCTTCAACGTACTGAAGGCACCACTCTAGATTTGTCATGTCCCGAAGTGGACGATCTGTCCTCATGACCTCCATCTCCCTAGTCCTTTCCCTCATATTTGGATCCTCCTCAGGAATTTTTATGCTACTCTGTCCACCTGAGGATATTCCTAGTGGGTTGCTGGCCTTCTCAGAGGATAATGGTGCAATAATTTTCTTTGGTTTTGCTTGGTGACCAATGCCTTTGTCACGTTGCTGGTCAACAGAGCCCATGGTGACTCTGAGCTTCTTGATGGGCCTTTCATCCTTGTACTCCGCATCCCTGAAGGCACTTGGAAATATCAGATCAAACATAAATGTGGTTTTCAAAGGCCCAAGTCCATGCCAGGCATCGATTTTGAGCTTCAGGTCGATGCCAGGCATCGACTTTTGGGCCCAAGTCGATGCCAGGCATCGACCTTGTGTGCAAGTCGATGCCCGGCATCGAGTTGAGGGTGAAAGTCGATGGCAGGCATCGACTTGGGCCCAAAAGTCGATGCCAAGCATCGACTAGGGCCCAAAAGTCGATGCCTGGCATCGACTTTGCACCCTAAAGTCGATGCCTGGCATCGACTTTTCAGTGCATGTTGATGCCTGCAAGTCGATGCTTGGCATCGACTTTTGGGCCCAAGTCGATGCCAGGCATCGACTTTCAGGTGTAAGTCGATGCCAGGCATCGACTTGTCGGTGCAAGTCGATGCCTGGCATCGACTTGCAGCTTAAAGTCGATGCCAGGCATCGAGCTGTACATTCTTTGGATCCATATTTCTAGAGGTAAGAAAAATAAATACCTAGAAATCAGACTTTTTTCACAGACATACAGAGGGAATCTTTTTGGAATCTTTATTTATGGTATTATTTTGTCTACCTCTTGGTACTTTTCCCAACATTCTTCTTCTCCAGCAGACTTGGCTTGCTGGTATGCTGAGCTTTGTGCTCCATGGCTGTCTGTGCTCTGCTGCTCTCTCTTGCTCGTGGATTTTGAAAATGCGAATGATCTCCTCCTCCGGTATTTATAGGCAATTGGGTAACTTGAACCAGAGACTAACTAGATCTAACTGAATGAGTCGAGTTAATAACTAAATCTATCAACTTATCTAACCAGGGAATAGCACCCACACAAATAGGCTGTTTCAGAGCCACTTTAATCAAATACTCATAGACCCTTGCAACTATTTATATACATTTGCATAGAAATTACATTTCAATGGCAAGAGTATGGTATGTCCATGAGGATGTCTAAACTCATGTAGAGATTTTTTTCTTAGAATCTCTTTCTTGGGAGAAAATCAAGTCAAAGTTGTGTTAACTGTGGGAGACTAATGACATCTTTATAGTATTACCCTCCTCACTTTAGTTCATATTCACATTTATCTTGTAACTCACTGTTGAAATGGAAAATCAATGTATGAATAAACATTCAAGTACAGAACCTTGCAACTATTTATATACATTTGCATGGAAATTAAGCTTCAATGGCAACAGTATGGTATGTACATGAGGATTTCTAATCTCATGTAGAAGTTTTTTCTTAGAGTCTGTTGCTTGGGAGAAAATCAGGTCTAAGTTGTGAGATTAATGACATCTTTATAGTGTTATCCTCCACACTTTAGTTCATATTCACATTTATCTTGTAACACATTGTTGAAATGGAAAATCAATGTATGAATAAACATTCTGTGTACCTCTTTTACACATAATTCTTTTTTAATATACTTTCATCTACCTCTCTGATATCTAGCCAAGACCACAATAAAATCTAATCCTTGAAATCTTAACGAAATGTAAAATTTCTTCTTGTATAGTGTTCAATGGCATAGCATATTCCAGTTGGAATGCAACTTGGATATATTCCAGTTGTAAAATTTCTTCTTGTAAAATTTCTCCAAACAATTTTATTATATATTCCTGTTGGAACTCAACTTGGATATATTTTGATTCATTCACAATGCTTAGACTCAATGACTCATATGTAGTTAGAAATCAACTGTGTTTCTCATTTGAATCAAAAGTGAATCAAATCTTTGGTTCCCTTATTAGTATATATTTGAGTAATTAAGTGATTTGATGTAATTTGATGTTTAATGTTATTTAATGTACTTTAATAAGCTTTTGATTTCATATCTTCTTGATGTGACATTTGATGTGACATCTTCACTTGATCTCGGATTTCTACTTATTTAAAAAGGTCATTCATCTTCAGTCTTCTGTGAACTCAGTGAAGATGAGCTCAATCTTTTCAGTGGATGCTTGGGCATCAGCTTCCTCTGCTCATATTGATTCATTGTTCTCAGTTGAGCCTTTCCAGAGAAGTGATGATCCCTATGATTTAGAACGTGCTGATGATTCCATGTTTTCTGTTGAGTCATTTAAGTTATCCAATTCACAGTGCAATGCTGCTCAACCAAATGCACCTCTTGATCTCCCATCTGATCCAACCATTGATCTCCCTTCTGACTCAAGTGCATGTGGAGCAACGAAAAAGCAAAGCAAGCTCAATCTACGATTTAAAAGAAGGTCTCGTGAAGTAAGTCGAAAAAGGTTTAAATTTCTTACTTCAGATAGACAGATTGCATTGGATATTATGAAGCATTGTTGTGGTTTGAAATGTTTGTATAATTTAGGAATGAAGAAACTAAAGCACTATAATTGAGGATAACATGTCAGTAACGCATGTTGGTTTTGAATATTTCTTTACTCAAGGGATGCCATGCTCTAGGGCTGCATTTAAAATTGCAATGGGTGTAGGAAATTTTAGAATACATAGGGTTCAACAAGGGTTTTTGAATGGGGATCTCATTTTGGATACGTTCCATGTTGGGACCAAAGGATCTGTTGGATGTCATGCAATGAATTGGATGATGAACTATTTTAGCTTGCATTGTGAAGTTATGCCTACAATTGGAAGGTTGCACTTGTCAGATAACTTTACTCGTCGAGAGGTATTTCAAATATATAGAGAAGACATGGAAAATAGAAATGCGAAGTATGTGTTGTATCGTCACTTTACTCCATTATGGAAGGAAGAGTTTAACAATGTTTTTATTCCTCGTAAAGTTAGAATGGGTGAATGTTCAGTTTGCGCCACTTTGAAAAACATGGCAAAAGGGGCTACAACACCACAAGAAAAGCATAATTTTAAAAACCTTCTTAACAACCATCGTGACAGTCAAGCATTAGAGAGAAAGAAAGCAATTCATCATCGAAGTAAGGCACTCAGAAATCCGGAGCGTTATATGTGTTTGTTGATCGATGGTATGGATCAAAAAAAAACTTGTTTGCCACATTTTTATCGCATCCCTAAGGACATTGGAGATGAAGTCCTTGTGCAAATGCATTTGGTTGGTGCTTTGGTATACAATGGAACTGTAATGTCCAAGGTTTTCTTCACATATCCAAATGTGCATAATGATCCAAACCTTACAGTTACTGTCATTCATCGTGTTTTGCAATCATGGAAGGGTCTTTTGCCACCAACTCTATATTTGCAACTAGATAATACTGCAAGAGAGAATAAAAATTCTATAGTCTTTGGATATTTAAGCATGCTTGTTGAAAAACAGGTATTTCAGAAGGTTAAGGTAAATTTTCTTCTGGTTGGCCACACTCATGATCACATTGATCAAATGTTCAGTACTTTCTCTAAGAAGTTGGCACGTAAGAATGCTTTTACTCTTCCGATTTTATCTGAGCTGATTTCAGAAGCATATACTCCAAAACCATAAGTTCAACACCTCACATAGATTTATGACTTTAAGCACTTTTACTCAATGGGCCTTGATAACAGTGCTAAGGTTTTGGCTCCATTGCACAATATTAGTTTCAACCATGTATTCTTGATGAGGAGGGTTGATGAAATAACCCTTTTATTTGCAAAGCAGTATTCATCTTCTCTTGGGTGGGAGCCTAAAGAGGGATGCAGATTCTTATTGCAGGTGCCTAATTTGTCTACTGTAACAGTGTATGGTGCACAACAATCACCATATGAAGATAAAAACAATACAGAAAGATGTGGAAGTGTGGTTGATCAAAGTAAAAGCTGAATGCATGCACTCATTGAAAAGAAGAGACATATTGAGCGTGCAAAAAAATATGCTGGAGATCAAGATGTATCTTGGTGGGAGGACTTTTTCAATCATCAAGAAGAGATTAGACAGTATACAATTGAGGTCACTGGGCAGTTGATGTTCCATTCACATGGGATTTTTGTACACAAAGATCCGTGAATGTGGCCCAAGCATGTAATGCAGATGCACTTCAAAGTTTTATACATCCACCAGAAAGAAATATTTATGTAGCCCCAAGGATGACAAAATAGGCAGAAGAAAGATGGCAAGGAAATTTAATAGAGATAAATGTTGGAACGCTTATTGCAGTACTTGCTGATGGTGATGAGGCTACCAGACCATTTTGGATTGCAAAGGTTTTAGAGATAACTAAAGATATTGATCAGAGAAGAATAGAGAGGCTTTGATGGTGCATTAGTATTACACTAAAAGTAGTAATGCATTCACAGGTAAATATAACTTAGAAATGGTGTGTGATACTAAACGAACAGGTTGAAAAAGGAAAAGGAATATTCGAAGCACATCCACTCTTAAAATGGATGATGTAGATATTCTTGTTTATGATTTTTCCTTGACAAAAACTGGTCACTTGAGGAAAGCAACCATCAACATGATAAAACAAAAGCTTCCAGATGTATGTGGTACAGGAAATCATAGGAAAACAAGAAGAGTTGTGCATGATCCTGCAGAATTTGGTATGTACGTGGATGAAGATAGAGCTCTTGTGGATATAGAAGAAGAAGAAGAGAGCTCTCAACAGTATGAGACTGAATCAAGTGCATCAGACGATGAGGGTGTAGACATAGATCGACAAAGTTGTGAGTTGCATTGAAGCTCTCAGACATTTTTAGTGCTTATGTAAATGCCTCAAAGTAGTTTGGTTAATGAAACCATGTTTTGTAGCAATTTTGAATAACAATCAGATATCCACCCATTAAAGATATGTCTAAAATGTTATTTTTGTGTAAAAACTATTGATTTCTACATTCTTATATATATTTTAGACATGTCAATGTCTTATCATATAGATTTTGGACATGTCAATGTCTTATCATATACATTTTGGGACACATCAATGCCTAATATAGTGAAATTTTGACAACATTTTGAGCTCATTTTTTTTTTTTGAGAAAATGACAAAAAATGTCAAAAATTACTTGTTTTCATCTCATTTTTGTAATATATGTATACTGGAGTAAAGGAATTCCAAAAATGAGGTGAAAACATGTAATTTTTGACGACAGTGTTCTCTTTTTACGACATAGTTCTCGTTTGTTACGACTCGCTGTTATAGATAGATAGATAGATAGATAGATAGATAGATAGATAGATAGATAGATAGATAGATAGATAGATAGAAAGACATATAGATAGAAAGATGGATATGTAGATAGATATATAGATAGCTATATAGATAGATAAATAGATAGATAGATAGATAGATAGATAGATAGATAGATAGATAGATAGATAGATAGATAGATAGATAGATAGATAGAAAGAAAGAAAGAAAGAAAGAAACAAAGAAAGAAAGTGTTTTTAAGTCTATTAGGAGGCCGAACTCAGCCTATGACACAAATCGATGTACATGGGTATATCTTCTGTCTATCAGAGAAGATAAAAGTGCTGAAAAAGAAACTGGTAAAGCTGATACATATCTCCGTGAAATGCGTGTGGAGATACCCATGAAAGGGGGGGGTGTATGGAGTGCGATATCTATGGTAGTCTATATGCAAAGGGGTAGTACAACAAGCATGGGAATGCATATGAAACGACTAACTAGCTCCATCCTGTGCTAGTGGGCGGGTGTAAGATGTGATACATAGGTGGAGGGGGAGTCAGGGCCCTCATGATAGCTGGAGCGGGATGAGCCATCATCTGGAATCATCTCTCCTCCATGGCGCCATGGTGACGAGCCTAGATCTCTGCAATCTGATGTCGGTGATGTCTCGGGCCCGATATCCTCTAGCACGGGGTCGTCTCCTAGCTCGAGCAGCCTGAGCTTGCTGAAGAGTCACCCCTCTTGGTGTGTGGGCTGAGGGAGGCAGGGCTGCAGCACGTCGTGGAATAAAGAGCTCAGTGAGCTGACTCTGTCTCCCTCTTGTATGGGTTGCTACAGTAGGCTGGAGTAGGGAATCTCTGTGACTCTGTATCTCTACTAGGAATCGCTCTAGCTGTCGCTGGTCTCTAGAGTCCATGATCTCTCGGAGGGTGGGCTACCGTATAAATAGAGTCCCGTATCTACCTCTGATGCCATCATATGCGCTACATCTGCATACAAAGTGCTCCTCATCCTCTATCTCTACTCTGCAAACCCTGCATATCCGCTCCTCTTTGGGAATGTCTATGGCTCATCCCGTCTCAATCTCTAGTCTATGAGATGAGACTCTCAACTAGCCAATTGCTACCCTCGAGCTATGAGGCATGTAAGTATCCATGTAACATGGCCGCCAGATGAAACTGTCTACTAGGATGTCTAAGAACTGGTCTCGATAGTGCAATAGTCTCGATCCCATGTGTCGTGTGTGCCATGTCTGACTAATGTAGCGCTGCCAAAGATCCTGTCTCAACACAACATTCCTCTCATGACGAGAGAGGTGGATGTGAGGTGAGTCTGGGTCGTACTGAAAAGGCGGCAATCTGTCCATATCAAGCCCATGACTATCAAACCATACTCTAACCTGAGTGTACCAAGCTCTCTCATATCCTGACTCTGATATGTGTATAGATGCCTCAAAAGCTCTGCATGTGAGTCTGTCTGTAGGGAGCTCCCTCATCCTCTGAACAAAGCACATAGTCTGGAATAGTGCCTCTACTACCATGGGTGGTGCAGCTAGCTCTACCCTGATGATGTCATGTGGTACCGACTGTTTTCCACGAAATAGTCACGAGATCATACGTACCTGGAGCCTCTCGATCGCACTCCACTGGGTGGCTATGAGGCCTGGGGCCCAAACTATCGCAGCATACATCATAGCTGGTCGGACTAGTGTGTCAAATAGCCACCCCTTCGTGCGGGGCTCCTAGAAGAATGCCTGGTGACATCTCCGCTCTAACATGGCTAAAGTTGCATATGCTCGTGTGAGTCTATCGGTGGCTGCATGTCTCATGCTGAAGGGGCCAGGTAAGCTCATGAATATGACTCTGAGGTAGACATAGGAAGTGACCACCTCAATCTGTCCACCGCCGGCTGTGAATCCTGCTCCATTCCTCACGAAGGGGGAGGTGTCCAAGATCATGACCTTGGTCTTGCCAAGGTTTACTGTCAAGCCCTTCTGTGTACAAAACTCATCGAGGGCATCCAAGTGGCGCTGTAATCCATCCGGTGACTTTGAAATCAAGACAATGTCATTGGCATATAATAAAATGTGGACAGGTGTACCTTCGAGGTCTTCACCCACTCCTCCAGCTCGGAGAATGTAGTCCTCAATCTCATCGATGTAGAGACCAAATAGAGTGGGAGAGAGCAGGCAGCCTTGCTTAACACCAATGGTGCTAGCAATGACCTCAGACATACCTCCTGGACACTGTACTCTCCTGGTCACCTGCTCATAGAGTGCATAGATGGCCCAAATCATCCCTAATGGTATTCCCAAGCTCTGAAGGCATTGGAAGAGCCTCTCTCGGGCACTGTATCGAAAGCTTTGCGGAAGTCCACAAAGCAGCAATATAGTCTCTTCTTACGCAACCTTGCCCCATCAATGAGGCAGCGCAAAATGAAGATGTGATCAATAGTAGAGAAAGCTCGCCGAAAACGTGCTTGGCCTCGTGCTCGTAGCCCCTCAGTCTCTGCATATGAGCTAAGCTCTGGCTCAAGATTGGCACCGTATAGTTTGGCCATGGTGTGGCCAATCATGGTGGTCCTGTAATTCCCTTGATCCAGGGTGTCGCGAGATTTGTGGATAGGCACAATGGTGTGCCTAGTCCACTCCTCTAGGAAGCCCTTCCCTATAGCCTGATTGAAGGCATGTGCAATCAACGGGGCTATAGTGGAGGATGCATATATGAGGTGCTCGCTCTGCAATCCTGTATGGTCTGTCGAACGTCCATGTCGCAGTCGTCCTATGGCCCTCTCAACTATCTTTGCTGTGAAAAGAGAAGAACTAGTAGGGCGAGGCTCAAGTGGCTTGGGAATGGGTGGCTACCCAAGCACCTCATATAATCTCTGAGCATAATCATGCCATGTGTGTAGGTCCCCAATAGGTGTGGTCGGGCGTGGCTCTCGTAGGGTACGCCATGCTGCAGCACTGTCCATACTCATAAAGAGATGATATAGCCCAAGCACCTGTGCCTCCTCAAAGGCTCGCCTCTTCCGACGTGTGAGAGTCTTCATCTATCCCATGGCCTGTCTCTCTGTGATCTCTCCCAATGCTCGCTAAGCTCGTAGTCGGCGGTAGGTATCTCTGCATTCCTCATCATACCAACGATGTTGTGGCATAGTCCCTGGAGGAGGTGTGTGACCAAAATGGATGGTGTGTGGGAAGGAGCTGATGGTGGATGTCTGAAGAACTAATGCTATCTGTGAGGTGAGTAGGGATAGTGGAGTGTCAGTGTGAAGCAAGAGAAGACCCTACTCGACTTGGGCCGCATATATGTGAGCTAGCTCGTGTGTGAAGTGGATGGTGGTGTGTGGGATGCGTGCTGCGGGTGTGCATGTAGGGGTGTCTCCCTTGAGGGAGAGAGCGAGCTATGCGTGATCGGCCCCAATGGGTATAGGTGGGATGGTGAATGAGGTAAGTAGGTGAATGGCCTCTCTAGATCCCATGGCGTAATCTACTGAACTTCCCCTACCATCTGTGACTGAGTGTGGCATGCATGTCAATCCTCCTGAGGTAAGCCACTGAGCCATCCCGTTATAGATAACGAGATTATCTCGAGAGCCTAGTCTGAGTAAGTGAGTGCCATAATGAGTGTGTGTAGAGTCAGCTGAAGCTCGAGCTGTAGACTCATCCTCTATGGTACATAGTATCTGTGGGTCTTCTGGGTCAAATATCTGACACTGA
>CM035420.1:73452899-73455399 GCA_020310875.1 Ceratopteris richardii
CTAGACATTCTGTTCTTCCTGGAGAATATTGGATCAATAGGATATTGTTTTCCAACAATCCCCCCTGCAATGTCATATTGGTTCAATCTGCACTGGATTTGCAATCTGTCACAAACTGTAAACTATCATAAGCTTCAAGCTTGTACTCCCGCACTGACCTTCAAACCTGAATTTGGCTTTCCTTCAAAAAACATGAACTTGCTGAATATGAACCATAATACTTGAGAAAATATGCAAACTAGATATCCAATAGTGTACACATCAAGCATTCACTGCTTGACAACAAATATAGCATATACTGACTCTGCACCTGCTATCTCTTGTCTTCAAAAACCTGAAAACATACACTAGGATCCACATATTTGCATTTACCTTCCAAAAAAGGTTTCTCAACGTACTTCTGCTGCGTCATGTAAATACACTAAACAAAATCAAGAACTCAATCCTGGAACCTGTGACTGACAACTCACAACTTAGTGTATTATGAACACTGCTGGTTCATCTCTGACTGTACTCAACTCAATATGAGTCAAAAAATCTATGATGTCATCATGTCTTCATCCTTTAAATCCTTCATACCTCTTTCCTTCAGAATTTGGTATAAACATATATGTGCGCACTTCTGAAATATACCTTTCTGCAATATCAAGCTTCTCTTCAATAGAACTCTGGAACCTTCTCCTGAACAGGAACATCCTAACAGGAACTTTCTCCAAACATTCTTCTTCTTCCTTCTTTTTACAAAGCTGGAACATAAAGAGAACCTGACAAAGGAAATATAGGAATACCTGAAATAGGAATAACTGTAGGTATGAATCTGCATTCTTTCACATATGGCTGAAAATAAGTCTTCATGTTTCATCACCCCCCTGGATGACTTAACACTAGTATCCAGTATTCTTCAAATATATCAGACTTTATGAAATGTGGAACGTCTTCCTTCATAAATCTGATGTTCAGTGATCAATACCTGTATCTGAAACAAAATCTCTGAACCCTTTTTATTAGCATTGATCAGATGCCAATAGCTTTCCATGTCATTCCTCAGCTTTCCAAAATCTAGAATAAGGTTAGCTGATCCTAACATAACAAAACCTTGCTGAAAGCTTTATAGGATTCATAACCGTCAGTAACATAACAAGTATCTTCTATCTCTCTGCAACACAAATCTGATAGAATTTGAATCTTTGACTTACTTCTTCCAATGTTAAGAATCTTCACAAACAAAGGATAGACAACTGAATCATAAATACTCAAGATCATATAAGATCATACGAGATCAATGATCTCTCTTGTGTAGAATCTGCTCTCATCAAACCTTCATGACTGAATGTTTGATTTACTTCCTGAATGTCTCCAAGTGTCCATGCTTCTTAAAAAGTTGCTTTTCTTCAAACAAATCCTTCAAGGAATCTGCAACTCCTACTTGAAACATAAGTGGACAAACTTCTCACCTTGAGAACTCCAAAAGCTGCAAGTTGATACTTCATAACTTTCATATTTTACCCGGGTGAAATGTGATAGTACCTGCTTGGTTTTCTTTTGGCTAACTCCACTTCTCAATCAAGTGATAGGATATGATGGAACACCTTTTTGAATACAAACATGTATCCAAAAATCTAGACAATCATAAAAAGTAGATTCTTCAACTGACTGGTACATCAACAAGTCTGAATTTTCTGAAGTTTTCTGAAAATATTGAATATGAGGTAACCTTTTCTAAACATAAAACCTCAACGCAAGTCTTCAACATCTGCTACAAAAAACTCTTTTACCTCAAGAGTTAGATAAAGAAGAAATATACTTCTCTGCAACTTGTCATATATCAAGTAGCTCTGTATTGACACTCCAAGAATTTTTTGAGGGAACATATAAGCTGCCTGCTTAAAAGCTTCAACTAAAACATAACTCATACATATATGAGTTAAAACATATATCTGCTGCTTTTCTTTCTCTCAATGCAATTCTTTGTCAAATCTACTAAATCATGACCAAGTGTAATGCAAAACAATAAACTGCTTCTTCTTTAAACAAGATGTTCTCGTAGACTTGTCTTTGGGTGTAGAGGATAAAATAGGAAAAGTATATGGAAAATATATGAGAAAAGGAAGCCTTACTTTTCTTTTGGAAATGATGGACTTTCTTCTTCTGCATCTTTCTTCCACCTGATGATGTCAACATCTTCAAACTTCTCTTCCATACCTTTTGTTCTCTTCATCTTGAAGTAGCAAACACTCTTGACCTCTTCAAATGAACTTTTCTCTTCCTCTAGTGTAAGAGTAAGAGATAAAACAAACATGGTATATAAATGGAAGTTGAATATAGAAACATGTTTTATCATCTCCTCATATCTCTGAATCAAAATTCTGCTTCAAATGTCTGAAACGACTAAATTCACCAATCGTTGTCTGAATGATGAATTGCCCTTCTAGAGTTACCTTCTCTAGATACATTTGTACCTTGATAAACTCATCTCATCTCTGCGCTTGTCTTCTTAGAT
>CM035420.1:73462899-73542899 GCA_020310875.1 Ceratopteris richardii
AGATAGATAGATAGATAGATAGATAGATAGATAGATAGATAGATAGATAGATAGATAGATAGATAGACAGATAGATAGATAGATAGATAGATAGATAAATAGATAGATAGATACATAGATAGATACATAGATAGATACATAGATAGATAGAAAGAAAGAAAGAAAGATAGATAGATAGATAGATAGATAGATAGATAGATAGATAGATAGATAGATAGATAGATAGATAGATAGATAGATAGATAGATAGATAGATAGATAGATAGATAGATAGATAGATAGATAGATAGATAGACAAATAGGTAGACAGATAGGTAGATAGATAGATAGATAGATAGATAGATAGATAGATAGATAGATAGATAGATAGATAGATAGATAGATAGATAGATAGATAGATAGATAGATTGCAATGCTCCTTCACTCTCCTTTTGCTTACTTCATCATAATAGCCAACTGTAATGCATTCAGTGGAGGTCACAAACCTATGCAAAGGAGTGTGATTAAAGTTTGTGTTCATCGTGCCAACAAGAACTATAAGTGACAGAGAGCATCATTAAAGCCACAGAGATAGAAAGAAGATTAATTACCACGTGAGGCACTCCAGAGCATGACATCTTGACTTTAGAGCAGTTGAAACAAAGAAAGATTCCTCTCTGCTTTAGAAAATTACTATCCTCAAAAGAGGAGACATAGTCAACTCTCCAAAATCAGTGACCATCTTCTGAATTTGAGGGTGTTTGAAGGGCTCATCGTCATTATCTGATCCCAACATCCTAAATCCAAAGGGTATGTCTGCTATGAGAAGGGAGAAGTGCTTTCCAGACACAACAGTACAACTATTATTTACATCACTACATAATACATTGTAATATACATGCCTAAGGGAGTCTAGGGGATTGGAGAAGCATTTCAGATCAGGTTCATTATCAAAATCAATCTCCTTGGCTTTCAGTCTGGATTTCGCATGCCTTTCTCTTTGAATGTGAGCCACGAATGCACGATGGCAATCATCTACTAGCTCTGCAGACTTACTTTTCTTTGGTTTCTATAGAATAAAGTGGAAAGACAATTAAATGAGCTCTTCAATATACCAAAGGAAATATAAGGAATCGATGCATGGCATTGTTTTCTTGTCTGCATTGATGCCAGGCATCGACTTTCTACAGAAACTCGATGCTTGGCAATGATATCTCGCATAACTCTATGCTTGGCATCGACTTATGCCACGAGGTCGATGCGAGGCATCGACTTATGGCTCGAGGTCGATGCCAAGCATCCACTTATGCCACGAGGTCAATGCCAGGCATCGACTTATGCCACTAGGTCGATGCTAGGCATCGACTTATGCCACCAGGCATCGACATTCGACAGTAAGTCGATGCCAGGCATTGAGTTGCTAGTAAAAGCCTGGCATCGAATTGGTTAGGTGAATCAAGGCATCTAGTCCAATAGCAAACCAGGCATGCTCTCTGAAAAAGAGCCTACCCAATCACAGAACATGATAAAATATTCTGATAAAGCTTTGTATGATGATGTGGTTGGATAGTCTGCTTGGACCTCTATCCAAGAAAAGCAACCCAGTCTCCTAATCATAACCTCCTGAATCTTCATGTATACTTTATGACTATAGTCACAGAAATGAAAAAAAGACTAGGTTAGACCACAAACATGGGAGGAGGGAAAAAGGATCTAAGAATAATGTACATACTTATTTAGCTCAGTCACCAACTCCTCTAGGCTTAAATTCTTGGAGATTACCCTTGACAAAGTTGATATGATGATGAATGTATCATATTTGATTCCTTGAAGGGCTCTCCATTGTTGGGAAAGATGGATGGATGATCCAAGAGACTGAGTAGGTACTCCTAAACCTGCTTTGTACCATCCCTCTTTTGCTTTAGACTTGATTAGTAGACTTCCTTAGCTTTCCAATGACACCAAGAAATGGCCTATGTCCTTTGGAAATGAATGTGCAATGATTGAATCAAAACAGATAACTTTGGAAGTTACAAACTCAAGAAAACCTTCTATTTTGGTCTTGACAACTGTTGGATGTTTTGCTCAATGCGACCAGTAGAGTAGCAATTGATAAAATTCCTTCTACGGGTATTTAACTAGCTTAGTAAGCTACCATTTTCAAGTGGAATGATGTAAAAAGATAAACTATGCTAAGAGAAATCAATTTAACAAGATTAGCTATACGCCCGACTTTTTAGGACTATAGCAGAAATAGACCAGTGAGCACCTCGATGCAGATTTCTTTGACTTGGCTGGATAGAATGTCTTCAAATTTTTCCAGCATGTAGTAGGCTTCAAGCTGAATCCAACAAGCTTTGAATCACTGAATTTGATGGAGTATTGACTGAGATATGCCCTTGACAAGTTGATAGACTTTTGAGTAGACTAGCAGAGAACACAGAGATGAATGATGTAACTGTATCTATAAATTAACACTTGTGTACAATCCCATTGGCATGAATAACATTGCCTAATGGTGTAGAGAGGTGTAGGCTATTGTATAGTCCTCACACACACTCAATTACAGTAGAATGAAGCTCGGGAGTGAAGTGATCTTACCCACGACTTTTCATGTCCATTTTTATATGTAATGAGTAAAGTTTGAATTCAAATTCAAACTTTTCGCTCCCTATGATCAAGGTCCTAAATGCTTGGAGATATTCTCTCAATCAAGTGAGTTACCTTTTCCACGAATCACTTAGGTAGGTGATTACCAAAGATTCTAAGTCAATTTGACTTTTAGAATGAGGTAAAGTGGTAATTAACCACTAGCATATGTTCCTATGGTTCTTCATGTATGTAGAATCTTCATGATATCTTTCAAGCCAAATGTGTAGGCTTGTGATTTACACCAACAGCTCCCCCTCAAGCCAAACATTTTGGCTTGAGTCTTCATCTTCAATCTTCAAGTATATCCTGCAATCCAATCATAGATTTGAACCTGCAAAGTTTGGTTCCATCCAAAGCTTTAGTCGGCAAATCTACACATTGCATGTTGGTTGACACATAGGTCAGCTGAATATCCTTGCTTAGCAACTTCTCTCTCACATAATGATAATGAACTTCTATGTGTTTTGTCCTGGCATGATAGATAGGATTAACTGCAAGGTGAAGAGAACTTGTATTACCTCCAAAGATAATTGGAGGCCTAGTATATAAGCCCAATTCTATATACAAAAGCTTAATCCAAATTGCTTCTTGAGTGGCATTAGCTAGCCCTCTATACTTTGCCTCTAAAGATGACAATGCCACAGTTGGTTGCTTCTTTGCAAACCATGAAATTGGTTTGTCACCTGCAAAAGAAATGTATCCAGAAGTGCTTCTCCTATCATCCTTGCATCCTGCCCAATCTACATCTGAATAGACTTTTATATCAATATCTGATGTGTAAGGAAAATACAAACCATGGTTCTATGTACCCTTAAGATACTTCAAGATTCTCTTGGCAGCCTCTAAGTGAGGTGTTCTTGGCTTGTGCATAAATTGACTTAGCACACTAACTCCATATGCAATATCAATTCTAGTTAAGGTAGCATAGTTCAAGCTACCCACCATACTTTGATAACCTGTGATGTCTTGGACTTTATCACCTTCATGGGCACTTAGCTTTAGGTCACTTCCATTGGAGTGCTTGCTGCTTTAGCATCCTGCAAGTGAAACTTCTTCAACATATCCTGTACATACTTTTTCTTAGTAATGTATATCCCTGAATTAGTGTAAACTAACTCAAGTCCTAAAAAATACTTCAATAGCCCAAGATCATTGATCTTGAACTCCTTCATCATCTGGCTCTGTATATATATCTGATTCCACTGACATCATTTCCTATAATGATGATGTCATCAACATAAACACAGAGATATATTACCTCTGAATTACTTCTCTTAATGAATAGAGAAGTATCTCCCTTGCTCATAACAAATCCTTGGTCTTGGAGGTATGTAGTTAGCTTGCAATTCCATGCCCTAGGTGCCTGCTTCAATCCATATAAAGCCTTCTTTGATTTGCAAACATAAGTTACCTTCTTAGGGTCTTCATAGCGAAGAGGTTGTGACATATAAACCTCTTATGAGATCAATCCATTCAAGAAAGCATTCTTGACATCCAATTGGTACATGTTCCAATTCTTTGATGCAGCCACACTTACCAACACTCGGATTGTTGGAATCTTGGCCACACGAGAAAATTTTTCTTCATAGTCAATGCCTTGGGTTTGTGCAAAACCCTTGGCTACCAATCTGGCTTTGTACCTATTAATTGTTCCATCAGAATTTCTTTTCAATTTATAGATCCATCTGGATCCTATTACCTTCATGGAGTCCTTCTTGCGTACTAACTCCCATGTATCACTCTCCTTGAGTGCTTCAATCTCCTCATCCATAGCTTCTTTCCATTCTGATTTTGTGATTGCTTCTTCATATGAACCTGCTTCTTCATTTGACAAATCCTTGGCAAGATAAACTGAATGTTTAGTAACAAGAGATGTATCATACCCATATCTGATAGGTTTTTTGCTTTCTCTCTGAGATCTTCTGATTGATTGAGTTGAAGATTCAGGTATGTCTTCAAGCTTCTTCATCTTCATTTTGCCCTTGGACTTCCATGCCTTGAAGTCTTCAAGGTTGATAGTATCTTCATCATCTGAACTTGAGTCTTCATTCTGAGTAGGTTCCTCCTTTGTAAGTATTGGAAATTCTTCTTCCAAATCATAGGGTAGTTTGACCTTCTTGCATTCATTCTCATACCAAGAATCATTCTTATCAAAGATCACATCTGTGCTTACCATAAATCCCTTATTGGTAGGGCTATAAAACATGTAACCTTTTTTATTTAAATCATATCCAATGAAAATGCATTTTTTAGCCTTTGGATCTAGCTTACCTCTTACCTAAGAAGGAATGTGTACATATGCTACTTATCCAAATATTTTGCAATGGTCAAGTGAAGGTCTCTTCCCATGCCATGCTTCATAAGGTGTCATACCATCAAGTGACTTAGATGGTAACCTGTTTATGAGGTAAGTGGCAGTAGAAACACTCTCTGCCCATAGATAGCTAGGTAACTTCTTCTCATTAAGCATAGATCTAGTTGTCTCAACAATTAACCTATTTCTTCTTTCAGCTACCCCATTCTGTTCAGGAGAATAGCTTGTGGTTATTTCCCTTTTGATGCCTCTGTCCTATAAGAAGTCCTCAAATTCATTGGAGAAGTACTCACCTCCTCCATCTGACCTTTAGCCTCTTCAAATTCGTTCCTGTCTGATTTTCAACTAGTGCAAGATATTTTTTAAAGCAATTAAATACGTCATCCTTGTGCTTCATGAAATACAATACAGTCCATCTGCTATAATCATCAATAAAGGACACATAGTACCTTGAAGCTGAGACTGAGGGGTCTTTGCTAGGTCCCCATACATTTGTGTGTACAAGCTCCAGATAGTCTTCATGCATATATCCTTTCCTTGAGAAGGGTAACCTGTGAGACTTACCAAATTGACAAGCACCACACTTGTAAATCATATGTTGCTTGGATACATTAGGTATCCCAAGCACACATTGGTCCCTACACATTTGCTTCAAGGTCCTTTCTCCTATATGTCCTAACCTTTTGTGCCAAATCTCAAGCTCTAAAACTGTTTGATCCTTATAACTGTATAATGCAATATTCTTTGTGTCTTCTAACTCAAAAGTGAAAAGTCTACCTGATTTTTCTCCTTTAGTTATCCTTTTGAATCCATGTCTAGGGTCCTCCACAAATGCTCCATATTGATTGAATCTGACCTGCAAACCTTTCTCTACGATCTGACCAACACTCATTAAGTTCTTTGTAATTGTTGGTACATAAAATACCATGCTCAACAAATTCTCATTACCATCACAAGTCTTCACATTTCCAACTTTAACCACAGAATGCTTTGTATCATCACCTGTTTGGACTTGGTGTTTACCTTTTGGTTCCTCAAGATCAGAGAGTAGTGCCACATTACCAGCCACATGATTTGAACACCCTGAGTCAATTTAAAATAAGTGATCATCATTTGTACCTGTCTTTGAAGTCATATTCATGATCAGAAGAGAGTCATCCTGATCTTCTATGTAGTTGTTGTAGTCCCTTCTCGTTTTGAATCCTGCTTAGTAGTTTCCATTGTAATTGTTGTTGTAGTTGTTGTTGTAATTGTTGTTGTGGCCTTTGTGATTGTTGAACCTTCCTCTTGACTGTGAGTAACCACCCCTTTGGTAGCCTCTTCCTCTCTGATTTTTGTAATTCCTGAAATACTCATCTATGGTATGATTTGGTAAACCACAAATGTTACATGGTGATGAATTATAGGGTCTCCCCCTACCTTGCTTACCTCCTCTGCACCTACCTCTTGAAGATCTACCTCTCCCTGCATAGTTGGCTTGGGAGGTAGAGTCTTCATCTTCCACCTTCTTACTCTTGCCTTTATCCTTAGACTTCTTATTAGTGTATAGGGCAGAAGAGTTATTACCTTTGGATGTATCTCCATTATTGGTGAGCTTTGCGTCATGCGTAAATAGTTGACCCATGAGAGTTGTAAGATCTGGAGTGTGCATGTCCATGTAGAGATCCATTGCAGTGGTGAAGCTTTCCCACTTGTCATCAGCCTTGATTCCATTGATTACATGCCTCACAATCTACTACCTGTGCTAGATCTCAAAGAGGGCATGCCGATAAACTTAAAAAAATATCACAAAGAAGTTGACTTGATGATCGTTTCCTTACGTGTTTATTGCGTGAAACTTTCAATTTTTGAAATTTTCTATATTCTCAAATCCTAATTTGAAGATCAATAGCTACAAACACTTTAAAGAAAAACAAAAAGGAAGAAAAGTCCAACACTTTAAAGAAAAGGACACAACTATCTTTAAAGAGAAAAGAAGAAACCTCTTAAAGAGGGAAAAAATCACCCCAATGGCCCTAGGTGTGTTCACACACATCACCACCGAAATATATCAATAATAACAAGAGGAAGTTAAGAATTTGAGAAGAAAAACTGAAGTAGATAATAAGGAGAGACAAGGAATAAGATAAAGATTCAAAGTGTATAAGTGAACTTTTTGTTTACTAGCATATGTCACAATAACTGACGCCTTTGATGATTTATATTCTCTAGATATGAAGAATGCAATCTCTTAGTAGGAGATCGATATGAAGAGGGCACGCCGATAAATGTAAACAGTAAAACCTAATCCTTCAAATCTTAACCAAAGGTAAAATTTCTTCTTGTAAAGTCTTCAATGGCACTATTCCCAACAATTTTAATATCTAATCCAATTGGAACTCAACTTGGATATATTTTGATTCACTCATAATGCCAAAACGCAATGACTCATATCTAGTTTGAAATCAACTGTGTATCTCATCTTTCCAAAGTGAATCAAATCTTTGGTTCCCTTATTTGTGTATATCTGAGTAATTAACTACTTTAATTTTAGGCTTTAGGTGCTTTAATGTAATTTGATGTTTAATGCACTTTAATGAACTTTTGATTTCATATCTACTTGATGTGACATCTTCACTTGATCTCAGACTTCTACTAATTTAAAAAGGTAATTCATCTTCAGTCTTCTTTGAACTGAGTGAAGATGAGCTCAATCTTTTCAATGGATGCTTGGGCATTAGCTTCCTCTGCTCATAGATGATCCCTTTCCTCATAAGTGACAATCCCTATGGTTTGGAATGTGGTGATGATTCTATGTTTTCTGTTGAGTCATTTAAGTTATCCAATTCACAATGCAATGCTGCTCAACCAGGTGCACCTCTTGATCTCCCATCTGATCCAAGCATTGATATCCCTTCTGACTCAAGTGCATGTGGAGCAATGCAAAGGCAAAGCAAGCTAAATCTACGTTTTAAAAGAAGGCCTCATGAAGTAAGTCAAAAAAGATTTAACTTTCTTACTTCAGATAGACAAATTGCATTGGATGTTGTGAAGCATTGTTGTGGTTTACAATTTAGGAATGAAGAAACTAAAGCACCTAAGAGAGAAATTCCTCCATTTAGATAGTGAAAGTCAGGATATATACCTTCTGTCTCACATGCAAATGATTGAGGATAACATGTCAGTAACACGTGTTGCTTTTGAATATTTCTTTAGCCAAGGGATGCAATGTTATAGGGTTGCATTTAAAATTGCAATGGGTGTGGAAAATTTTAGCATACATAGGGTTCAACAGGCGCTTATGAATGGGGATCTCATTTTGGATATGTTCCATGTTGGGACCAAAGGATCTGTTGGACGTCATGCCATGAATTGGATGATGAACTATTTTAGCTTGCATTGTCAGGTTATGCCTACAACTGGAAGGTTGCACTTGTCACATAGCTTTGCTCGTCGAGAGGTATTTCGCATATATAGAGAAGACATGCAAAATAGAAATGAGAAGTATGTGTTGTATGGTCACTTTACTCGATTATGGAAGCAAGAGTTTAACAATGTGTCTATTCCTCATAAAGTTAGAATGGGTGAATGTTCAATTTGTGCCACTTTGAAAAACATGGCAAAGGGAGCTACAGCACCACAAGAAGAGGATAATTTTAAAAACCTTCTTAACAACCATCGTGAGAGTTAAACTTTAGACAGAAAGAAAGCAATTCAGCATCCAAGTAAAGCACTGAGAAATTCGGAACGTTATATGTGTTTGTTAATCGATGGTATGGATCAAAAGAAAAAACTTGTTTTCAACATTTTTATCGCATCCCTAAGGACATTGGAGATGAAGTCCTTGTGCAAATGCATTTTCTTGGTACTTTGGTATACAATGGAACTATAATGTCCAAGGTTTTCTTCACATATCTGAATGTGCATAATGATCCAAACCTTACATTTATTGTCATTCATCGAGTTTTGCAAACATGGAAGGGTCTTTTGCCACCAAATCTATATTTGCAACTTGATAATACTGCAAGAGAGAATAAAAATTCTAGAGTCTCTGAATATTTAAGCATGCTTGTTGATAAACAGGTCTTTCAGAAGGTTAAGGTAAATTTCCTTCTAGTTGGCCACACTCATGATCACATTGATCAAATGTTCAATACTTTCTCTAAGAAGTTGGCACGTAACAATGCTTTTACTCTTCCGATTTTATTTGAGCTGATTTCAGAAGCATATACTCCAAAACCAGAAGTTCAGCACCTCACACAAATTTATAACTTTAAGCACTTTTGCTCGATGGGCCTCGATAATAGTGCTAAGGTTTTGGCTCCATTGCACAATATTAGTTTCAACCATGTATTCTTGATGAGGAGGGTTGATGAAATAACACTTTTATTTGCAAAGCAGTATTCATCTTCTCCTGGGTGGGAGCCTAAAGAGGGATGCAGATTCTTATTGCAGGTGCCTAATTTGTCTACAGTGTATGGTGTAGAACAATCACCATATGAAGATAAAAACAATACAAAAAGATATGGAAATGTGGTTGATCAAAGTAAAAGTTGGATGCATGCACTCATTGAAAAGAAGATACATATTGAGCATGCAAAAAAATATGCTGGAGATCAAGATGTATCTTGGTTGGAGGACTTTTTCAATCATCAAGAAGAGATTATACAGTATACACTTGCAGGTCATTGGCCAATTGATGATCCATTCACATGGGATTTTTGTACACAAAGATCCATGAAGGTGGCCCAAGCATGTAGTGCAGATGCACTTCAAAGTTTTATACATCCACCAGAAAGAAATATTTATGTAGGCCCAAGGATGACAAACAGGTAGAAGCAAGATGGCAAGGAAATTTAATAGAGATAAATGTTAGAACACTTATTGTAGTACATGCTGATGGTGACGAGGCTACCAGACCATTTTGGATTACAAAGGTTTTACAGATAACTTCAGATATCGATTAGAGAAGAATAGGGGCTTTGATGGTGCATTGGTATTACACTAAAAGTAGTAATGCATTCACAGGTAAATATAACTTAGAAATGGTGTGTGATACTAAACGAACAGGCTCAAAAAAGAAAAAGAATATTCGAAGCACATCCACTCTTAAAATGGATGATGTAGATATTCTTGTTTACGATTTTTCCTTGACAAAAACAGCTCACTTGAGGAAAGCAACCATCAATATGATAAAACAATTGCTTCCAGATGTATGTGGTAGAGGAAATCATAGGCAAACAAGAAGATTTGTACATGATCCTATAGAATTTGGTATGTACGTGGATGAAAATAGAGCTCTTGTGGATATAGAAGAAGAAGAAGAGAGCTCTCAACAGTATGAGACTGAATCAAGTGCATTAGATGATGAGGGTATAGACATAGATCGACATAGTTGTGAGTTGCATTCAAACTCTCTGACATTTTTAGTGCTTATGTAAATGCCTCAAAGTAGTTTGGTTAATGAAACCATGTTTCGTGGCAATTTTGAATAACAATCAGATATCCACCCATTGAAAATATGTCTTAAATGTTATTTTTGTATACGAATTATTTAGTTTTACATTCTTTATATAGATTTTAGACATGTCAATGTCCTATCATATAGATTTTGGACATGGCAATTTCTTATCATATAGATTTTGGACATGTCAATGTCTTATCTACTGAAATTTTGACTACATTTTGAGCTCTTTTTTATGAGAAATGACAGAAAATGTCAAAAAATCACCTGTTTTCACTTCATTTTTGAAATATATGTATGCTGGTATAAAGGAATCTCAAACATAAGTTGCCATTTGCTTGATTTTTGAAGAGGGTGTTCTCTTTTTATGACATAGTTCTCGTTTGTTATGACTCGCTATTAGATAGATAGATAGATAGATAGATAGATAGATAGATAGATAGATAGATAGATAGATAGATAGATAGATAGATAGATAGATAGATAGATAGATAGATAGATAGATAGATAGATAGATAGATAGATAGATAGATAGGTAGGTAGGTAGGTACATAGGGAGGTAGGTACATAGATAGATAAATAGATAGACAAATAGATAGATAGATAGACAGACACACGAAGAGACAAACAAACAAAGAGATAGATAGAGAGACATGTAGACAGACAGATAGCTAGATGGACAAATAGACTTTGAGAGAGACGGATAGACAAATAGATAGATAAACAGATTGATAGATAGATAGATAGATAGATAGATAGATAGATAGATAGATAGATAGATAGATAGATAGATAGATAGATAGATAGATCGATGGATAGATAGATAGATCGATAGATAGATAGATAGATAGATAGATAGATAGATAGATAGATAGATAGATAGATAGATAGATAGATAGATAGATAGATAGATAGATAGATAGATAGATAGATCAATAGACAGACAGATGGATAGATAGATAGATAGATAGATAGATACATAGATAGATAGATCTCACAAACTCTACATCTAACCTCCATTGATTCCTCTCCTTCTCTACCCCATCAAGTCCTTCCAAAATCTCGCCAATTATTGTTTAATCTCTCACATTCAAAGAAGTTGATTCAACATTCAAATCCTCTTAAATCCCTATTTACGGCCTCTTAATTCCAAGTTTTATTAATCCTAAATTGCAAGCTCCATCTCTCTTAATTCCACATTGGATTCCTCCTATCTTTATTTCTTCTTTTCTTTGTTTTATTTCTTCTTTTATCTTTTGTATCGACGCAATCAATTCCCCTATCTAATGGAATCTGCTATTAAGCTTTCGATTCTAATCTTCCAATCCTCTAATTCTCACTTCATCTCAAATCCTCTTCTTAACTTCACAGCCATGTGACTCCCGAACACGCCATCGAACTTTCTTACATGACCACCTTCGAACGATCCACATTTCAGGTATCAGATCTTCTCTCACATTCAATAAAAACACATATTCATAGAAGCTCAAAGGACAAGTTTCTTTTCAGAAATGTTAGATGTGTTTCCCTGCCGTTAACTTCTCTTTACTCTTCTATTAAGAAGCGTTATTAAAAAAGGTACCTCCAAACAACAACGATGCCTGATTGGTCGCAAGCCATTCGGAAAGGCCATCACAAGCCTTCAAACCCAGCTCTCGCATGCAGGTGCCGAGTTCGGTAGGAAGCGTCCTCAACTTTGAGCATTTTGATGCGTATAATTTCTGTAGCATTGGTAGCGAGCCCTGCAAATGCAAACATAAAAGCACAAAATGAGTGAATGAAGAAGCACAAAATGTGTGAATGAAGAAGCACAAATTTAAAAACAAAACGTTGGAGTCCAAGAAGCGTGATCGGCACTCACGTTCACAGTCCGAAGCCTGCTGCAACCGGTCAACCACAGTGTCTGCAAAGTTGTGGGGAGGAGGGAAAGAGTCTCCAAAGATGTGCATTCTCGAAGATCGAGATGGTCCAAGGACGAAAGCTCTGTTGACAAGTACAAAAGTCATGACAAAAGCCATACGAAGGCCACCTTCACCTCCTCATATTCGAGACTGTATATTGATTCACTTCGTAATATCCACTTCCTCATCAAGAGGAATTTGAACAGTAGAGATTATATGGAAGACAAATTGTCACGTACATTCAATATGGAAAACTCAGCCAAAGTATCACAAGATCGTAACCAAAACATGTAGCTTAGCAGCAGCAGAACCCTTCGCGAACTTGTTTCCGAGAACTTGAAACCTCATTTTCATTTCTTTCATTATTTCATGTATGCGGAAGTTACTCCAGTTTAGTTATTCCAGTTGTAATTTACATGTTCTCACAAGTAGCCAGCAACTTGTGAACTTAATACATGCGAAAACTAAGAACTCTTTTGATTTGGTTTTTTGTTTTATTTAAAAACTAGGAATCAGATATAGAAAGTTGAGTTCCCTGTCGAACTACACTCATCGTATAATGAACTAGAACGTGTCTTTGATTTGTTTAAACTGTAGCCAGACAACTTTCGATTTGGTTTTTTTGTTGTATTAAAAACTAAGAAGAAAGTTGAGTTCCCTCCCTGTCGAACTACACTCGTAGTGTACTGAACTGAAACGTTTATTTGGAAAGGATGGTATTGATATATTCTATATATATTTTTGAACTTACTTGGAGATTCAAATTATGAGCTCGACTTTGTTTCTACTATTGTTCATTGAATGGAAATCTGATGTTGCTGCATGAAGCGTTTTACGGGCGTTGTCTTTTGCAACACAGGAAGTTGGAATCGGTTTGCATTTTACAGAGCAGGTTTAGGACGTTGTTTTTCTTTAGGAAGTTCTTCGTTGGGAATCGGTTTGCATTTTACAGAGCAGGTTTAGGAGTTTTTTTTTTTAGGAAGTTCTACGTTGGCCTATTCTCCCGCACTTTAATTAAAATAAATAAGAAAAGTTACATTTGAATGGGATTAGTGCCCATGGGACCCCCAAATCCCACAATGCAGGAGACAAGTTCGGTAAGCTAGAGGGCATTACAAATGAGGCATACCAATCTATCGTCTCCCTCATGTGGGACCCATTTGAGTTTCAGCTTGTTATCAACGAGAATATAAATAGAGTGGTGCCTGAATGGTGGAGATCTCTTATCTCGAGAGATTCCTTTACCTAAAAGAAATAAGCATTTCTCAATCAACCATTCCTTTGGGGTTTGGCCAAAGTTGACAACGCATCGCTCCCTCCAAATCTTCCAAAGAGTCTCACCCCTGATGGCATTCCATAGCCTTGATGAGCAGCCAACCGCCTCACCCAAGAGTGCCTGTTGCCAATTGATTTGGTTCGAGAGTCTCAAAACCCCGTCATGTGATGCCAAATAACACGGGACTTGGGGCAATTGAAGAAAAGGTGAACAAGGTCTTCGATGCAATGATGGCACCGCTTGCACCATGAAGGCACACCACAAATTTTGTTGGCCCTTGCATTGTACCAGATACCCTTATGCAAGATTTGCCACATGAGAACGGACTTCTTGATCTCAATAAGGGAGTGCCAAATAGACATGAACTTAATTTTCCATTGAAGTTTGCTCCAAGAAAGGCACCACACCTTGTTAATAGTGTGATGAACGTCTATGCTTTCTTTGAAGTTGGGAATTTTGGATAGTTTTTTGCCATTGCTCCATTTGAGGCCCTCTATGCGAGAAAGATCATGTTCGCAAAGAAGTCGGGTAGTTGAGTGGTCCCACGCTAAACACCTGTTTTGAAGAAGAGTCCATTCCTTGAGGGAAATTGTATGTCTCGGGTCCAAGTCTTCATACCTGATCCACTGGCTGGTCTCTTGTTTCCAGAGTTGGTTCCACTGTTTGAACCCCTTGTTCCACAGCCGCTTAGCCGTTTGGAGGTTCCAGGACTCCACCTCCCTTATGCCAATGATCGGGAACCAGATAGAGTCATTTTGTGTTAACCTAGTGGCCCACTTCCACTCATCATTGATTCTGATGAATGGCTTGGCTTTGTTCCATCTCTTCCATAAGGAACACATGAGGCTAGAGCCTTTAGGGGAAACCGGGTGGGGGGACAACAAAAGCGTGAGGATCCCAATGTGCTTCCAACTAGGAAGACCAACTAAGGTAAGGTCTTTTAAATTTCTGAAGATCAATTTAGCCCAAGAGGATTCTCTATTGCTCCAAGCCTTCATAAACCACTTAGCCGCCAACTTATCAGCCAGCCCAGTGATATCCAAAATACCCAAGCCCCCGAGTCTTTCGAGCTAATACAAGTTTCCCATTTGATTTTGGGAATCCCCCTCCTATTGGGGTCCCCAGTCCATAGGAAGTTTCTACAAATCCTTTCCACTTTGGCCAATTCTTTCTCCTTAGGTGTCCAACATGAGATAAAGTAAATAGTCGTAGAAAGCATAAATGTGTTGACAACCATTGCACGCCCCCAAGTTAGCTTGCATACCTTTCCAATGATTTAGTTTGCTATCCAATTTGCAAAGCACACAGTTCCACTGTTGGTCCATCGAGATGTTGAAGCCCATCGGAATACCCAGGAGACGGAAGACTTGACCAGTAGGGATAATTTGACATCCTTGATCAATCAATAGTTGGGGTGGAGGTCCATGGATTGCTCTGAAAGCAGTTTTAGCATGGTTGATTTTTTAACCTGACCCCATACAAAAGGTGTCGAGGCCACTCCAAAACACCTCAATGCAGTTGATATCATTAAGAACAAAGGCATTCATGTCATCGGCAAATAGTCTAGCAATCATTTGGCCTTGACCAAAAGGTAGGGAAAGACCATTGAGATTTTCAGCATCCAAGTGATGCTTGAATAGGCGACTCAGGCCATCTGAGGCGATAGCGAAGAGAAGTGGAGCCAGTGGGCAGCCTTGCCTGATAGATCTTTTTAAGCATATGGGTTCAGAGAGCTTCCCATTGATATTAATGAATACCAAATCTTGTTGAAGCATTTCTGAGTAGAGTGGAAACCATCTTTTGAAGCGTTTCCCATTGATATTAATTCTTGTTGAAGCGTTTCCGAGTAGAGTGGAAACCATCTTCGTGAACTTTGGCTGCATCCAAGATCTTTTAGTGATTGAAGAATAAAGTCCCATTCCAATCTGTCATATGCTTTGTTGAAGTCGATCTTAATGAATACCACATCTTGTGCAAACTCCTTCCCAAACGCAAGGCCTTCCCAAATATCGACGATTGCTTCCAGTATAGATCTACCTTTGATAAAACCTTTTTGGTCCTCACAAATCCATGACTTTATATGACAAGAAATTATGTTGGCGATAACTTTGGCGATTATCTTGTATCCAGTTTGGAGCATAGTAATCCGCCACCAGTTTTCAATTTTCTTCTTATCACCCCTTTTGTGAATTAACTTGATGACACTCAGGGAGGGCACCGAAGGAGAGAGCCTCTTACCACACCAGACACAGTGGGTGGCCACCACATGCTTGAAGGACTTGAGAAACTCGTTGGTGAGTCCATCACGGCCCGGACTTTTTCCATTGGGGAGAGCATCAATAACCTCGATAATTTCGTTCTCTGAATGTTAGCATCCAGGAGAGAAATCATGTTCGGAGGGATTCTAGGTTGAACAACCCTGGAGATTGATGCCATGCAGTCACGCCTATAATAGATTGAGGAGGCTTAGGACTTGAATTTTAACAAAAATTTGAATTAAATACATTTTCTTTTGAGACTTGGACCCTGCCGCAACTATCGATAAACGGAGTCCCGTAGCTCATCCATGCTTTCTTTTTTGATCCTCGAACCCATGACCTTCGATTGCTATTTTATCACTTCAAAATCTAAAATCACAATGAACGGAAATCCTTCATCTAAAATCCTTAATCTGTCATTGAACAGCGAAGTCAACTTTCATCGAACCTTCAGAATCATCTCTCATCTTTCATCGATCACCGAAATCTCACTGACCATCGAACGCCATCAAAGATTTCCCTCTCAAATTGAGCCCTCAGATGAGAGGGAAAGTTTTGATGGCGTTCCTTTGATGGTTGAATGAAGTCATTCTTTATTGAGCCCTCAAGTCGTCTTTCATTTGATCATTGAGACCACTCTCATAGAAGCCGCATGGCTGCTCACTCATGGAACCGCCATAAGCCATCCCTTAGGAAAATCCCATTACTCGTTGAAATCAATCGATCTTTCCCTCCCCATTTGAACCCTTAACGTCTCGCCAGATTGAACCCTTTTTCTAGCGGACTCTATCTCTAACCTCCATTCATTCCTCGCCGTCGAACTTTCTAACATTTCAAGTACTTCCACACTTCAGCCATCAAATCTTCTTTCACATTCAATGAAAACGCATATTCATAGAAGCTCAAAAGACAAGAGGTACCTCCAAACAACAACGATGCCTTATTGGTCGCAAGCCATTCGGAAAGGCCTTCACATCCCTCCAAACACAACTCTCGCATGTAGCCGCCAAGTTCCTTAGGAAGCGTCCTCAAGTTTGAGCATTTTCCTGCGTAGAATTCCTGTAGCTTTGGTAGCGAACCCTGCGAATTCCAATGTTAAAGCACAAAATGTGTGAATGTAGAAGCACAAATTTAAAACTAAAACGTTGAAGTCCAAGACGCGTGATCAGTACGCACGTTCACAGCCTGGAGGCTGCTGCAACCGCTCAACCACAGTGTCTGCATAGTTGTGGGGAGGAAGAAGAGAGTCTCCAAAGATGTGCATTCTCGAAGGTCGAGATGCTCCAAGGACAAAAGCTCTGTTGACAAGTACAAAAGTCACGACGAAGGCCACATTCACTTCCTCATATTGGAGACTGTATATTGATTCACTTCATAATATGCACTTCCTCATCAAGACGAATTTGAACAGTAGAGATGATATGGAAGACAAATTGTCACGTACATTCAATATGGAAAAGTCAACCAAAAAATTGAATCACACAGGTGTGAGTAATTCCCAATAATTTAGGAAAAGTAATTCCTAACTTGTAGGGATATTTCCAACTCTATATAAACACACAAACGATTTCAAATGATGATCCTGCATGTGTGCGATCTACCAGCATTCGAAAAAGATAGTAGACCATTTTCTTAGTAAACTCTTTGCTTTCTTGAGTGATTTAAATAAAGTTTCTATAGCCATACCTACCACACAGATTTCTACGTGTATGTTTTCTAGATCGCTCTGAGTGTTGAGCAGAGTTCATTAGTCATATCTCACTCATTCCTTGTAATCTTGGGTATCTTGGAAATCTAATAAAGTCTTCTAAAGGTGGATTAAAGCTCGTGTAATTTCTTTGCATATTTCGAGAGAATAAGATTCATAAGTGAGCAGGTGTGTATCTATGTTTTCCTAGTGAAGGCCATAAGTTCCCTATCTTGGAGGTATTCATTCTCTTTGTAGGAATAACCATTTTATATGAGATAACTTGCATTTGCAAGGTTTCAAAGTCTAGTCTTTGTATGCAAAAGGGCACGGATAGAGCATTGATAATCCTAGAAATTCCATTGGTTCAGTAAATAGAGGTTTTGTGAGAGTACTTGTGAGGCCACCATTGCTTCAAGGTTGCATAGGACAGTTACAAATTCTCCCATTAGCAATATCAAAGTTATTCAAAATATACAAAGCAATCAAGAGGACCAAGCAAGGAATTTGATGGAGTTTGAAGAAAGAAGAGCTACTTGATCAAATTCAAAGGTGCACACCATAAAAAGGGGAGCAAAAAACTCTCAAATTTTTGAATCTGTATATAAGTCATAAAATGCATTCATGAATGAATTCACTAGCAAGGAATTTTTTTATTTATTTTTTCGAATTATTTGAGACACAGAGAGCCCTTAAGTTTGAGCTCCATAATCCATTTTCCATTTTCGATACCATTATATCATTGAATCATTATGGATAAGGCTTCCACATCCAAGCTTGGATCTCATGTGAAAATGACGAACATTGCACCCAATACTTAGGAGTGCAAGTATTGTGAAGGAGTTTATGTTGGTAGTCCTTCACGTATCAAGGGCATTGGCAAATGCCACTCTATGCCTAAAAATGTCTTTGAAGATTTGATTACAAAGATACAAATGAGTCAAGGTGTAGGAACTATGGGTTCTCTATCCCATTCCTCAAGTGGACATGAAGATCAAGAACCAAAGAGTCACATTGATGAGTCCTCTATAGGACTATCTTAAAGAGCCCATCATCAAAGTGCAAGCTCTAGTGCATGTCCTATGGTAATACGTAGGGTCCCTGAGAGCAATGTGCTTGTAGGAGGTAGCATGAAAGCCTCTTTGCAAAAAATAAAGAAATGGAAGACCAATGTGTCTGATGGATATATTTTGAAGGTCAGAGGTAAAGATCTTGTCCTTATTCATTTCTTCTACATCACAGAGATCTAGAAGAGTGCAATAGAACTCACCATGTCATAATACAACACTCAACTCAAGAAGTTGGATACGAATATTTATAAGGCATGGAAGTTAAGGATCTCTAGTTATGTCATGGGAGAAGGTTAATGGGATCTCATTAGTGTCGCAAATGCAAGACCTAGATTAGGAGAGAATCCAACCCTTAATCAATTAAGGAACTTCCAAGAGTGCAATGAAATGGATAAGGGAGTCATCTTCAAACTATCAAAATACATTATTAATGGCATGATTGATCAAATACAAGACTTAAATAGTTCCATGAAAGGGTGGGAAACTCTAAAGAGGCTCCACTCCACTTCAACTAAAGCTAGGAAGGTTCAAATGAAGAACAAACTTAATAACTTGAGAAAAACTCTTAGCTACAACATAAATAACTAGATTTTGAAGATCAAAGATCTCAATTGATGCATTCAAAGTTCCATAGGTTGTCACATAGATGATGATGAACTGGTTTCATATACCTTAAATGGGTTTAGGGATGATGAGAAGTGAAAGGCTTTAACAACGCCTATGTATGTTGATTTTGAGTTGGTGGAATTGATGGTGAATGCAAAGATGATTGTGGGAGGCTCAAAGGCAAAGGCCAACGAGGCGCAAGCTTTCTATGCAAGTAAAGGTAGAGGAAGAGGAAGGAATCAAGGGAAAGAAAGAGGAAGACCTAGTAGAGGATCAAATGGTGCTTTTCACCATGACCAAGGAAGCAAATACTCTTCATCAAGAGGGAGAGGCAAATTCAAAGGTAGAGGAGGAAGGTCCAACCAGAATAGAGACAATGGAAACTGAGAAGGATGCTTCATCTCTGGCAAGTATGGACACTATATAGAGATTTATATGAAAGGAAGAAGAAAAATTCAACCTACAACGGCTAAGGTACTTATGCATCTACTTGAAATTAAAATGAGAGCATACTAGCTATGATGCAGATGAGTGACTACAAAAAACAAGAACCAAATATGTGGTGTATTGATACTGGATGTAGAAACCATATAAGTTGCAACAAGGAGCTCTTCTTAAACATTCAAGTGCCATTAACCAAAGGACATGTGAAAACAGGTGATGATACTCCTCATGTTATTACACATATAGGTGATGTTATGTGGAGGGTCCTCATCAAGATAAGCGCTTGAAAGATGTTCTTCATGCTCCCAAAATCAGAAGGAACTTAGTTTCTATGGGGATGATGGTTGAAAAAGGATTGTAGGTCAAGTTCAATAAGAAAGGATGCTTTGTGGAATATCCTAAAGAAGGATATTGATTTATAGCCAAAGGTAGGAAGGAGGGAAGGCTATTCACTTTGGATGTGAAACCTAACTTCAACCACACAATTTAGTTCACATTTCAAAACAAGAAGATAGTAGACTTAGACCTATTGCACAAAAGGTATGGACACATAAATACTAAGAGCCTAATGGAAATGGAGAAGAAGAGGTTAGTATTAGGGTTACCTAACCTCTGTAATCAAAATCTTCAGAATTTGTTTGAAGCTTGTCGATTGGGAAAGCACTCAAGATTTCCGTTCAAGGAGATCAATTATGTAAGCTATCATCAATGAGCTCATTCACGTTGTGTTTGGGGACCAACAAAGGTTTAAAGTAATAAGTACCTTGTAACCTTCATTGATGATAATACAAGGATAACTTGGCTCTACTATATGAAACAAAAATTAGATGTCTTATTATTTTAATAAGTTCAAAGCTATGGTTCAAAGGCAATGTGATAGGTATACCAAGTGTATAAGGTGAGACGGAAGGGGAGAATACTTCTCCCTGAGTTCTAAGATTTTTGGGAAACTAATGCTATGGAAAGAAAAATCACTCATGTAGGTACACATCGCAACAAACTAGTGTGCCGAATTGAAAAAATAGGTATATTGCAAAACTTGCTAGGGCAATGATGGAGATCACTATGCCAAATTTCTTTTGGGCTGATGTAACAACCATATCTATATACGTTGTCAATAGAGCTCCCACATCAAGTATACAAGCTACTACACTTTATCAAGCTTGGTACAATAGGAAGTCAGATGTTTCACACTAGAGAGTCTTTGGTTGCATGTGTTGTGTATTAATTCCAAATGAATTTAGGACTAATCTTAATGATAGATCAAAAAGGTGTGTCTTCATAAGGTATGCAAATGTGTTTATAGCAAAGGCATTAAAAGTACCAAGAGATTTCTAGTTCTATGATTTGTTACCAAAAGAGTCCAGTTCTCAACCATGTGATAGAGGCAGTCCCACATCAAGCCAAATAAGTAATGCAAGGAGTAAAGGTGAAGCCAAAATCACAGAAACTGAGAGATGAAGATCCATATTTTGAGCTCAACATAGACCATCATGGAAAGAAGGGGGAGAGATCAAAGACCAACAACAACAAATACCCAGAATCACGGGAATGGTGAGATAAGAGGGTCTAATATGATAAAGTATCCAATTCAAAGACTTACCTATTAGTCATTTATGGCTGGGCATTAGGCTTATATGAGCAAGGTCATTAAAGAACCCACATGCTTTGGAGAAGCCAACACATGCAAGGAATGGCAAGAAGATATGTGGCTTTGGATGACAATCACAATTGGACTCTTGTAGAAAGAAAGAAAGATATAAAGGTAATAGGGAACAAGTGGTTATATAAGGTCAAGAAACATTCAGATGGTAGTATCGCTAGGTACAAAACTACGCTTGTAGCCAAAGGATTGTATCAGACATATGGAACACTATGAGGAGACCTTTAATCCTATGGCTAAGAAGACTTCCATCAAAGATATAAGTGCAATTGCACCAAGCAAGATATGGAAGATGTATCAACTTGATGTGAAAGAACACTTTCCTCAATGGAGAGGTAGTGGGAGTTCTACCATTAGGTTTTAAAAACAAAATCAAGGATGGTTGTGGTTTCACATTGAAGAAATCATTATATGGTCTCAAGAAAGCCCCAATGCCCAATGGCATGGAATCAAAGACTTATGAAGTATCTAATCATTTCTAGATACAATCAAAACAAAGCGTATCCATCAATGTTTTTCTAGAAGGAAGGTGAATTATTTGTCTACTTATATGTATATGTATAAGATTTAAGTATTACAAGAAATCATGAAAAAGGTACCAAGGAGAACAAAGGTAAGCTTGAAAAAAGAGTTTAAGATCTTACTTCTTGAATATCTAAGGTATTTTCTAGGAATTGAAGTTTTATATAAGAACTATGGCATTCGGATGATGCAAAGAAACTACATTCTGGTTGTATAGAAGAAGTATGGTCTTACGGGATGCAAACCATTGAGTGATCTTATGGAGGTAAGCAAAAGATTGACTTCAATAGAACGTAGTTAAGTACAAGATCTACTTTTGTACATGCCTATAGTTCGTGTGAGGGCAGCGCTAGATTGTGCTTTCTGACTACACTAGACGAGATTTTGGAAATCCAATCCTGATTACAAGAAGACCCACATAGGGAAAATAGAGAGTCCCACAACTCGGGACGATAGGTATGGAAAACTGGACTGGAGATGATACAGGAGATCTGACAACCCGAGACTATAGGTATGGAACAAGATATCGGGATTATAAGAATTCCCTTCAGGGATATGAACTAGATACAAGCATTAACTCGGAAAGGTGGGACAAGAAAGGATATCCATGATATAAGACTAGGCAAGACTAGAGCAAGAGGCAAGACTAGAGCAAGAGGCAAGACTAGAACTTGAATTGGAACTTGAAAGTAGTTACTTGGTGATCATGACCCCTTGAACTCCCAACACTGGCATCTGCAAGATTGAGAATGAATGTGGTGAATCCCTTGTTTTATAGGTGTTTAAAGGTGGTGCGATGGAACTTGTGACTTGATGATGTCATCATGATATCATCAACTTGAAGCAAGACCATCGGGTGTTGAAATTCAGCAAATAAATAGTCGATCTTGGGGTTTTGGCACATTTTAGATGTGATGGATGCATTAGTTTCTCCAAACTCGGAGCCAATCATGAGATATGGAAAGTCACATAGAATCTATGGTTTAAGATGGTTTCCTTGTCCATGAAATCACCTCCCCCTCAAGCAACAAGTTCCACGATGAGCGGCCTTGTTCTCTAGCTTTGGTTTCATTGGATTCTTCCTTTGGAACTCATGAACCTTGAATTTTGCTCTTTGAATATCTTTTGTAAGCTCCCAACTATGATCAATGATGTCATATACTTTTCGATGAATGAGGCATTCCAATTTTCTTCGATGATTCTAATAAATAAACAACTTTGAATACTTCTTCATGATCCTCAATCTTGATAGGTGGTGAAGGAATGGTTCTCTCTTGAGCTTCCTTGGGTTCTTCATGCTATAGATCCTTTAAGCTTCTAAGTGTATATTGTGGTGTTTCCGAGATCTTTGATGGAGAGCATTGAGTTAGCACACCTCCTTGATTGAACATGAACTCCTCCTTATCCTTCACCTTCTTGATATCTTCCTAACATGTATATTGCATGTCATTTGTAATGGCTTTTAGGGCTTCAAAGATTCTTTATTCAGATTCTTGAGGAGTAGTGTCTTCATTATTCAAGACTTGTGACTCGTGGATTTGGCTTTCTTTTAAGAATTGATTCTCACACTAAATTGCTTGATTGATAGCCTCATCTAAAGTATTTACCTGAGATGTAGAGGATAAAAAACTCTTTATTTCATCTTTGAGACCACTTTGAAACTGATTAACTAGATAGTCTTCTTGATATGTGGATCCTTGAAATACAATTTTGAAGTCTGATGTGAATTCTCCAAATGAGAGATCACCTTGTCGTAACCTCCATTCAAAGTCTTGAAGTTCTTTATCTATATATCATCTAGAGTAGACTCGATATTTTTGAGTATGGATATGGAGTCCATCATTCTAGATAGGGACTTGATGTGGACAGTCTTGATAATGTCAGTCTTGGGAGCTCAAGGAGTCCTAATCACCAAGTAAATACTTTCAAGTTCTAGTTCCAATTCTAGTCTTGTCTCTTGTTCTAGTCTTGTCTAGTCTTGTATCCTAGACATCTAGTCTTGTCCTCTTGTAATCTCGTGGTACAAGATCTTGTTGACTTCTTTCTTGTATCTAGTTTGAGACTGATGAATTAGATCATCTTCTTGATATGTGGATCCTTGAAATACAATTTTCAAGTCTCATATGAATTCTCCAACTGAGAGATCACCTTGCTGTAACCTCCGTTCAAAGTCTTGAAGTTTTTTTATCTATATATCATCTAGAGTAGGCTCGATATTTTTAAGTATGAATATGGAGTCCATCATTCTAGATAGGGACTTGATGTGGACAGTCTTGCTAATGCCAATCTTGGGAGCTCAAGGAGTCCTAATCACCAAGTAAGTACTTTCAAGTTCTAGTTCCAATTTTCAAGTACTTTCAAGTCCTAATCACCAAGTAAGTACTTTCAAGTTCTCTTGTTCTAGTCTTGTCTAGTCTTGTATCCTAGACCTCAAGTCTTGTCCTCTTGTAATCTCATACTATGAGATCTTGGCGAGTTCTTTCTTGTATCTAGTTCATCTCCTAGAAGGGATTTTTGTAATCTTGATATCTTGTTTCATACATATGATTTGGGGTTGTGGGATCTCGTGTATCATCTCTACTCGAGTTATCCATACCTATTACTCTCGAGTTTTGGGGCTTTGTGTATCAGTTACATATCCTTGTATTGTTTCCCCTGCATGGGTGATCTTGTAATCAGAAGTACATATTCGTAATCTTGTCTATTGTACTGAGAGAGCACAATCTAGTGCTCCCCTAACACGTGGATCATTGAGCTATGAAACTATTACTAGCCACACTTAGCATATAAATTGGTATCCTATCTCAATTCATGCACATATCTAGAGTTCCACATTTACTTGTAGCAAAGAGTGCTCACATATTTCAAGGGCACACTCAATGAAGGTCTATTTAATCCTTTTGAAGATGAATTGTGGTGAAAGCATAGACAAATGCTGATTGTTATGGATCCACAGAAGGTAGAAGAAATTCATCTCTTGGATGGCAAAGCAGTAACCTATAGTTGCTCCATTCTCCACTAAAGTTGAATATAAGGCATTAGCTGCAGTGACTTGTGAGCTTATGTGGCTCAAGAATCTAATGATTGAGTGAAGTTTGCACATAAATCAATTTCCAACCATGTGTCAAAATATCAATAGTGTGTACCTATCTACCAAAGCTATGTTCCATACTAGACGCAAACACATATAGGCACACTATCATTGCATGAGGAAAAGGTACATGCTAAAGAGCTACAAGTGCAACATATAAGTACCAAGGAGAGATGTCATGTTCACCAACACTTTGGATTAAATAAAGCTAACAAAGTTCAAGAAAGGCATTGGATTATTGGAGATGGGATGGAGAATTGCAGCTTGAAGCTTGAGAGGGAGTGCCGAAATTCAAGCTTGAACCTTAGTTTGAACTTGAGTGATTTGACTAATATGTTGAACTTGAGTGATTTGACTAATGTGGGCGTTTACTTGGAATGAGGATTTGATTATGGTTGGGGCATTGCTTAGGATGGGACCCTCTCCTTCAATAGGGGTGGATGATTCACTCACAAGTGGAGCTTGCGATCATTGAGGATTGTTCCATTCAATGGATTCGGGTGGTTGGCATGCATGGTGAGGACTAGCACATTGATCTCGACCCAACGAACATTAAGACTCTTCTTGATAGGCATCTTTTGGTCTAGGAGGTTGGACCACTTACTCACGTCCTTTCGGACCTACAGGAGTGGAAGTGGCATGATACTCTATCCTCCATGAAGCCTCACACTATTCCATTCTTTTAGTACTCTGCTAGACTATGACCGAGGATCATCGAGCTGCGGTAGTTGGTGAATCCTAGTATGGCTGAGTTTTGGCAGAAGGGTGGGCTCACAGAGGAGTTTCCCCTATCCTTTTGGCATCATATTTGGGGTGCTCAACAATCTCCTCAAGGTATCCTCTTTTAGTGCTTTGTTGCTCACCGGAGCATCACTATTGGCATGTGGCTAAGCAATGGGAGCCAGTCTCTCGATTGTATGGGTTGTGGTTATCATTTGGAGTCCCAATGGCATTATCTCTAGCATTGATTGTTTTGAGGTCGTACACTGAAAACAACTTAATTCAAGATTCGGATCCTCCTAAGTCCAAATTCGAGTGCTCTTAATTCCAAATTCTATTCATCTTAATTTTACACTCCATCCCTCTTAATTCCACATTGGATTCCTATTCGATCTCAAATCGGATTGATCCCTCGACGTTTATCCATTTGAGCTCCAGTTTCTGCTTTATTTCATCTTTCTATCTTTTGTATCGACGCAATCAATTCCTCTATCTAATGGAACCTGCTATCTAGATTTCAATTCTAATCTTCCATTCCTCACATTCTCATTTCACATCAAATCCTCTTCCTAACTTCACAGTCATGTGGTTCCCGAACACGCCATCGAAGTTTCTTGCATGACCACCTTCGATCTCCACATTTCAAGTACTTCAACACTTCAGCTATCAAATCTTCTCTCACATTCAATGAAAACACACATTCATAGAAGCTCAAACGACAAGTGCTTTTTCAAAATTATTGGATGTGCTTCTCTACTGTGAACTTTCCTTTACTCTTCTATTAAAAGCGTTTTTCAAAGAGGTACCTTCATGATTGGTCGCAAGCCATTCGGAAAGGCCATCACAAGCCTTCAAACCCAACTCTCGCATGCAGGTGCCAAGTTCCGTAGGAAGCCTTCTCAGGTTTGAACACTTTAATGCGTAGAATTTCTGTAGCATTGGAAGCGAGGCCTGCAAATGCGAATATAAAAGCACAAAATGTGTGAATATTGAAGCACAAATTTTAGAAATACAATGTTGAAGTCCATGCAACGTGATCGGTACTTACGTTCACAGTTTGGAGGCTGCTGCAACCGTTCAACCATAGTGACTGCAGAGTGGTGGGGAGGAAGGAGAGAGTCTTCAAAGATGTGCATTCTCGAAGGTCGAGATCCTCCAAGGACGAAAGATCTGTTCACAAGTACATAAGTCACGGGGAAGCTCACAAAGAATGTCATGCGAAGTCCACATTCACTTCCTCATATTCAATTCCTCATCAAAAGGAATTTCGACAATATACATGATATGGAAGACAAATTTTCACGTACATTCAATATGGAAAAGTCGACCAAAACATCACAAGTTCGTAACCAAAACATCGAATTTAGCAAAAGTTCGATGTTTAAGCGGAACGGATGCCTTGCAAAGCAAAAGCAAAAAAATTATGCGGAACGGATGTCTTCAACAAAGCAAAATAAAAAAATTCTCCTAAAGTCTATCCGATTCTGAACATGCATTCACTATCTGATTCCGAAAGACATCTATCGTAGACTCTATCCGATTTTGCAATCATTTGTGGAGCAAAGAGTAGTAAGACAAATGATCATGTCATAAAGGGCTATCCGAAACTGGCTGCAAAGGAGGGAAAGAAGAAACAGGTAAGAATGTTGGATTGAGGAGGCAAAGTCCGACATTTTTATGTGCTTTAAAACGTTTTTGGTTATGAGTGAATATTTTATAGCATGTAAAACGGGCACCCTCGATTCTCATCGAGGATGGAATATATGTCTTCTGCGTTATATATAATTCTATCTAAATATGGGATAAAACATCAGTATATAGTGATGTATAGATCTCAAGAAAATGAAGTCGCTGAAGGGATGACTAGCTCTCTCATGGACATGAGGGAGGTGTAAAAATCCATCCTTCACCACATAGCTTTTGGCTTGAGACGTTTACATGTGCAACGTATGTACATAATACTTATCCGACCAAAGTATTGTAGTCTATTCCTCCATGTGAGGCTTGGCATGCTCCCAAGACATTTATTGCTCATCGGCATGCTCGTTACTATTTGGCATATGCAATAGCGCCTAAATAACAACATAGAAAAGTAGATGATATATTTTTGTGGGGTACTCTTCTGAAAGCAAAGACTATCGTCAATATAATCCCCTTGCTAAACACATTTAGGTTAGGCATGATGTTGTTTTATGGGAGGATGTGATTTAGCCCTTATTTTCTTGTACCAAGGAAATGTCAATAAGATCAACGGATGTGTAAGAAACTTTGTTGCCTCTTTTTAAATGTGGACATTCAAGTTTTGCCTAAAGTGATGGAATTTCTTATGCTTTATATGATTCAAATAATGTTGACAATCATTCCATTGCTTATGCAGATTTACACGGTGCACTTCTTGATAATAGGGCTTCTACAAAATAGGAAAAACCTATGCCTCAATGGCTAGTGCAAAATTTGAGAGATACCTAGATGTGCCTCTATCATAACATATTCACGTAGGCTCTCATAATGCTTCCTTTGCATTAGATTGTTATGCAACAACTTTCTCTAGTTATAGTGATGAAAATAAGCATGTTTCTTTTGATGAACCATAGAAATAAAGAAGAGATGTATACTATGCAATTAGAATATGATGCTATTATGAAGAATGGTACCTATTCTTTATGTCATTTTCCTCAAGGAAAATTTTCCATTGGCACTAAATGCTTATACAAGATGAAACGAAAACCTAATGGTAGAGTTGATATCTATAAGGCTACGCTTGTTGCCAATGGTTATGCTCAAGTACGATGCATTGATTTTGATAATACCTTTGCTCTGACATCTGGAATAATAATTTTTCAAAGGATATATTCACTTATAACTGTTGCAAACATTTGTTTTATGTAGGGTACAAGTTTCAAATTATGTAAATACCTTCGGGAAGTCTTCAAATACTTCAAGAAGGCTCATATAATTCATCAAAGATAGCCAAAATACCACGTGAGTTCTAGAACATGGTGAGTCAAATTAGTGAGTTACAAGGAAGTTGCACTGGTGTCCTAGTGGAAAGTCAATGTGGCTAGTTCTCAAAGTTCATCAATACTTTGCTTATTTGAGCACTTGAGTTATGTAACGTTGGGGATAAAGCCCCCAAGGACTCTCCTTTTGTATATTTTGACCCTTCCATGTGAAAGCTCTCTTCGAGAGCTTTTCGGACATATTTTTGTTATATTTATTGGACCCCAAATTGGGGAGTTATAGGCATTTATATTATTTTTATGACTTTTCGTCATTGGCCATGTGTGAACATGCCCAAATGACCTAAAAGTCACTTATCAATAAGACTTGGTCCCAAATCTCTCATAACTTGATTGGGACTTCTTCAACTTCAGCTTCTCCATCTTCTTCTGAAAATTTCTGCGCAGGTTTGTCTCTCTACTTTCTCTTTCCTCACGCAGCAGCCCACTCCCTTGGTATTTGGAGCAACCGAGCACAGCACGATGTAGCTCTCCGCGGCCTCTTTCAACTGGTATCAGAGCTTTGAGTTATTCCATCGCCACAAAGTTGCTCGAACTGCTTTTCTACTTCAGCCTATGTTAAGCTGAAGGTGTTTCCTTGCATTAGGGAGAATTTCATCGCGAAAAACCTTCTTTTTTCGTGATAAAAGTGTTGTTTTTGGAGGATTACTTCAGCCCGAAACAAAGCTGAAGCAAATTTTGTGCTTTTTAGAGAGCTCTCCGCGGCCTCTTTCAACTGGTATCAGAGCTTTGAGTTATTCCATCGCCACAAAGTTGCTCGAACTGCTTTTCTACTTCAGCCTATGTTAAGCTGAAGGTGTTTCCTTGCATTAGGGAGAATTTCATCGCGAAAAACCTTCTTTTTTCGTGATAAAAGTGTTGTTTTTGGAGGATTACTTCAGCCCGAAACAAAGGTGAAGCAAATTTTGTGCTTTTTAGAGAGTTTCATCGTGAAGAATCTCTTCTATTCTTCCTTTTGTATCCCCATAGGTCATTCTCAACATCCACATTGCTGATTTTTTCATCGACAGGTCTTTTGTGGCAAAAATTCTCTCATTTTTCAAGTGGGAGGACATGCACAAAAATTGAGGAAGTGCATTCTTGTTGGAAACTTATTACAGCAGGTCATTTCTCTGAATTTACAGGTCATATTGCTGCAAAAATTAGGGCTTTTGTGAAAACAAGCACCCATTGCCTTGATTTTACATCTATGTATGCCTTTTGTGCTTGAAAAACGACAAATTTGTTGTTTTTGATGCAATTACAGCTTAATGGAATTTTTTGAAATTTTCTACAAGAAAATTTAGAAATTGATTTTTGCAAGTTTTGAACAGTTTTTGGGCTTAATTTCTCAGCTATAGTCTCGTAAGGGAAACAACCAGAAGGATATGCCATTCCTGGAAAAGAGCATCTGGTATGCAAACTGAAAAGGAGCTTATATGGGCTGGATAGATTTTATGTGGCTGATGCTAAGCCTCTTGGAGTGCCATTGCAGCCACATGTTAAGCTTTCCAAGGATGACTGTCCCGAAAATGATGATGCAGCCAATTACATGAAGAGTGTTCCATATGCATCATCTTGTGGTTCACTTATGTATGCTATGGTTGCCACTCGGCCAGACATTGCTCATGCAGTGGGAGTTATTAGCAGGTTCATGGCTAATCCTCGTAGAGCTCATTGGGAGGCAATCAAATCTATCTTGAGATATTTGAAAGGGACCAAAAGTAAATGCTTATGTTATGGAAAGGGTCCATTGGAGTTAAAAGATTTTGTGATTCAGACATGGCAGGTGATGTGGACACACACAAGTCCACAAGTGGCTATGTATACATCCTTGCGGGTGGAGCTATTTCATGGTGCTCTAGACTTCAGAGGATAGTTGCACTATCTACTACAAAGGCTGAATATATTTCAGCCACAAAGGCTTCCAAAGAAGCCATTTGGTTAGCCCGCCTGTGTAGTGAGTTTGGGATGCCTGAAAAGGCACCTGTCCTTCGATGTGATAGCCAGAGTGCCATATGTTTAACAAAGAATGCCATGTTTCATGCTCGCACAAAGCATATTGATGTGAGATACCACCTCATCAGAGAGGTGTTAGAGGATGGCTAGATCACTTTGATCAAGGTCAATACTTCACAGACTCCTGCAGATGCTCTCACGAAGTGTCTACCCAAGGCACAACATCAACTATGTATACAGATGGTGGGACTTACTTAGCTTAAAGGAGCCTCCTTGGTCCTTTAAGTGGGAGGTTGTTGGGGATAAAGCCCCCAAGGACTCTCCTTTTGTATATTTTGACCCTTCCATGTGAAAGCTCTCTTCGAGAGCTTTCTGGACATATTTTTGTTATATTTTTTGGACCCCAAATTGGGGAGTTATAGGCATTTACATTATTTTTATGACTTTTGGTCATTGGTCATGTGTGAACATGCCCAAATGACCTAAAAGTCACTTATCAATAAGACTTCGTCCCAAATCTCTCATAACTTGATTGGGACTTCTTCAACTTCAACTTCTCCATCTTCTTCTGCAAATTTTTACGTAGGCTTCTCTCTCTACTTTCTCTCTCCTCACACAGCAGCCCACTCCCTTGGTGTTTGGAGCAACCGAGCACAGCATGACCTAGCTCTTTGTGGCCTCTTTCAATGTAATATGGGAGACTCACTTTGGATTCGGACCCCTCTTGAGAGCAATGTCCATCCTTGGGGCATGCCACAACAACCCTCGAGATTTTCAAGTAGTTTTATGATGTGAAAGCCCCTTATGCGGTCCATAGGTGCATGTCCTATGGCCAAACTAATGTGTGCTTCCTAGTTCTACGGGTGATTCTAGCATCTCTATGAAAAGTGTTGTTAAGGAGTATGTATAAGTTATCTTGGATAACCAAATCATGTAGTATGGTTTTTTCCTTTGGTTTTCTAAAGAAGGAGGGCACTTTGGGCTACCCTCCTCTCGACACCTTAAATAAAAAAAAAATGATGGATAACAAAATTACACTTTAGATGAGCATTGAGCTTCTATGACATCGTAGATAGTATCATGAAAAAGGAGAAATATGTTTTCTTTAGTTCAAAGGAGAAATGGTCTGGGTTGTTGGGTGTGTGTAGAAGTGCAAGAGACACATGAGAAGCACACACAAGGAGCACAAACACAGCAAGACACATGGAGAAGACGATGGCTGGAATAGCTCTCTCTATTGACGATGAATTGAATTGAATTAAGAGCTGAATAATATCCCTAAGTACAAAGTACCAACACATATGAGAGTATCAAGTATGTGGTAACATGGGGAAAAAACCTCTAGCCAACACTAGAGTACAAAGTGCCCATGTATAGGGAAAAGGTTCACATCAAAGCTACTCGAGGAAAACATAAGTGTAACAAACCCCCCTAGAGCGAATGATGTGAACACATACATGGAGTGAGAGATCAGCCCCCACAAGGTAATAAGCCTAAAGCTTTGCGAAAAGCTTCAAATTTCTCCCGTGGAAGAGCTTTGGTGAATATGTCAGCCACATTATCATGTGTAGGCACATATACCAAATCAATATCTCTTGTATGAAGGCACTCTCTCACATACTGATAATGCACCTCAATATATTTGGTCCATGCATGAAACATTGGGTTTCGTGCAATAGCCAAAGCACTCTGATTATCAGTGAGAATATGCATAGCAACATCAATCCCCATGCAAAGATACATCAATAGGCATCTCAACCATATACACTCCAGTGTAGTTGTGAAAATTGTTGTGTATTCAGCTTCACAACTCGATGTCGCCACTCTAGGTTGCTTCTTACTCAACCAAGATATGCATGAGTCTCTAAGGAAAAAGCAATTACCACTAGTGAACACGAGAGTATCATAACAACCAACCCAATCACTATCTGTAAAAGCATGCAAGCATGGCTATATCTCTGCCATAAAAGAGACCTAATCTCAAAGTGCCTCGAAGATATCTAAACACACATTTCACTGCTTGCCAATGCTTAGTGCCAGGGCTATGCATGAATCGACTCAACTAGGGAACTGCATATTGTATATCCAGCCTTCTCAACTATCGCATGGTAGCACATGGATATTGGATCAAATGAGTCTTCTTCTCTCATGTTCACACCAGTGTGGAACTAGGAGAATCTTCTTCCAAGAGTAAGGTCTCCAACCCCTAGAATAAATTATCCCTAAGGCTGAATGGGTTCGAATTGTAGCTCAAGCATAGGCCTTGAAACCTTGAGTTATAAAAGATGTCATATCCTACATGGACCTATAATCATACAACATTTAGTGACTTATATTATGTAGGTATCTAAGCACAATGAAGAGCCATGTAGCTATCACATGTCAATCACCACATTGGCTTTTGGATCCTTCCAAAACTTCTTTTTTGTGTGTCACTTCCTCTTGTTGTATTAGCTTTATGTGCCTTGTTTAGTCCTAGAGTCTTTAGAAAGAGATATCAAAGTTCCTGATGATGATGCTTCTCAGGACCACTTGATTCTTCAATGATATCTTTAGAATCTTTAGATGTTTGAACACGAAGAGAAATCTTTTCTTTACCTTGATTTGGTGCAATTGATGATTTTTTTGGACTAAAATGTTGGGTGGAAGATCTCATGCAATAAGAGCTTGAGATTTTGCACTTGAATTTCCATTATTTCCTTCATCATTTGAGTCATCATTGAGTGATTCTTTTGCATCCACATATAAACTTCACATTTCATCAAACAAATCTTTGTCTACTTCACCCATCATGTGAATGGGTTGTAATATTTATATCCCTTTTTTTTAATGGAGTACCCAACAAAGATACATTTATTTACCTTTGGATCAAGCTTCCTCCTCAATGCATCTAGAGCTTGCACATATGCAATGCAACGAAATACTTTCATGTGTGATAAGTTTGTTGTTTACTTGTAATGTTCTCTTTGGGTGCTACTTGTTGCAGAACAACGGCTCGAGTTCTATTTAGAATATACAATAGTGTGCATAACTTCTATCCAATAACAATGAGGTATATTTTTCACCATAAAGTCTCTAGCTATTTCTATAAGAAATCTCTTTATGTGCTTAGCAAAGCCACCCTATGATGGTGTGTATGTGCATGAAAATTTCCTTCGCCTTCCATAAATATTTAGAAAATTATTGAATTAATTTGATATAATTCACCACCTCCATCAGATTTTAATGTGTGAATCTACTTCACTATCTGCTTTTCCACCATATCCTAGAAATATTGTAGGGAGTAAATACCTTACTCTTCTCCTTCGTTAAGCATACCCATATGGTTTATGTATGTTCATCAATGAATGTCACATGAAACCTGCAACCTCCCATGCGTGAGATTTTTGTTGGATCCCAAACATCTGTATGTATTATCTCTAGTACATTCTTTATCACATGCTTGTCGTTTACAAATAGTGCTCTTGACCATTTACCAAATTGGCATACTCCCTATACCTTTTTCATCTCTTCAACCTTAAGTTTGGCAGAGCCCTAGCAAGCTCCTTTGACTTCATCAACTTCACCCTTTGCGAATTTGCATGTAAATTTCACTTGTGCCATATCTCGATGGGAGAAAGTAGAAAATAATCTTCCATGACTAAAGGAACTCCTTGAAAATAGGCGCTTGTATTAAAAGAAGTTCAAGTTCCAAATCATATATATATATATATATATATATATATATATATATATATATACATATATATATATATATATATATATATATATATATATATATATATATATATATATATATATATATATATATATATATATATATACATATATATATATACACATACACACACACATATATATATATATATATATATATATATATAAGATGATTGAAAGGATAATTCTGTGTCATTATCTAGAGTGTTTCTCATTTGTTGGCATTCTTCATATGATTGATCTAAGAGCCTTTTATTTCAGGGTGCATTTCTACGACCAATGCTGGCTAATCCCTTTTTCAACATGTAGACTATGCTTTCATCTTCTTTTGACATAAAATATCATGGCTGACATACCTACACTTTTTCATGTAAATCAACATTAAGAAATGCACCTTTAATATCCAAGTGATGTACATTCTAATCATGATGAGTTATTTTTAGAGTTTATTGACCTCCAAAATATAGCTGGAAGTAGGTGGAACCCCCTAGGAACAAGTTGACCTTCTCACAAACTTCATCATAGAAAAATAGTCATGCTTGCAGAGCTTACGGTTCTCTATTAACTCATAATATTTTAAAACTATTTTAATAACATATACTAGAGACCAAGAGCTTTCCAATGAGCCAAAGAACACTCAATTTGGATAAATATACAAGGAGATATGACCTTTGCAAGTTTGAGGTTTAATGGAGATCTTTAGCAGGGGTGAACCCGAGAACACACACTACTTGCAGAGATTACTGCTCTCAGCTCACAAATCCAATGATTATGCAAATTAATAGTATGAAAGTAGACAATATGAGGAGCTTTCAAATGAGCTATCAAACATGTAATTTGGATATATAGTGACGGAGCTACAAGCTCTGCAATCTCTGCATACAAAATTACAGCAATGTGGAGCTACACATATGACTCTCTTAGATTTCCTACAAGATCACGACTTCTCCCCTCTTTTTATAGCATGGGGAACTAATAAAAAACCTTCCGAATACATCTAAATAAGCAAAGTATTGATGGACCCTACATAAAACAAATGTTCCCAACATTCTCCCCCTCAAGTTTGAAAGGATATTTCCATCATACCAAGAATATAGTTGAATTTTTGAAGCTTTGGTCCATCCAAGGATTTGGTGAAGATATCTGCAACTTAATCTTTTGTTCCCACAAAAGAAACTTGTACTTCATTGTTTATGGCCTTCTCTCGAACAAAATGGTAGTGTACTTCTATATGCTTTGTTCTAGCATGAAAAATAGGATTTGAGGTCATATGAATGCTGGTCAAGTTATCCCCATATATGAGTGGTGTAGAGAGTACACATGCGGAAGCAAAATGAAAAGGAAAGTACTCTCACAAAACAAAGAATGTGCGATACACAAAATGAGTAGACCATGAAGTGGGTAAACTCATGTGGATAGAAATGAGCTTGCCAAGAGCATGGAGTAGGCTCCTCAAGCTTCTAACCAAGTACAAATGAGGGGAGAGGCCCTCCTTATATAGAGTTGGGAGGGGATCTCAAAAGTACATCATATGTGGGATAAGTCTCCTGAAAGGAGAATTAATACAACTGGTAGAAGCAAATGGCAAGGTACCCAAATACAAAGGAAATACAATATGAAATGGAAATAGACTAGAAATAGAGTGCCTCCTGGATACAAAATGGAGATGCACTCATGCGGATACAAATGTAGATGAAGTAGGAGCAATCATGTCGTCAACACCCCCTCTGTAGCTCCATTTTGGGAGTGTATGGAGGCTGCTAGGGTATGTGAGAAAGGTCCACCAAGAATGTATCAATAGCAGCAGCACGAGCACCAGGAAGTCGACGTCTAGGAATCCATAGCCTCCAAGTGGTATCGACCATGCGAGATCGCTAGGTACTCCATAATATGTCCACCAGATGAATCAAGCGAATGCTCCAGAGATACGCCACCAATGAGGTACACGAGCGGAACAAGATCTCACTGGACGAGATCACCTGCATGTGAGATAGGTAGGATGACTCCATGTGGTATGCTAGAACCTCCAAAGCTTTCACCATGACCACCACACTATGTGTAGTGCCAAGACATAGGTCCTGCAAGAGTGAAACATAAAGCATGAAGCATAAAATCAGTCACATGGTAGCACATCTGTATGTTGAAGTCTCCATGAAGTGTACAAAGTCCTGCTGTGTGTCAATAGAAACATGGAAGCCCTCTCTGAACTGAGAAGCTGGCTCAGAATAGGATCCAACTGAGTGATGAATCCAGGTAGATGCAGGAGTATCCTTTGGTAAGTGAAAAGATGCTAGACTCTATGAATGGAGAAGTACATGCTCAGAATGCTGTTGTAGACGAGGTAAGTGGACTCTCAAAGATAGGAATGGAAAATGACGAGTCACTGATCCTGGAGTAATGCCCAACTGAAGCTGAGGTGAAATATAAACCTTCGATGGGATGATAGGTATATCCATCTGAGGTATAAGCTGAGATGATATCTCTGATTCCTCATGCTCCAAAACTGTATCATGATCCTGAAAGTCATGTACATAAAGAGCATGCTCCACATAGTGTGACTGCTCAAAACTGGGAAGATCCCCCTCTGATTTTGGAATGGGAGGATCCAAAAGGGATGAATACTTAGAGTATTTATCAAAGGTGCAGTCTTTGGTTACTTTAATGGAGTGACTCTTTGGGTCGTAGAGTTTGTATGCCTTTTGTTGCTCACTGTACCCGATGAAAATGTACTATTTAGGCCGATCATCATTATGGCCTTGGATGTAGGCATCACTACCAAAGATGCGGAAATAACTTACACTTGGCTTCTTTTGAAAGTAAGCCTGAAATGGTGTTTTGTTCTTCAAAACATTTGAAAAACCTCTATTCTGAATGTGTACTGTTGTCTGTACTGCTTCACCCCAATACTTTAGTGGAAGTTGCTTTTGTCTAAGCATAACTTTGGCGATTTCGATCACACTTTGACTCTTTTGTAATGCAATACCTGGTTGAGTATCTTGCTTGGCTTCATACTTGATTCCATCCTGCTTCAAGTACTTAGAGAAGTTTTGGTTGACAAAGCTACTATCTCCATCAGATCGGATGATCTTCCAAAAACTTGGAAAGTCTTCTTCAATTGTTTTTGTCCACTCCTTAAACTTGGAAATGACACCTTCTTTATGCTTGAGTGAATAAACCCATGTTTATCTAGTGAAGTCATCTACAATCAGGAAGAAGTAAATTCACCCACTTAGAGAAGGTGTACTCATTGGTCCACAAATGTCAATATGGACTAATGCTAAAGGTTTATTTGCAGAAATGGATGCTTCTTTAGGCAAAGAGAAAGCTGTTTGCTTGTCACATGCTTTGCAATTCAATTCCACTTGTGTGATCCTAGGTAGACCTTTGACAAGATGATTGGAAGAGATCTTAGCTAAGCAAGAGCTATATCCAAATCTACAATGCCACAAGTTAAGACTTGAATCCTTGGCCATAAAACTTGAAAGCTTGTATATGCCCTTATCTTCATATCCTTGAGCTATCACTTCATTGGATTCGCGATCAATGACTAGAACTTTGTTATGAACGAACTGAACTGTCATATTGCACTTTGTGATGGCTTTGACTGAAAAAAAGATTCTTACAGAAGCTTGGTACATAAAGAACATCTTTTAGTGATTTGGCATCGCCTTTAGAGTTGATGACTTGAACTTTTCCTCTTCCTTGGATTTCAATGCACTTGTTATCTCCAAGGTAAACTTGTCCTTGATGCTCTTCGAACTCATGGAAGTCATCTTTGTTATGGCACATGTGGGATGAAGCACCACTATCAAAAATCCATTCTTTCTTGGGAGTGGTTGCCACAAGTGCTTTATGTTCACTTGTGAAAAATAGGTCTTCACTTGTGCAGTGACAATGATGTTTTCTCTTGGAATTAGGCTTAGACTTGTCTTGGTTCTTTTTCTTGAAGCAGTATTTTTCAATGTGGCCAGGCTTGCCACAAAAGTTGCAAGTGAATTTCTTCGATGAATTATGCGATCCTTGCTTAGAGCCATTGCTAGTATGATGACTTGTGGTTTTGCCTTTAGTGAATGGGCCTTTGGCCTTCATGGCTCACTTTTGTGAAGAAGTAAATTTGGCTCGCGAGTCGTGAAGGAGCAATAGTCGATGGACCTCTTCCCAAGATAAAAGTTGGCCGCGATTATACGAAGTTGTGACAAATGTCTCCTATGACTTAGGTAACTTGTTGAGAAGCCGAATGGCCATGTCTTCACTAGAGATCTGCCTACCACATAGTACTAATTTACGCTGGTAATCCTCAAATTGGGCTATGACCTTGGTAATTGTATTTTGTGGCCTAATGGTCAAATTATGAAACTCGGCCTCTAATGCATATATTTTTGAAGGGGTTTTGTCTTCATACAAAGCGGCTAACGTATCCCAAGAATCTTTGGACATCTTGCAGGCCGTGATATGTCATTTTGTCAATTCGTCGCATGCAAGTAATAGCTGACCTAAAGCTCTTTTGTCTTTGACATTCCACACATGCCAATTGTCTAAGTTGGTATCCCTATCGGGTTCGGGATCTGAGCTATCTACTACCTCATGAAGAAGATTTTTGTAGAGATATGCACGCATGACATCTTTCCATAGATTATAATTTTGTCCATTGAGGCGTTCATCCTTAGGCATAAAAATAGGGGTGAAAGATGGTAAGAAATTAGCCATAGATAATCAACTACCTTCTCTTTTGGTCATTATAAAGTTTTGAAGATAATGTGTTTAGAAACACTACCAGAATCTCTTCACAAAAATGCTGCGTCAAATAATTGCAAAGCTTGAAATGAACAACTAGACACTGCACTTAAAATGCTTGGGGAGAGGGGGGCTTAGAGTAGCCCTTTACTTGTACAACACCAATATGAGTCGTCATGAGAGGAGATCTTAGAGTAGCCCGTTGTAGAGTAAATAGGCACGACAACCCAATTACTTTGTGGGTGGGCTTAGACTAGCCTCCAACCCACGATTACACACACACCCAAAGTCTTTTCTTATATTACTTGGTGTACAATGAGGGGCACTTAGAGACGAAGTGGTTCAAATGAAGAGTGCAGAGTGTATCTACCTCGCCTCCTCTCCATCTCTGCATATAGGACCTTAGCTCTGTGCCGAGGTAGGTCCTTGCCTCTGCTTGGCCGCTCCAGATCTCTCTAGATAGAGGAGAGATGTCCTACTCATTTGTGCTTTGTCACATTCGTCCTCAATAGGGGAACTTCTTCGGTGATTTTTTCAAGTTAACATGTTCTTGCTGTTTCACAGAGAACACGACGAATGACTTCTCGAAACGAACTACTTCGAGTCCACTATAAACCATGGTTAAACTGTTGCGAAGTGGAACTCCATGTAGAGATTTCAGATGTCAGAGCTCCTCGTGTATGCAACAGCCATGGCAACACCCCTGATGGCGACTCAGATGGTGATACATAATATTTGCATGAAAAAAAATGTGCCAGTGTAACTGCCACAATGTGTAGTTAATTATTGAACAAAATTCATTTTGGATAGTGCTCCATACAGATAATCAAGTGAGCAAGAAACTGGATAGTCCGATAATCACTACTGTGCTGAACATGTACGAAATAGGATCACAAATATGTGGAAAGAGTGGAATAATTCCACACACAAGTTTTGCTTCATAGAATTAACATAACCTCCAACAAATAGTGTTGATAAACACTTGACATGTTTTAGATGAATCAGTTCATCAATCAAAATGTCAATAAAAGAAGGAACATACTCTGAATGCCACAAAAGTGTTTATACACAGTTTAATAACAGAGATTCATCACTAATTGTATGAACGTGACCACATAGAAGGGGTAAAACATGAGCTCTTGACTCAAGGAGGGTGGGTGGGAGAGGACAATGGGAGTAAATGGTGTACAAAGGGATGCAAAAAAAGGGTGGGAGGGTGGGCAGATGGGCAAAATGAAGCCCAAAAGAGCGAAATTGATGGCAAAAAGCTCTCTCAATGAGAAGGAAGCAAAACCACCACCACTCAAGCACCACCACCACCAAAATGACCACCAAATGCACCACCAAGACCTCCACCTAATGCTCTCATACCATGTAGAGAGTACGCATGCGGAAGCAAAATGAAAAGGAAAGTACTCTCACATAAAAAAGAATGTGTGAGACACAAAATGAGTAGACAATGAAGTGGGTAAACTCATGTGGATTAGAAATGAGCTTGCCAAGAGCATGGAGTATGCTCCTCAAGCTTCTAACCAAGTAAAAATGTGGGATAAGTCTCCTGAGAGGAGAATGAGTACAACTGGTAGAAGCACATGGCAAGGTACCCCAATACAAAGGAAATACAATATGAAATGGAAATAGACTAGAAATAGAGTGCCTCCTGGATACAAAATGGAGATGCACTCATGCGGATACAAATGTAGATGAAGTAGGAGCAATCATGTCGTCAACAAGTGGTACATCAACCTGCACATTCAAGTCATGAAACAACTTTTGAAACCACATAACCTCAGTAGTAGCCAATGCTAAACCTCTATAATCAGCCTTTGTAGAAAATAAAGCAACTGTAGGCTGCTTCTTTGAACTCCATGTTAATGTCTTGTTTCCTGCTATTACCACATATCCACTTGTGGATCTTCTGTCATCTTTGCTTCGAGCCCAATCTAGTTCACTAAAGACTTTAAGAGTTAGACCAGCATCATGACTATAAAATAATCCTTCGTTCATGGTACCTTTCAAATATCTAAGCACTATTTTCACTGCATGCATATGAGGTAGTCTAGGTTCATGCATATATCAAGTCTAGTTTTTGTTGCATAAATCGAAGATCCTACCATGGATCTATATGCATTCATAGCAACTCATCATCTTCCTTTGCACTCAACTTTACATTACATTCCATTGGAGTAGAAACAAATTTACATTCCTGCATACTAAACCTTTTTAGCATATCACATATATACTTTCTCTGTATCAACCACATAGCTTCATCGCTATACACAATTTAAATCCCAAGAAAGTATCTAAGCAAACCAAGATCTGAAATTTTGAATTCCTTTCTGAAATTACCTTTTATCTCATCGATTGCTTTTGCATCATTCCCTGTAATCAACAAGTCGTCCACATATATGCATACAAAGACACACATGTCATCTACATGTTTTACATAAAGTGAAGGATTAGCATGACTCGCTGTGTATCCTTGCAGCATAAGATACTTTACCAAGCTTGTATTCCATGCCCTTGGTGCCTGTTTAAGACCATACATTGCCTTTTTTAACCTGCATACATGATTAGGATATTTTGCATCCACATAACAATCTCGTTGTGACATATACACTTATTCATTTAAATCACCATTAAGAAAGACATTCTTTATATCGAGTTGATATATATTCCATCTTTTACGTGTAGCTAAAGCCAACAAAGTTCTCACCATTGCCATGTTTGCTACTGGACTAAATGTTTTCTCATAGTCCAATCCTTGAGTTTGATTATATCCTTTTGCTACAAGTCTAGCCTTATATCTTGACACACTACCATCACTATTTCTTTTAATCTTAAAAACCCACTTGCAACCAATTACATTTTGTTTTGGTGTCTTTGGAAGTAAATTCCAAGTCTTGTTATCTTGTAGTGCTTCCATTTCTTCTCTCATTGCTTTCTCCTACTTTTCATCTCCTTTTGCCTCATCATAACATGTGGGTTCATTTTCGTGCTCAACTTTTGTCATAAAAGCATTCTGAGTCTTCATAAAAGATTCATAGGTATACCTTTGAGGTTGCTTACTCACTCTTCAAGTTCTTCTTACCTCTAATGTAGATGCTCTTCCTTTCTTATTAAGAACCTTTGATGATTCTCCATACTCACACACATCACTAGTTTCTTTTCCTTCATCATTAACTTGAATAACTTTGAGTTTACCTTTACTTTTAACACTTGGAGGTGACTCTTGCCTTAATATTCCATTGAAAGGTAGCTCTCTTTCTTCATCAAAACCACTTTTCTCATCACCTAAACTTCTTGTGGGATGAGGTAAGCACTCATCTCCTTCACCTGCATCTTCTTCATCTCCATTTATGACCTGCAAACTTTTCTTATCTACATACCATGAAAGTGATTCATCAAAGTTTACATCTCTTGAAACAACCATCTTATTGGTATGAGGATTATAACATCTATATCCTCTTTGAGTATCTACATAGCCAATAAATATACACTTTTCTGATTTCACATCAAGTTTTGATCTCACCTCACTAGGTACATGTACATAACATACACAACCAAATACTTTCAAGTGACTTACACTTGGTTTCCTTCTGTGCCATACCTCATATGGTGTCAAATGATGAATCCAGCAGTAGGTACTCTATTCATAATGTACACACTTGTGCGAACAGCTCCATACCAAAAAGAATTAGGCACACACATATCCTTTAGCATGCTTCTAGACGCTTCTGCTAAAATTCTATTTCTTCTTTCTGCAACTCCATTTTGTTGTGGAATATACCTGTATGTAACTTCTCTTTTGATACCTTCATCATACAAAAAATCAATAAAAGCTTGAGAGAAATACTCTCCCCCTCCATCAGATCTTACCTTCTTAACATATCTTCCTGTTTGCTTCTCAACAAACGATCTAAAATTTTTGAAACAATCAAAGACTTTACTCTTATGTTTAATGAAATACACAAATGTTATTCTATTATGATCATCAATGGATGATACATAGTACTTATTACGAGCCAAGGATGCCTCTTTTGTAGGACCCCATATGTCCATGTGTATAAGGTCTAGCAATCCACTGCTTACATAGCTTGAATGCTTGAAAGGCTGTCTACTCTGCTTACCCATTTGACATGCTTCATAAAGATGCACCATATGCTGGTTAGTAAGATCAAGTAATCCTTCAACAGTACTCTTATTTGATAACTCCTTTAACCTATGTACATTCATGTGTCCAATCCTTTTGTGCCATAGATCAAGCTTTGCTATTCGATGCATACCATAAGAGAAATAGTTTGTATGATTTGGGTTTACCTTGAATTGAAACAAACTACCTTGTTTCTGACCTCTAGCAATTAACCTCCTTTGCTTTGGATCCATAATGAAGCAACCGGCATGATTAAATCTTATTTGCAAACCTTTTTCAACCATTTGACCAACTCACATCAAATTCTTAGTGATCGTTGGCACATAAAGTACATCCTTCAAGCAATTTGTCTTGCTCTTATCCTCCATAACCACATCACCAACCTGCATAATCTTATGTGTTGTATCATCTCCTATTTCAACATGACCTTTACATGAAGGATTATGCATATTTGAAAACCATGAAGCATCATGTGACATTTGGTTAGAGCAACCACTATCTACATACCATATATCACTATTGCAATTCATCTTAGTTTCTACATTCATCATAAGAAGAGAATCATAATCATCACTTTTACCTACAACTACATAATTTCCTTGTTGTTTACCTCTTCTAGAATATCCTCCTCTTCGATTACCACCTTGATTATTTTCATTTTGATAGCTATCTTTGGCATAGTATCCATACCTTCAACATATATAGCAATTGTTGTTATCTTCGCTCCTTTGTCTTTGATGATAGTTGTAATAGCCTCTCGTACCTTTAGCACTTGATTGTTCTCTTCTTCTTGTGTGGAAGAAGCCACTTGAAGTCCCTTGATCATCGCTCCTTCTTCCTTGACCTCTATTTAAACCTCTTCTTCCTCAGTTTCCACCTCTTGATGATCCTACATAAAGAGCTTGTCCTTGAGGTCCTTTTTTATTTGAAGTAGAGCCATTTAGATTCATCTCCTCCGTGACCATAAGAGCAACAGGCTGATCAAAGTTTAGTAATTTTCCTCTAGCATAAAGTAAAGTAATGAATGGTTTCCATCGATCATCATCCTTGAGTCCGTTGAGAGTATGTGCAACCAAGTCGTCGTCCTCCACATGAGCTTGAATTGATCCTAGTTGATCTGCAATCTCTTTAACCTTCAACAAGTAATCATTGACCAATACAACCTTTCCAATGCAAGCCAAACATCTCTACTTGTGTCTATATCTTGTATGTTTCCTACCATTGAATCTTGAATATTTTGTGATAAAATGAATATAACCCTTTTGTCTCTTTCATTCCAAAATCTAAACTCTCTCAATTGTTGTTGATTTGGATCCTCTCGTAATATAAGTTTGATATCTATTCCATCAATCAAACCATACAAGCCTCTACCTTGCAAGTATGTTGTGATTCTAAATCGCCATGCTTGATAGTTGTTCTTATCAAGCTTCTCTATTTGTGCATGTTGATCACCCATTGTGTAAATACTAAACTTCCTCCTTTAACCCTCCTATTGGATATATCTGATAAGAAGAAGTATGAGATTTACCTTTTTAATAAAGTTTATGCACCTTTCTTTGCTTGGATGTTGCTTGAGATGCTTCCTTGCTATCTGCTTCTACCTTTGTGTAGTGTCGATGATAAACCTCTGCTCCAATAGCTTCAAAGTCTTCATCATGGTATTATAAACTTCTTCAAGATTCAATTCCTTGCTCTGATACCAATGTTAGAGTTTATTGACCTCCAAAATATAGTTGGAAGTAGGTGGAACCCCCTAGGAACAAGTTGACCTTCTCACAGACTTCATAATAGAAAACTAGTCATGCTTGCAGAGCTTATGGTTCTCTACTATCTCATCATTTTATAAAACTCTTTTAGTCACATATACTAGAGACCAAGAGCTTTCCAATGAGCCAAAGAACACTTGGTATAAGTGAAGCTATCCTAACCAAGCTGTTGGCATGAGAGAAACTTTTATTCATTCACAAGTATAACTTAGTGAGGGAGAATTTCATCATTTTCTTACCTTGCGATAAAGATCCAAGTGCAAAAAGGGAAATTACTCCCCAAAAATCTTATCCATGTACCTAGGCACAACTTCACCAAGGAAGGAAGCTACCAAGATGTGAAAGAACTTGGAGAAGCTTGTAGGAGGTAGAAAAGTGAGTTGCGATGCGACGAAGATTGATCCAACCAACCGGCACAAGACCAACCCTTGAGCTTATGGAGACTCAAATAGACATGCGATAAGTGCAATACAATGCAATGTGTACTTTGGAGCATCAAGGAGAAGGAGTCAATACAAAACAGATAGATTTGCGCATTGACTAGCCCAAAAAACTTATTGTCTATGGAAGAGACAATGAACTTTAAATGTTCATAACGACCAAAGTGATTACAATTAGAAAAAATCTTTTTATGGGAGTGATACAGAGAAGTATCAAATATAGAATGCACAAAAGTATAAGGAATAAGCAAAATATGCTATAGCAATGAATCAAACACTCAATAGTGGTACTTCCTATTTTTCAAGAATACGCAGAGATTGACCTGGAGACAAAAAACCCGAGATTTCTGCTAATACCTTTCGAGTGAGCCATCTCTAATCCAATCTGTAGCTTTGTAGAGAGAGCAGCAGCCTCTACAAGCTTACTGTTGGTGAAGAAGATGATGCAGAGAAATAAAGGAGCAAGAAAATGATGGTCACAAGTGTATGCATATTGCTTCCATTTATTTTAGAAGTGATTTCAAGTCTTTATATAGAATCTAAAAGTGTTCCATGAGCTCTACAAGTGGATTTTGCATTCAAATGGTGGGAATGGTTGTTGGAGGGAAAGAATTGACTTTCCTACAATCTAGGAAAAGTGAAGATCTAGTTTGATCTACTTTTAGGTGATTGATTGATTGATTGAATGCAACTCGACCACCAGAAATTTATGGAATTTGGTATCTCTCTTTCTACTTTTACATGTGTAAAGCTCACGGCTTTTACAATGGTAAAAGATCCATGAAAAATCTTTTTAAAAAATACAATAAGTGAGCATAAATAAAAGAACTCTTCAAGGGATATTCTTTCAACATGGTAACATTTAATTTACATCAAATCCACCTCAAGCATAGTGCAAGCTTGATGTTCCAACAGCTCTCCCTCGAGCTAAAGTATGCTTGAGTCTTCATTCTCTGATAGGTTGAATACCTGCCATAGCTTTCAATCTACAAAGCTTTATTCCATCAAGTGCCTTTGTCATCATATTTGCTACTTGCTTTTCAAAAGGAACAAACGAAATGTCAATGTCCTTTGCCATGAGCTTCTTCCTGATGAAGTGGTAATTAACCTCTATGTGTTTGGTTCTTGCATGGAAAATAGGATTTGCTGCTAGATGCATGGAACTTACATTATCTCCCAATATATGTGGTTTGGAACTCACAAGTCCCAAATCTATATACAATGCTTTTAACCATTTTTCCTCTTGCGTTGCTATGGTCAAACCTTTGTACTCTGCTTAAGTTGAGGATAAAGCAAATATTGGTTGTTTCTTGGAGCTACATGACACTAGCTTTAAACCTGCAAATGCTTAGTAACTAGATGTACTTCTTCTATCATTCTTAGTTCCTGACCAATCTGCATTTGAATAGATTCATATCCATATCTGAAGAGTAAGGATAAAATATACCTTCATTGATTGTACCTTTGAGATACTTACATCCCTTAACTGCATCCATGTGTGATCTTCTCGGTCAGTGCATGAATTGACTAAGCACTCTGACACTATATGAGATGTGTGCCTTTGTATGAGTAGCATATATCAAGCGACCGACCAAGCTTTGATATTCTTTAATGTCTTCAATTTTCTCACATTCGTAAACACTTGATGCTTAGTGTTCTCCATTTTGAACTTGAGAAGTAGATCCTGAATGTATCTTCTCTGAGTGATATACATTCCTTCATCTGTGTATATGACCTACATACCTAGGAAATACGTGAGCTCACCTAAGTCATTGATTTTGAACTCCTCTTGCATGTGTCTCTTGATCCTTTGAATTACCTTTAGATCATCGCCTGTAACAATAATATCATCTACATATACACATAGATAGATAACCTCATTGTGATCCCTTTTGATGAATAGAGAAGGATCTAAGTTGCTATGTCTAAACCCTTGATCTTGAAGGTATGTAGCCAACCTATAACTTGAAGCTCCAAGAGCTTGTTTCAATCCATACAATGCTTTTTTTAGTCTGCAAACATGAGATGGATGATTAAGGTTTTCAAAACCTTGTGATTGTGACATGTATACCTCTTCACTTATCCAACCATTTAAGAATGAATTTTTCACATCAAGTTGGAGGAGTCTCCAATTCCTTGTAGTAGCTACACTTATCAATGTTCTAATTGTAGTCATCTTTGCAATTGATGAGAATGTTTCTTCATAGTCTATACCATGAGTTTGTGAGCATGCTTTGGCAACTAACCTTGCCTTGTACCTACAAACCGATCCATTTGAGTTTTTTTTACTTTATATACCCATCTGCAACCAATTATATTCTAATTGGATGACATTCGAACCAAATCCCAAGTATCCATCTCCTTCGATGCATCTATTTCTTCTTTCATGGCTCTTTCCCAATTAGGGTTTTCCTTTGCCTCTTCATAGGTTCATGGTTCTTCTAAAATTGAATCTTTTGCCAAGTAGATTGAATGCTTTGTAACAAATGTGGAATCATATCCATACCTTTCTAGTTGTTTCATCTCTCTTGCTGATCTTCTAGGAGCTTGCTTGGAGCATTCTCCAACCTCTTGCATCTTTACTTTGCCTCTTAACTTCCATAGTTTGTAATCCTTTTCTTTTTTATCTTGTTCATTGTTTGTATTACTTCTTGGATCTTGGACTTGTGTATCATGCTTGCTTCCTAATTGATGAGAATCGGAATCAAGATCATATGGTAGAGTTACCTTTTGTTTGTCTTCATCATACCAAGGCATGTGTTCTTCATACATATCTCTACTTGTAGTGAATTGCTTGGTTGAAGGATTATAGAACCTATAACCCATTTGAGTTGAATCATAGCCAATAAACACGACCTTTGTTTTCCTTTAATCTAGCTTATTTGGTGATGGTACATGAACATAAGCGAAACAACCAAATACCTTGCAAGTCCACGACTAGGTTTTCTTCTATGCCATGCTTCATAAGGATTCATACGTTAAAGTGATTTTGATGGTAGTCTATAGAAAAGGTACACAATAGTTGAAATAGCCTCTGCCCATAGATAATGTGGCAACTTCGTCTCTTCAGGCATTGTTCCGACTGATCCAACCAATGTCTTGTTTCTCCTCTCTATAATTCCATTGATTTGAGGAGAGTACCAGGTAGTCACTTCCCTTTTGATACCTTTGTCTTGCAAGAACTCATCAAATGCTTTGGACAAGTATTCTCCCCTCCATCAAGTCTGAGCTTCTTGACTGATCTACCTATATGATTCTCCACATGTGGTAGATACTTTTTAAAGCAATCAAATACTTCATTCTTACTTTTGATGAAGTATAGAATGGTCCATCTACTATGGTCATCAATAAATGAGACACAATACCCTGATCCTACCAATGAAGATTCTTGACTTGGTCCCCATACACATATATGTACAAAGTGCAATAAGTTGTTATGGATGAACGAATGGTTGTATTTGTGTCTTTCCAATCTGACACGCATCACACTTGTTGATCATGTGTTGCTTTGATATGTTTGGCAATCGTAGAACACTTTGATCCCTGCATATATCCTCCAAGGTTCTTTCATTCACATGAGAAAGTCTCTTATGCCACACTTCAAGCTCACTTAGGGTTTGAGACCCAAAGCTGAATAGAGATATGTTCATGGTTTCTCCCACTTCAAAAGTAAGAAGCCTACTATGCTTCTCACCTCTGGCTATCTTCTTGAAGCCCTGACATGGATCTTCCACAAAAGATCCATGTTGGGTGAACCTAACTTGCGAGCCTTTTTCGACTATTTGGCCTACACTTATTAGGTTTTTAGTGATAGTGGGTACATAGAGAACCTTACTTAGAATGTTCGTTCTATCATTGGAAGCTTTGACATTACCAATATTCTCCACATTGTGCTTTGTGTCATTCCCTATTTGAACTTCATGTCTATGCTTTGGACTTTTCAAATCAGATAGAAGAGCAATGTTTCGTGTAACATGATTTGAACATCCTGAATATATGTAGAACAAATGATCATCTTCTTTACCTTTGTGGCTTGGATTCATAAGAAGCAATGAGTCTTCATGTGGTTGATCTTATGAATAATTGTTGAAGTCCCTTCTATTATAGCCTCTATTGTTATTATTGAATTTGTGTCCACCTCTGTCTGTATTGCTTCCATATCCACCTCTTCCACTTCCTTTTTGGGTCTTCCCATTGAACCAGCAATTCTGAGTGGTGTAGTTGGTCTTATCGCGGATGGCACAAGGTTGAACATTCTGATATTTGCCTTTGTCATGCTTTGGTCCTTTCTTCTTTTCCTTCCACTGGTCTTACTTGCGAAGTTGTCTTGGGAAGTCTCCTCTTCATCTTCTTCCTTCTTCTTTCCTTTCTACTTCTTATCTACATATAGAGCACTAGTTGAATTACCATGATAGAAGTTACCTTCCTTTATGCTATTCTTGGCCTCTTGATTGAAGAATTGTCCAAGAAAGATCTTGAATTCTGGAGTGTGCACATCCATGATGAGATCATAATTTGTGGTGAAGGATTTCCATTGCTTATCACTTCGAATCCCATTGAGAATCGGCCTCATGATAGCCTCTTCTTCAATCAACTCTCCAATGGATGCTAGAGATTGACCCCGAGATAGCAAAACTGAGATTTCTCCCAATCTACTGAACCAAATCCTATGCAAAATTTAGAGCTACAAACTAGACACTAATATCTTTCCAATGATCCATCTCCCATCCAATTTGGAGCTCTGTAGAGAGAGCAAAAGCCTCTGCAAGCTTATTGTTGGCGAAGAATATGATGCAGAGAAATAAAGGAGCAATACAATGATGGTCACATGTATGTATATTGCTTCCATGTATTGTACAAGTGATTTCAAGTCTTTATATAGACTCTAGAAGTGTTCCACGAGTTCTACAAGTGAAGGTGCGAATGGTTGATGGACGGAATCAATTCACTTACCTACAATCTAAGAAAAGTGAAGATTTAGTTTGATCTACTTTTAGGTGATTGATTGTTTGATAGAATGCAACTCAACCACCACAAATTCTTGGAATTTGGGATCTCTCTTTCTACTTTTATGTGTAAAGATCAAGGCTTTTAGGTTTTACAATGGTAAAAGATCCATGAAAAAACTTTTAAAAAATACAATATGTGAGCATAAATAAAAGAACTCTCAAACTGATAATCTTTCGACGCGATAACCTTTGATGTAGATCAAATCAAACTCAAGCATAGTGCAAGCTTGATGTTCCAACAAGATGAACTAGGCAACTTCCTCCCTTCAGTGCAGTCTCGAGCTCACCTAGTGGGCAATCATGATTCCGCGAGCCACCCCTCCAAGGATGCAGTCGCACACTTTGGTGCTTCCAATTGGGACCGAATTTGAGCTTCCATTTGACAATGTTCCCTGGAAGCAGGCAAGTAGAAGGGCAAGATACTCTCCAATCCATTGTCTTCTAAGACCATCCACCTCTCCACAATCTAACATGAGTGCACTAAGGAGCCTTGTGCCTTATCTCAATTGCAAAGCAGAGACACACTTTTGCCCCTCCTCCTTTGAAGCTTGTCAATGAGGGTTAAGACTCCTATTCTCGCCAACATAAGCATCCTACCCATGGTTGGCAAGACTGAGCAACTATTGGCACCCCAGTGCAAGTATTTCCTAGACACACCAAGAGCAAAGTGATCGTAGGATCTTATGGCCACACTATTATGCCTATTTTCCCAACAATCCCAAAGATCAAAGCAGACAAAAGACATCTCGACACGTGGGAACAAGAGTAAGAGCAGGGAAAGAGGTAATGGCAGCTAAGGTAAAAGCAATGATGTGACTTGCTATCAGTGTGGTAGGGAAGGCCACAAGAAACCTGATTGCCGCTATTACAAGGCACAGCTTGAAAGAAATAGGAATGTTGGAGATAAAAAGAAGGGCAAGAAAGAAGACAAGACTGGTGCATAGGACAGCCAAAAGGACAAAGAGAAGGCCAATGTGGCCTCTAATGTAGTCATAGAGGAGCTGTCAAATGTTGAGGATATTTTGTGCACTACTTTATCAGTTGATGATACTTATGCATATGATTTCTCTCTGAATGTTCATACACAGGACATGTAGATCACCAAAAGTGATCTTATCGATGCTTTGCTGACTGTTAATGATGCATTGACCCTGTCATGGATAGTTGCCTCTGGTGCCTCTTTTCATGTGACTCCTATCAAGGAGTGCTTTTCTACTTTTACTACAGGTAGCCATGGCCATGTATACCTTGGAAACAATCATGCTTGTTCCATTGAGGGTATAGGCACAGTGCATTTCTCTACAAATGGCACTAATGAGCTAGTTTTGCATGATGTGCATTATGTACCAGGGATCAAGAAAAGCTTATTCTCTGTGGGTCAAATGGATATGCATGGTTATAGCATTCTCTTTGAGAGACGATCATGGAAAATGACAAAGGGATCAAGGCTGATTGTGAAAGGCATAGAGAAGGGAACTCTATATTGCTTGCATGGGAAAGCCTTATCAGGCAAGTTCATTGCTTTGGCTGAAGTTCACTCCCATATGGAGTTGTGGCATAAGAGACTTGGCCATATGAGCCAAAAGGGTCTCACTAGGCTTTGTAACTTAAATAAGCTTGATGCTAAAGGCACAAAGCTTGATTTCTGTAATGAATGTCAATATGGAAAGCAAGTGAAACGTTCCTTTTATTCTAGTGTGTCTCACAAGTCTTGTGTACTTGATCTTGTTCATTCTGATGTATGTAGCATGCCCACCAAATCTATGGGGGGTGCTTTGTATTTCATCTCTTTTGTTGATGATTTTTCTAACAAAATTTGGGTTCAATTTCTTAAATCTAGAGATGAAGCATTTGTTGTGTTTAAGCGCTTTCATGCATTTGTGACCACCCAAACAGGTAGAAAGTTGAAATGCTTGCGTACTGACGATGGTGGTGAGTATACAAGTGCTAAATTTCAAAAATTTTGTGAAAATTTGAGCATTAAGAGGGAGCTTACTATTCCATACATCCCCTCTTCTAATGTTGTGGTTGAATGCTATAATAGGACACTTTGTGAGAGGGTGAGATGCATGTTGTCCACAACTAATCTCCCTCATGGATTTTGGGGAGAGGCACTCAAAACTGCAATACATATTTGCAATAGATCCCCTCACATGTCCTTGGAAGGTGGCATCCCTGAAGAGGTTTGGTCTAGCAAACCTGCTTCATATGATCACTTACATGTCTTTGGTTGCAAGGCTTTTGTGCACATAAGTCCGGAGCTGAGAAACAAACTTGATGCTAAGTCCATGAAAGGTCTTTTCATGGGATATGGTGAAGAAGTTGAAATGGCCTACAGAATTTGGATACCTCAGCTCAAGAAAGTTGTAGCAGCCGGGATGTTGCTTTTAATGAGGCAAGGCTGCTTCAAAATAATTGTGCCTCAAAGGATGACCATAAAAGGGTCATATTTCAGCATGAACAGCCACCTATTAGGGCTGATTTTGATCCTCAAGATGCACCACAAAGGACTGAAAATATTGATGATCCAATGGTTTTTGAGCTAGATAATGCTAGACAACAAAATGATGCTCCTGATGGGCATATGCAGCCACCTATCCAAGCTGAAAACAGGGCTGGAAATGATATGCAGCAGCCCATTAACAATGGACATGTTGACATACCTCCTGATGTAGATCCATTGCGAGAAAATGTGGATCATTGGCTAAGAAGACCTACACGTGCTAGGAGGCCAATGAATAGATATGATCCCTCTATACATTACATTATGTTATCAGATGAGGGGGAGCCTCTCACTCGTAAAGAGGCAAAGCTATGTGAGCACAAGAAGAAGTGGGAGTTAGCCATGCAGGAAGAAATAAAGGCCTTGCATGCAAATGATACTTGGGATCTTGTTGAGTTGCCCAAAGGTAGGAAAGCTGTTAGTCGTTAAACTTCCGACTTCATACTCAAAATACTTTCAAGTTCAGACGTTTCCGAATCTTTCCTAACCGTAAATTACCTCTTAGCCACGTGGGTCCTTAGGAGTGGTAGGGGTCTGTTAGACAGAGGCCCTGTACTATTTTCCCAACTCATTACACAATCATAATTACTTCTCGCGTCTTAGCTCAGTGCGCAGTTCTGAACAACTGATGATTGTTCGTTGTACTGGACTTAGAATTTCCGAACTAATCTTGCTATGATGGTTTGAGCAGTAGTCCGGTGACTTGTGTCCAAACCAATAATCTACTTCAGTAAACGAAGATCACCTAATACGTACTTCTTCAGAACAGACAGGTATACCAAACACATATATATATATATTGAAATTATGCAACTCATCGTATACCAACTACGAGCAACAAATGTCCTGACAACAATCGACTCGTTACAGACTTAACAATGACCTACTCGCACTTCAACCATTACAGATGCTAGTCTTCCTGTGATCGGAATCAACAGTGAACGTAGACTACTGCATCGAACTTAGTTACTTACAAAAATGCGAACACATGAACAATTTGGGGCTCCTGTTCACCACTCCTTGTCAGCATACAAACTAACAAATAACCCACTGCGATTTATTAACACTCAGAGACACACTCAAACATTAGCGAGCGGATTCGTAACACAAGATCATCAATTCGTAACTCTGCACTACGGCGTGAATAAACGACTAGACGGAGCACAGACAGAACAGAACAGAAGAGATTTCACTCTCTCAATGGCATACTTACTACAAACAATACACTTACAATTCCCCAAAAATGGGCTCTCTGCCACTCTTCTTTCATTTCCTTATATAGAAGATTTTTTACAACGGTGCGTGAATCTTTAGTTACCTGCAAGTTTCCTAGAAGGTTCTTTTACATTTAAGACGCCTGTCCTAGTACATTTGTCCTTGTTCGACGGCCGTTTAACAAAAGCCATTCCTAACAAGTGGGTATACAAAATCAAAACTGTTGATGGCAAACCCAAGTATAAGGCAAGGTTGGTTCCTAAGGGATATGCCCAAAAGGAGGGCATTGATTTCCAAGAGGTGTTCTCTCCGGTAGTTAAAATGACCACTCTACGTATGCTATTTGCTACTACAGCTGCTTTGGATTTGGAGCTATTCCAAATGGATGTTAAAATAACCTTTTTGCATGGGGACTTAGATGAAGACCTATACATGAAACAACGAGAAGGATATGCCATTCCTGGAAAAGAGCATTTGATATGCAAGCTGAAAAGGAGCTTTTATGGGATGAAACAAGCCCCTAGGCAATGGTATAAGAAGTTTGATGCATTTATGCTCAAACATGGGTTCAAAAGAAGCCATACAAATCATTGTTTGTACACTAAAAAGGATGAAGATGGCAACCCAATCATTCTTGTGCTGTATGTAGATGAGGAAGAAAAAGGGCACACAAATGCTCTTAAACAGCAGCTAGACTCTCAGTTTTCAATGAAAGACCTTGGGGAAGCTGAGCATATTCTTGGTATGCAAATAAAAAGGGATAGGCAACAACATACTTTGCATTTATCCCAAGAAAAGTACATTGATAAAGTACTGGACAAATTTAATGTGGCTGATTCTAAGCCTCTTGGAGTGCTATTGCAGCCACATGTTAAGCTTTCCAAAGATGATTGTCCCAAGGACGATGATGCAACCAACTACATGAAGAGTGTTCCATATGCATCAGCCTGTGGTACACTTATGTATACTATGGTTGCCACTCAGCTAGACATTGCTCATGCAATGGGAGTTGTTAGCAACTTTATGGCTAATCGTGCCAAAGCTCATTGGGAGGTAGTCAAATCTATCTTGAGGTACTTGAAAGGGACCAAGAATAAGTGTATTTGCTATGGCAAAGATCCATTGGAGCTGAAAGGCTTTTGTGACTCTGACATGGCTGGTGATGTGGATACTCGTAAATCCACAAGTGGATATATATTTACTCATGCAGGAGGTGCTATTTCATGGTGTTCTAAGTTGCAAAAGATTGTTGCTCTGTCAACTACGGAGGCTGAATATATTTCAGCCACTGAAGCTTCCAAGGAAGCCATTTGGCTGGCATATTTATGCTCTGAGTTTGCTTTGCCCAGCAAGGCACCTATGCTTGGATGTGGCAGCCAAAGTGCTATATATTTAGCAAAGAATGCCATGTTCCATGCACGTACAAAGCACATTGATGTGCGGTATCACTTCATTTGAGAAGTGCTTGAGGATGGCCTTATCACATTGGTTAAGGTCCATACGTCACAGAATCCTGCAGATGTTCTTACTAAGTGCTTGTCCAAAGCACAACATCAGCTATGTATACAGATGGTGGGAGTCACATAGCTTAAAGGCATCATTTATGCCTTTAAGTGGGAGGTTGTTGGGGTAAAGGCCCTAAATGACCCCTCATACTTGTACACTTGTGTATAGGCCTTTAAAAGGCTCATTATAGTCATTTTTATTCTTTTGGCCAAGTTGAGTGTGAACTTGGCCAGGTCCTATAAATAATAACCTAAACTAAAGTTAGGGTCTCTTCTTCATTTTGGAGAACCCACCAAAGACTTGCGCCTCCTCTTCATTTTTCGAACTCCCTGTCCCTCTCACATGTGTGTGCTGCAAGACACTCACCTGCCCTGTTGCTCAGTCAAGAGATGCTCCATTTGAGCTTCTCTTTCTGCTGAATACTTGCTCTTGCTCCAACAAAGATACGAAGAATAAGAGAGAGAGAGAGAGAGAAAACAATAGCTCTAAAATTTTACAAAGAAAATTGCATCTAGATCTACAATAACAATTTTTTTCTTTTGTTTTGTATTATTTTATAACTTCCTTATCGGAAAAAGAAACTTTTATAATTGGCTTCAATTAGTAAACCAAGCACTTGAAACAAGCCAAGCGATTATAATTTTGTATAATTTTTTTTTTTAAGGGAGGTTCGTAGAGGCCTAATCTCTCAAATTTGCTTGCGTTATTGAAAGCACAAGTGAAGATGATGTAGTATCCATGGGATTTTATATCCCACAAAGTAAGAGTTAGATGACCGACACAACTGACATAATAAAATATGAGGCCCAAAAGCTGAATATATCCAATAAGTGGGAATTGAACCTAGCCACTCTGCCCCATGGCATTCAAAGCTTACTGTTAAACCACACCCGTTTGGACAATGAAAAACAGTTTTGGCCAAGTGACTTTTGAAGTGAAAAGTTTTTTACAAAAGTGTTTTCGATAAGAAAATTCTGATAAGAAATGAATGTTTTTATGGAAGCTCAATAGATGTTGTTTTTCAGAGTTATTTGATGTAAACTTTTACTGTTACTTTTTCTATAATGTTCTATTAAAAAGTGTTCTAAAAAAACTACCTCCAAAAAACGATTGTTGTTCGGTTGCAAGCATTTCATGTAGTGCATAACATCTTTCCACATATAATACTCGCATGGAGGCGCCAAGTTCGGTTGGAAGTCTCCTCAAGTTTCTGCAACGTGATACATGGAGTTGCTGTAAGTTTGGTAGTGAGGCCTGTAGAGCATCAACAAATAACTTCTCGTCAGCAAACGTCAGTGTAAAAGCGCAAATTTTTTTTCTTTCCGGCTTTATGAACAATTTTTTCTTTCATGTAGGCTTGGAATTGGAAAAGAAAAGGAACACACACATCTAAGAACACCTAATCCTCCACCTTCGAGAGTCTTAACATTAAAAGGCACTCTGGATTTTAGACTCATATTGTAGAGCTCAAAGTGTTACCACCACAAGGGTTCCGAAAACAAAATTTAAAAGCGAGGAATAAATTATTGAAATCAACAAAGCTTGATGAGTGCTCACGCTCACAGTCTCCAAGCGGCTGCAATCGTCCAAGAAAAGCTTCTCGAGAGTTGCCGGGAGGAACGAAAGAGTCTGCAAAGATGTGCATTCGCGAAGGTCGATAAGCTTCAGTGAAGAAAGTTCTGTAGACAAATATAAGTTTCCTCAGGAACGTTTCAGAATTAAAGGCTTACATTCTCCTCCTAAAATAAGAGACTGTACATTCATTTCGACTTACTAAAGACGTGCAAGTGTATATTCATTCCACACGAAGGCCATATTCACATGCTGAAATTATAAAATCTATATTAACGAAAGTCTCTCCAATTACTTCCTAAAATTATATTCATTCCACACGAAGGCCATATTCACATGCTGAAATTATAAAATCTATATTAACGAAAGTCTCTCCAATTACTTCCTAAAACTTAAGACTTAAGACTGCTTATTCATTTCATACGAAGGCCACATCCCATACATGTTAGGATGAAAGGAATTTCATCTACGGGAAGGCTATAAAAAAACAAGTTGACCTAGACGAAACAACTATTACACACATTCATGGAAGAGTCAACCAAAACATTGCGAGTTTATAGCATGCAACTTAGTAGAACTCTTTGTATTCCAGCTCATCCACCCTAGCTCAAAAATTTTTCCACTCATTCATCATGACTAGAGACGAACTTGTTCCATATCTAGGGCACATATGTCCTTCAAGGCAAAACACTAAGGTCTATAAGTGACTTTCAGGAATGTCTAATAGATGGGACCAAAGGAGGCATGTTATTGACAGTCTAGGGAAAGATATCTGAAAGCAAGTCAAGTTTCAACATGCTCAGGTGGAACTCAACAATGAGCATGGCTTCTCTTGGTCGAACCTCTAATCGAGTAAGGAATTGCACAAAGCGAGACTTGATAGATGCTAACTTACATAGAATATTATTGATAAGCCCAATTCTCCATCCTTATCTCAATGTGTGGACTTAGTTTTATCTTACCATTATCTAGTGATTCTCGCCTTCAAACCACATCTGCGGCACAAGAAGGCTCTGTGGTTTCCTATATATCCATAAACCATCTCCCTCCCGTTACTTCAAGAGCTAATCACCTCCACCTTGACTGTGGCCTTTAGCACTTACTCCTCTCCAATAACCTAGTGCAATTTGGCTATCAAGCAGCCCAGATATCTCATTTACAAGGCTCAAAAGGAGATTAGGAACATTCTTCATGCGAGAATGGAAAGCTTTTATCATCAATTCTGATGTCTCGACTATGAAGTCAACAATGGAAATGCGCACCTCAAGCTTGAACTCCATAAAATTAGAAGCAAGCTAAGATAGAAAGAGGAAATTCAAAGAAAAGACTTGCATATTAAATATTGGTCGGTGGTGAAAGCAAATGAATCAACCAAAGAAACGCGTAAACTCCTAAAGGAGAAGAAGCACAACAAAGAGACCTTGTTCATGATAGATAATCATGGGGTGGAATGTGTGAAGAGGTGATGAGGTATAGACAAAGATGAGTGAGAGTTGGCAAAAAACAGCTCAACAGTAGCCAAGATAGCTTCTAGAAAGACTTCTATACTTCCTTAGCTTCCAAAGTATCCAAAAAGAATCACTAAGTCCTTTGGAACATGACTCTCAAACAATTGCATCAAAACAGATAAGTTTGCAGTTCAAAAATTTGAGAAAACCTTCTATTTTGGGAAGTGAATCTCTGAGTAAAAATGTTCAAAGCTCACAATATGGTACAAGTTGACTAAAGAGATTTTGTGCACATTCAATTAGATTGTTGAGTAAGCAAGATATTTCATGAATTTAGTCACACTATACCCATAGCAATAAGTAAAACAAGTATGGGGAGTAACCTTGACACTTTAAGAACAAGCTGAAGTAGAGCCATAGTCACATTCAAATCTTCCTAAGTCCTATTTTAAAAAGACATTCTCTATGTTTTAACTCTTTACATATATATAATAAATCCCTCTACAGTTGGATTACTCTTTCAGTTATTGTGTTTGAACTGAGAGTGTGTAATTCTATAGGCTAAGTAGCCTATTGTACAAACATTGCCATTTATATGTGGACATCCATTTTGCAAGGGATTTGATTCATTTGATTGGTCAAAATATATCTGGATGTTTCTACTCCATCTTAGAGAAATAATCAGAGTTTTAGGATAGTATATATTTGTATGCATCTTGGGTCCATTGCACTCGTAGTTGCACAAGCAATTTCCATTAAGAGTGGTATCAAAACATATTTAAGTGCTAGGAGTACATGAAGTCCTAAGCAAAGGAGCTATTGCAATTTTTGTTTCAAAGGTAGATGGACAAAGTATTTCATCTAGGGGAAGTACATGATCCTAGTAAAGTCAAGCATACTTCGAGTCTACCAAAAGAAAAACTAATTTTAGAGGTAATCTAATATTTCTTTTGCAACAATAGCACTTGAAGGTGTTCGAAATGGAACCCAAAATATTGGGAAAGGAAAGGCATGGCTGAAGCTGAATTCAACACTCAAATAAAGAATTTTGATAAAGGAAACTATCAACCTTGATGTTAAGGATGTCAAACTACCTCATGAGTATGAACTTTTGAAGTTTGACTAATGGGATTAACCTAAGATCTACGCTAGGAGAAAATCCAACCAATGATCATCTCAAACCATTAAGAAAATGGAATGATTGTGATGAAATAGTTACTTTCATTCTTTCAGAACATATTAGCAATAGTATGATAAGACACATCCAAGAGCTAGTCTCAAGCATGAGAGTTTGGTGAGCCTTGTAGAGGCTCTACTCTACTAGTCCAAAAGCAAGGAAGATTCAACTAATCAATTGAACAATCTAAAATAAAATCTCATGTAGTAGAATCAATGAGTTCACTCTCAAAGTAAAGAAACTTCTAGATGCATTGAGATCTACTGGGAGCTACATAGATAATGATGATTTAGTGGTTTATGTGGTCAATGATTTGAGAGATGATGAGAAATTGAAACCATTCACCACCTTAGTTTATGAAAGGACCACACTTCCAAAATTTAACCAATTATTTTTTGTTTTGGAAACCAAAGAAATTAATATAACTAGATGTTCATCAAAGGGAAAGTATACATAAATGCTTCATGCAGACAAATCTATGGCCAAAGAAAGAAGAGGCAAGCAAAGCATGGGTAGAGGAAGGTTTAAAGGAAGACAAAGAAATCAAGCATCTGATCAAGAAAGCTCTTCACATGGAGGAAGAGGAAGCAGAAGAGAAATAGGAGGAATACATCAACAATCAAGAATCTAAGATGGTCAACAATTCTACATATGTCAAAGGCATGGATGATATGGTAAGGATCGCTACTTGGGGAACACTCAAAGGAGTTACAAATAAGGCTCAATGTTCAAACTTTAAAGGTCACTGTAATTGTGCATTGACTATCTTTAAGAATGAAAATCACCTAATGTTGCATATGCATCAAAGCTCAAACAAAGTAGATACTACATGGTATATCGATAGTGGTTGCAACAACCATATGAGTTGCAACCAAACTTGGCTCACTAATATACATGTTCTAACTAGCAAAGCAAAAGTAGAAACAAGTGAGGATATCAGTCATGAGATCCTACACACAATTGATGCAATTTTGGATGACAAAGGGCAAGGAAGGTGTCTCAAAGATTTGTTTCATGTACTCACAATCACCAAGAACTTAGTATACATGGGACAAATGGTGGATAGAGGTTATCGAGAGAGATTCATAGAAGGGGGGTGCTTTGTAAAGAAAAACATAAAAGGTGCATGATGGTTGCAAGAGGCAAGAAGCAAGAATCAAGGACGATTATTGGAGGTAAATCCAACTCCTTCATATCGTGTGTTCTTTACTTTTGTCAATAACAAAATTACAGAGTTTGACTTGTGGCACAAACGAATTAACCATATCAACATTCAAAGGATGAAGGATATGTGGCAAAAGTTATGGGCATGTCTACCAAGTTTTCAAGGTCGAAAATCCCCTTCAAGAAAAATGAAAACATTAGCCAACATTTATTTGAGTTGGTCTACAATTATGTGTAGCACCCAACTAAGTAGCCATCTTTAGGCGGGATTAGGAATTTTTTAAGTTTTATATGATTGTATTTGCATGTTTTGGATGTATTTCATCACGAACAAATGGGATATGTTTCATTGTTTTGATGTGTTAAAAGTTATGGTTAAGAAGTAGACATATGACTACATAAAGGCCCTAAGGTTTTGCATGGAGGAGGAGAGTACTTCTCCAATGGACTTTCAATTTTTCTTTTAGATCTAATGCATCAATAGACAAGTAATTAGGAATGAGAAAAATGAAGATTAGGTACACTAGAGATAGCTAGGCATTGTTGGATGAAATGAACATGCCCAACCAATTTTGGATTCATGCAACCAATAGTTTCATATACCTCATGAATAGGGTTCCATCTTTAAGAACACACACTTCAATACCTTATAAACATTATTGTAAGAACCCACATTTCTCACAACACAATATTTGGTTGTACATGCTATGTCCATAGTGAGGTAAGGCACAAGTTGCACAGTAAGTCAAAAAAGCATTTATTCATTGCATATGCGAATGTTAGTGAAAGTTTTAGGTGCCTCATTCCTTAGAAAAAGGATCTCAAATTTTTAAAGTAGGAAACTCTTGATGAACTACTTCCTCGCACAAAAAGGTAGAGTATTTATAGAAACATGAAGATGATGGAGGTATGCATGAAAATCCTCAAGATAAAATAATTATTGAACTTAGATCTTATCAAAGTTGGACTTCAAAGCATCAAGTTAAGAACTCATCACATTGGAAACAAGAAGCAAGAAGAAAATCAGCATCAAGTCATTCAACAAAGGTAAAAAAAAATCTTGTAGAGTGAGATGAAGATGGACATGGGCTTAAAGATGAAGACCATGAAGAGTCTTTTTAGATGCACTTGAGCTTGCGCTAGAGAATAAAAAGTTCATTCCTCAGAAACGTGAAAAAAGTATGTCCTTCAGGTTAAGGTCTCCTATAAATAGGTTCACATGTGATTCTTTTATGGAGACTCATTATGATTACATGAACAAGGTTGTATAAGAGGATTAGCCTACATGTTTTGAAGAAGCAAAACATGTTTAGAGAATTAAAGGAAGAGATTGAAGCTCTTGAAGAAAAAAAAAACATGGAGTCTTATGCCCAAGAAGGGAGGATCAAAAGTGATACCCAACAAATGATTATACAATGTATAGATAAAAGTTGATGCAATTATCTCATGGTATAAATTAAGGCTCATTGAAAAATTTGTTGCACAAGCATATGGAGTAGATTTTGAGGAAACTCTCATCCCTATCACTGAAATGAGTAACATCATAACCGTAATAGTTATGTAAGGCAATAAGGATTGGAAATGGTATGAATTGAACACCAATATTGCATTCCTCAATGGATATTTGAGTACCATCATAACTGTACAATTATGTAAGGCAATAAGGAATGGAAATTGTATGAATTGGACATCACTATTGCATTCCTCAATGGAGATTTGGAAGAAGAAGTGTATATGGAGCATCCAAAAGGATTACCAACTAGTAAGTTTCCTATGCATGTTTCAAGGTTGAAAAAGGCCCTTCATTGTTGGAAACAATGTCCCAAAGTCCACTGGAGTTGTTATATGTAGTTTTTCTAGAAGTCTTACAACCAACAACATGAGGCACATTGGATAAGACAAACACCTTTCAAACAGATAGAGCAAGTTTGATTCTTGGATCCTCCAATAGTGCATTATGAAGCACATGATTGCTATGATTTTTTATTTGTGGAATTCGTTTTGCATACCAATTTTTGAATAACAATCGTTTTTTACATTTAGATTTTTAATGGCTCATCATTTTGAGATCATAGCTTTTTCCTTTTTGCATAAGGTACTAATACTTCTTGGAGTAGGTGTGCGCCACATTTGGAGACATCTAGAGGAGTTTGTATCAGCCAACCATAAGATTTATTCAGTCATTGTGAGTAACAAGTCTACATCTTTGCTCATTTGTTCATTCACTAGTTTTTTATTTAGGGATAATCAGAATTCAGCTTTGTTGTAAAGGAGTTCTAAACTATTCATATTCTCCATATTCTCACACACACACTCTTCATACCTCTTAGGCACACAACTTCTTGTACGTGATTCATATTTCTGCCTATATTTAAATATTGTTAGTTCTATCATATTCACACATTGTAATTTGACAAATGAATATAGAGAGTGTAGGGAAGCATCCTAGTTTACCTTACACTTTGTAAATCTTGTCTATCTCTCTCTTTATCTCTCATTCATCATCTATTTTGAAGTCTTAAGGTGAGTATGCCAAGGTTCATGTTGGAAGATCCTATAAACCTATGATTGAAGTTATTAAGGCCCACCCCACTTCTAACATTTGATATCAGAGCATAGTTGGCATACACGCTTAACAACACAAGTGATTATAGACTTGAAAATGAAGAAAAGCTTGACAAAATATCTAATTATCCAATGTGGAGTTTTATGATGATGAATTTGTTAATATGAAATGACTTATGGAATATTTTCAATGGTACTTATCCAAGGCCAAGACAAGTCGGAGAAGATGTTGCGTCATCTTCTAGAAGACCTTCTTTTCCTATTTTTGCTTAATAGGAGGCTAATGAAGAAGAACGAACCACTTCATCATCAAGAGTCATTGTTATTACTACTAGATTACTTCCTACAGAAGAGCAATCTAAGTGGGACTCAAGGCTTGCACAAGAACTTTCTTATATATACTAGAATGAATCCAGGTAAACCCCAAATTCACCCTCCAAGGAAAGTGCAACTACAAGCTCATGGTAGTCAACCACAAGCCTATATAGCATATCAGCTCCACTATGCACAGTATCGACTCAATACTATGACATCCCCACTAACGTCCTCAGTGCCCAATAGTGGGTATAGAGCTCAGAATGAATACATTCTCACACCCACACCCCACAACGCACACACACCACGAGCATGAACTCATAAGAGCTTTGCGAATAGAGTTTCTATCACTTTCGAAAGTGATGGGCAAACTCAGCCATAATGAAGCCTAGCACCAAATGCAAACAAAACATAGGAAAAATTACAGAAAAAGCATAGTTGATAGGGTATACACACCTAACAACTGGTCGCAAATCGGACGAAGAATCCATAAGTGAAAACTACATGTCTGCTAATTCGACAATCATATATACTAGAATAAATCCAGGTAAACCCCAAATTCACCCTCCAAGGAAAGTGCAACTACAAGCTCATGGTAGTCAACCACAAGCCTATATAGCATATCAGCTCCACTATGCACAATATCGACTCAATACTATGACATCCCCACTAACGTCCTCAATGCCCAATAGTGGGTATAGAGCTCAGAATGAATACATGCTCACACACACACCCCACAATGCACACACATCACGAGCATGAACTCACAAGAAGCTCTGCGAACTGAGTTTCTATCACTTTCGGAAGTGATGGGCAAACTCAGCCATAATGAAGCCTAGCACCAAATGCAAACAAAAAGCATGTGATTCAAGACACATATTAGATCTCAAATCAGTTCATGTGAAAGTTTTGTTCAAGCTTGTTTGGAGTTAGAGAATTTCTATCAAAGAGAACTCTGCTAGGAAAGCTCATCTAAGGAGACAGCTAGCCAACACAGGGATGAAAGTTAGTGAATCAATTCAATCACACATTTTGAAGCTCAAAGATTTACAAGATCAATTACTCAATGTTGGAGTTCACATTTCAAATGAAGAGATGGTAAACACACTTCTAAACTCACTTCAATCCTCATATCATGCTTTTGCTACTTCTCTTACTCTTACTATAAGAGATAGAGAACTTTCATTTGAAGGGCTTTAGTTCTTGTTACTTCAAGATGAAGATCAACAGAAAGGAATCGACGAGAATAATGAAGCCATGTTATCATCGTCGAAGGCAAACAAGGAGAAGCAGACAAAGAAGGAGAAGAAGAGTCGCAATCCAAGAAGGAAAGAAAGTCTTGTAATCCTAAGTCTTCCAATCCTTCCCCTAATGCTTCCTCTACATTGAAAGAAAAGTCTTCGACTGCATCTGATTCCAAGAAAGGGGCATGCCATTATTGTAAGAAACCAGGCACTTTCATAGAAGAATGCAAAACATGGATTTTTTATGAGAAGAAGAAAGTATCAAGTAATAGTGCTAGAAATGATCCAAAAACTAACTCTTCAAAGGTAGATTCATATGTCTATGTTACTATTGAAGAAGTAGGTTTGGATCAAGCAGCATTAAATGCAATCTTAGATAATCCTTGGATTTTTTATTCTAGAGCTACTAAGCATATGAAAACATGTAGAAAGTATTTTCTTCCCTTTCTAACTCTTTCATGTAGAAGAGTGAGCTAGCCAGCACAAGGATGAAAGTTAGTGAATCAATTCAATCACACATTATGAAGCTCAATGATTTACAAGATCAATTACTCAATGTTGGAGTTCACATTTCAAATGAAGATATGATAAACACACTTCTAAACTCACATGGATCCTCATATCATGCTTCTATTACTTCTATTATTGTTACTATAAGAGATAGAGAACTTTCATTTGAAGGGATTTAGTTTTTGTTTCTTCAAGATGAAGATCAACAAAAAGGAATCGAAGAGAATGATGAAGCCATGTTATCATTATCGAAGGCAAAGAAGGAGAAGGAGACAAAGGAGGAGAAGAAGAGTCAACAATCGAAGAAGCAAAGTAAGTCTTGTAATCCTAAGTCTTCCAATCCTTCCCCTAATGCTTCCTCTACACTAAAAGAAAAGTCTTCGACTACATCTGATTCAAGAAAGGGGTATGCCATTACTATAAGAAAATAGGTCCTTTCATAGCAGAATGCAGAGCAAGGATTTTTTATGAGAAGAAGAAACTATCAAGTAATAGTGCTAAAAATGATCAAAAACCGAACTCTTCAAAGGTAGATTCATATGCCTATGTTACTATTGAAGACGTGTCCTTTGATCAAGTAGCATTAGATGCAATCTTAGATATTCCTTGAATTTTCTATTATGGAGCTACTAAGCATATGAAAAGTTGCAAAAAGTGTTTTCTTCCCTTATAACTCTTCATGTAGAAGAATGACCATTGTAGATGGTCATGATTTGGATGTTATAAGTATTGCATAAGTGAACCTTAAGTCCAACGTAGGTGCAAATTTGACAATTTCTAATGTTTTTCATGTTCTAGATGTAATAAAGTAAGTACGGTCTAAGGATCCAATTGGTTTAGATGGATCTCAAAATTGAATATGGTTTGGTAACCCATCTGTATGACCAAAGATCTTGAGTCCAGACTTATTAGGAAGTCATGTGCTCTGTCAAACAAGTGATCCACTTAGCCTAGTGGTTAAGTCTCAAGGTTGTGAAGGAGGAGGTCTTGGGGTCAATTCCCATGGGGATACATGTGGAGAGTATTTTTTCCAAAGAGAGTATTTTTCCCAAAGGCTCTAGATACCTTTGGGAAAAGTAATGTCCCCATGTACCCATGGGGATTGAGCCCAAGACCTCCTCCTTCACAACCTTGAGATTTAACCACTAGGCTAAGTAGATCACTTGTTTAACAATAAATCGAGTCTGAATATCTTTGGTCATACACATGGGTGACCAAACGGTGTCGAATTTTAGATCCCTGTGAACGAGCCAAACCCTTAGACCATAGACCTACTTTGGACATTACATGAAGAAGAATTTTCTCTCTATCTCTACTTTCATGTCAGATGCATATAAAGTTATTCTCAAGAAAGATTCATGTTAGATCTTCTCACCTAATGAGGAGCATTGTCTACTTCAAGGTGAAAATAGAAGTTTCATGTTTCTGTTATCCAAAATTCTTCATGCTAATGTTGCTAGGTCTACTACAACTAACAATAACATGAAGTTGTGGCATGCTAGATTTGTTCATCTCAGCTACAGATCAAAGGTCAAAGTATGGTGGAGAGTTTGCCTACTTGTGCTTAACCAAATGATGAAAAGTCATGTAAAGGATGTCTTGAGGGAAAGCTTCATAAATAATTTTAAGAAGCATGTATACATCATGGCCATAAGGAACTTGCAGATCATACATGCATATGTGATGGTCCAAACATAATAGATTCTATTCAAGTTTTCAGGTACTTTGTTACTTTTATTGATGATTTCTCAAGATATTCATGGATTTAGAATCTTAAAGAAGTCAGATGTTTTTTCTACTTTTAGGAAGTTCGAAGCTATGGTTGAAAATGGAATTCGGTCAAAGATCCAGATTTTGAGAAGTGATAAAGGAGAGTACATGTCTAAAGACTTTGAGTATTTTCTTGAATACAAATGTATCTCTCATCAACTCACTATTACTTATATGCCATGACAGAATGGTGTGGCATACATTGGTTCGTGCAGGGTTACACATGTATGTGCATAGAGATGCACAGAGGCCTTGTGACATGACCGACCATATATGAATGGATATGGATGCATTGGCTAGCTCCACTATCTGGTTATAGCTCATGGATTCTATATATGAGTATGTTATGTATGAGGAGACGAGTAGTGCATTATGGCCGAGACTACATGATATGTATACCAATCCATTGACTCAAGTGAGACAGAGATCACATTGACATCTTTAATGTTGGCACTTCAGTTGTAAGGGCCATACTCGACAATGTTGCTTCAGGCAGATGCAACGATGATGTTAGAGATATGCATGTGATGCAAGTCAGGCAATGATTTTAGGAGAGTCTATGGTGGTTGATTATGGCGGTGATGGTGATATCACTTTCTCTTATGGTTCATCAGGCAATGATTTTAGGAGAGTCTATGGTGGTTGATTATGGCGGTGATGGTGATATCACTTTCTCCTATGGTTCATCTTAGGATTCCTCTTGTTCATTGGATGGCACACATATGGATTGGTTTCTTAATGCATTAGCCACTTTTCATGTTACTCCACATCGTGAGTGGTTTTCTTGATTCTCAAGTGAGAGACGTGGATGTGTGCACATGCCTGATGATATGGCATATGACATTGAGGGTGCAAGAGATGTATGCCTTATGCTATCTAGTTAGCCGATTACAAGAGAGCAGATGTTATACATTCCTTGGTGAGCATCATTTTCAATTGTAGTTGGGATAGCATATGCTTGTCAAAGTGCTAAGATTGGGTAAAGGTATCCACTGCAGGTACTTCATGTGAGAGACAATCTCATCTCAATGGGAGTTCATCCTTATGTGCGATGCGAGACTCGTCATGTCTCATTTTTTCTACCTACACATAGGTCTATTGACATTCATAATGCACATGTATGGCAGGATTCAGATGCTCAGATGGATGCACATGTAGAGCATATTTTGGATGTTCATGATGCTTATATAGAGCATGGTTTGGTTGATTGCTCTCATGGTACATAGTGTGTGATAGAGTAGTTTACCTCTCGGGATGCACAGATAGATACATCCTTGGTTGATAGGATGGTTGATTTGGATGCTAAGTAGTCAAAACTTATGTAATCATTCTTGGATTCGCTCATGCCATATGTTGAAATAGATATGTCAGGACATGTTGGTCTTGATAATGGTGCTTTGGATGCCTTGGATATAGGCATGGTTGACATGCTTAGGCTAGCTAGGATAGCACATGTTTCTTCAGCATTTGGGAGTCTGATGTATGAGTTATTATACTAGAGACCAGACATTGCAATTGCAATTGGAGCATTTGCACAGAGTTGTCAGTCATTTGATGATTAACACATGCATAGAGAGAGTGGGAGCTTTGTAAGAACTTCATCAGTTCTTGCATCAGTCAGATGTGGACTCGAATCTTATCCATATGAGTCTAGAGCAGTTTGAGGCGCATGGATACACCTTGTTCAAGGTAGTTGGTGTAGGTTGATCGGTATGGGTTGAGATCTAGACTCTTTCTACACATTATTGTATAGTCCTACATCATTCTTTGTATGTATTACCACTTACGATCACATTGACCCTTAAGCAAGAGCTTGTTGGGGATGTAAGGATCATGTGACCTTAGCCCTATATTCAAATATATACATCATATATAGAGCATTGCCATCTTTGGGTTATTATAGCTCATTACCTTTGTATACAATGATAACTTTCTATATCTCTTATTTGTATTCAATAGTTTCTCATATTGTAGGACTAGGAATCTTATTGTTTGTGTATGAGAGCATAGGTTAGGTAGCCTATTTTGCATACATTTATATTAAATGTATGGGGTTGCATTTTTCCATGAGACTTACTTCATTTGGAAACTCATTTAGTGTAGCATGAGTGATCAAAAGATCTAAAGAAATCTCCACGCCATCATGAAGAAAGCAAAGCTTCAAGATAATATGCATTTTTGTGTAATTTGGCAGATCACATTGCACTTATAGTTGCATAGGGATTTTCCAAATCTCCTAGTAGCATGGAACTCTTTAAATCCTATCAACCAATGTTCTTCATTTCCTGTACTCTATTAGGCTACAACTAAGATGTACTATAATTTAAGTAATGTAACAAAAGAAGAGGAATAGAATTTTTTCAAGCACACAAACTTAAAAACAATTGTAGAGCATATGGGTATGAATGCGAGGACAATCTTTTTCTTCTTTATTTTAACATTATTGTTGCAATGCTATTATATTTACATAAGCATTATTATTATCTCCATAACTACTTATTAACACCATACATGATAATGTTATAGATATTCATCTTCTTGTATAAAAGAGAATACAAGAATGAAGTAATAAAATAAAATAGGATATTCTACTATATAGGATAATGTTTAAGAACAAATCTAGTAGCAAGCAATGAGTAAATTAGCTGATTAACTTTTACATAACTTTTGGTAAGTTAGCATGTCAATGAAGCTAGAGAGAACAATTTTTGGAGTATATTCATGTATCTACGACACATATTGAAGATAAACTAAGAAAATAAATGTGAAATATGTTTCATATTTTCATGTGTGGAGCTTCAATTCTCAACATCGCATACATGATTTTTAGAAAGGTCGTAGGAAGTTTCCAAACCTTTCCATTGCGAATGAGTTTTAAATGGTGGGCATTTGCGTACTGAAGTGAGAATTATGATGCTTATGGTACTTTGAACGAAATGGAGGAATGGTAGAGATTATGTAAGTAATAACAAAATCAATCCTGAATAGCGAACAGGCGCTAGTAAATTAGGTATTATAAGTTACTCTAAAATTTGCTAAAGAAAGTTATTATGTCATGAATTATGAGTATGGATCTTTATGCCTCACTTTTTTCAAAGCAGGAAACGCATCAGGTATGCATACGGATCTCAAATATTTTACCATTCAATCGGAAATCGAGAAAGATCAATTGAAAAGGGAGTGAGATACAAAGTAAAGCATAGTAAAAGCGTGAATCTCTTACTCTCGTTTATCTTGATTTAACGATTTACACCAAAAGAAACGAAACGGTTAAAGTTGCGTACTTGTCATTTCGTGCGGGAGAGACGTCATGAGATGACATCCACGGAGCATCAAGCGTCTCAAATCAGCGAGGCTTTGAATGCTTGAATCCAAGCCGTCGAGGCTGTTGCATTCGCTCAAATTCAGGAGTTGCAAGGATGTCATCGAAGTATGGAATTTTGTTGAATGACTCGACCATTGGCAGCCTTTGAGATCCAGTACTAGTAGGTTGGGTAGGCGGGCCTTCTGCACACCGTTACAAATGTTGAAAAGCATGAATAAAATGGATATGTAGAGAGATTTCTAAGTTCCCAAATGCATTTGATTATAATGTTCTTGATTATTGGTCCTACCGGCACATTGCCTATGTTGGTCTGCGATAGATCAAGAATTTCAAGATTTGTAGAGTACAGTCCATGAGGAACTTGGCTGATTTGGGTTTTCGACAAAAAGAGTCGTCTAAGATTTGGGCATTGGAGTCCACTTGGTAGTTCCTCTATTTTAGTGCGCGATAGATCCATGTATTCAAGATTAGCGAAGGAAATTCCATGAGGCACACTGCTTATGTTAGTGCCTCCCAAATCAAGATATCGAAGTTCCATGAAGCATGGTGCAGGGGGAAGTTCGAGTATTTTACTGTCGCGTAGATCGAGAACTCGAAGTTTACTGGAACGAAGTCCAGGGGGTACTTCTCGGAAAGGGGCATTCCTCCAAACCAACAACCTCATAAAAAGAAGCAAATAGAGACAATCTCTTTAAGATAGGATTTCCCTCACGTTTGTGAAAAATACCATAATTCACCAGAACATCATTTGCAGTTACCTGAGTTCCTCACAACGCACACCTTTCAAGACGTTTCCAGCAGAACTGTTGCCATCATCGATAACCCGAAGAAAATAGAGCTGAGGAAGTGACTCACACTTGGCAGCCTCACATGGAAGAGTCATGGCACCGTTTATTGAAAGGCCACGCAATGCAGACCGTGTCGTCTCATCCTTTCACAATGTTCCACCAAAAGACAAAAGTCATGATTCACTACACAAACATTAATGTTTTTGAAAACAGAACATAGATATAGCACCTTTAGCAAGTCCTGGGCGGTCTCTTCATCCCATGCACGGTTTTTCTTCTCTTCTCGAACGATGTGTCTACCCATATCACGGATTTGGTCATGCATTTCTATGGTCCTGTCCTCAATATCACAATATTCTTCTCCCCATGCTCCTTTTTCTGTCTTAAAAGTCAATAAGCATCTACTACTTAAGGAGTTTAGATGTGTCCAACCCACTCGATAGACACCTTCCACATACGCCGCAGAAACCACATCATTTACTCCAACAAAGAAACAAGATATGTCTAGGAATGAATCTAGTTGCTCACTCTTCAGGCCATCCAGACTCATTTTCAATACACTAAAGATGTCCTCCTGGTGTTTTCTAAGGTAATTTAAGCTTTCAACCCAGTAACGCTTGTCACTCTTATGATACAAATGAGAGCCCATGACTTTTAATGATAATGGAAGCCCTTTACAGGCAGCAATCACGCTTTCTGAAACTTCTTGAAGGTGGGGAGGTGCTTCGGGTTTCAGAAATGCATGCCAGTTAAATAGCCTTTGAGAACTTTCTCGACTGAGTTCCGACATACAAAAAATACGGCTTGGCTGCGCACGCTCTAGAACCTCTTTATCGCGGCTCGTTATTAATACTACACTGTTGGCTCTCAATGAGGAGCACAGTGTCGAGTATAGAACGTCTACTTGTTCCTTAGAGTCTACATCATCCAACACAAGTAATGCATAGATGCCCTTCAGCACAGATGAAAAGAGTGCCTTCCCATGCACTTCGTCACGAGTGGGATCCATCGTTCTAGACGATAAATGTGCTTTTCCACGTTGCTTTTTTGACAGCAAGCTGTCAAGAATTTCATTTCGCAAAGATCCCAACCTCGAAGCGCCTGCAGCCACCCTTGCCCTCGTGTTCACACAAAAAAATGAAGCCTCAAATTGCTTGTGTATTTTATTATAAATTGACATAGCAGTCGTTGTTTTACCCGTGCCCCCCATCCCCTGTAGGCCGAAACATCGCACTGCATTACTGCTATTCGACAAACAATTGGACATTTCCGCCCACAACTCGTTAACACGTTCCGTCAGGCCAACTGGTAAAAAATCTGTGGCCTGGTGCTCCTGCCCCTCCATGATCTTCTCACACCCCTTATTCAAGCTCCGCGCCACGTCATTGACCATCGCTTTGAATTCCGCCTTATCTAACCTTTACATAGAGGAGTCATCCGTGAGTATGAATAATTATTTTCAATACAGAATTCATTTTGAATCATGGGTAACGTTTTTATAGAGGGAGAAAAGCAGTTCTAAAGTTATCTTTGAACTGTGCTTACTCTGATTTATCGAAATTGACCTTTAGTTTGAAGCAGGGCTTGGAAGTGCTTTCGTCTGTCGGATGTGGCCCGTAGGAGACATATAGAACCTTGGGACGATGCGCGGCAGCATTAGAAAGCATTCCCTCGAATTCTTCAATACTCAAGCTTTGGGAAATAATGCAGAGGATGACTTCTGAATATTTAAGACTTGTACTGTCTATACACAGTCTATCTTTGCTCACAGAATGGACATCCAATCCGAGCATGGAAAACGTTTCTTGCAATTGTTCAAAAAATGCTGTATTTATGTCACCTTTCTTCCCGTAACATATGGGAAGAATTCTCTTGGTGTCCTCCAAGGACGACAAGCTGATTAATTTGTGAACATTCACTTCTTTCTGCAGTACCTGCTGGAATCGACTGGCGATAACGACAAGACTCCTGTTTCTCAGATTATCTCGCACTAGTTGAAGCAATGGCTTGATATTATCAGTGTCGTTTCCTACGTCGTCAAAGACTACCAAACACCTCATACTTTGCAAAAGCTCCTCATAGTGAGACCTATACATTGTGATATCACCAGTTGAGAGGGGGCCTTCGTAACGCTTACGGATGAGATCTGAAAACAGTTTTCGGACGAGCTCGTCTGTGTCACTGCCTTCCTCCGTCACATTATGTAAGACGCAAAATGCTTCAAATTGACTACGAAATCTTTGCACCATCAGATCCGCAAAGTTGGGTTCATCACGGTTGTAAACACCAAGGAAGAAAACATCCTTAGCATTGAATTCCTCCATTTTCAACACTTCTAAGATCTCTTGATACAAATTCCCACGTTTTTGTTCATTGTCGTATGAAAGCGCTTCCTTGTTCAAAAGCGCTTCTATATTTGTCGCAATCTCATTAAGTGTTTTCCATTGGAACCTGTAGCAAGCTTATGAAAAATGTAAGCCAGAAGGTCAACAACAACATTGTAGCGCAAAATGTTCATGACCTCATTGTGAGGAACAGACCTAACCAAGAAAACCAAAGTTTTCACTACTTGAACTAACAAATGAGTACACCTACATTTCCTTGGTGTTGTATAGGAACCCCTTCAAAAGCGAGAGACGATGGAGAGCGTCAGCCCAACCTTTCCTCTCGTCATCGGAGCTTCCTTCCACATTGTTTAAGTCGTATGCTGAGTTTTTAATTTGATGACGAACCTCACTCGGTGCCACATCATAAAAGACCGGCAACACTTTCACTTCCAATGATGTCACATTCATGATTTTGACGACCTCCTCCAGACACTGTTTAGAAGCTGCAAATCTTTCGCTCAAAAAGATCACATGTACTCTAGCATTTGTTATGGCCTTGTGTGTGTCTAACTTCATTTGAGTTCCTTCCTGTTCATAATCAGTGATTGAGCATATGATGCCCCGGGAGCGGAGGATTCCGCGAAGAACACTGACAACATTACGCTGTGTATCCTTTTTATTGTGGCAAATGTAGACAGACCCATAATCTTGACGCATGTCAATTTCCAAAGTTCGTGCATCACAATGATTTGGTATAATATCATGCAAAATTAGAAAATCTTCCACTTCGGACACGATATTCTCTAGTTCCTCCCATTCAAACCTGCAATGAGTTTAAAAGCAGTAAGAATTAATAAGTAAAAATGAGAGGGAGAAAAAGTCAGGGCACATTGTTAGAAGAATTTCTCAGCGGAACAAAACTAAACTAGCGGACTGACAGAAATTTTAAATAGCTATCTAGTAAAAGTACACCTACGCAGTCTGGCTCCTGTATTTGAAGCCCTCGATATTCTGGAGGGATTTGAAGGCTTCAACCCAGCGTTCCATTTGCGCAGCACTTATTCTCTTGAAATCTGCCCTGTCAAGGTCCATAAGAGATTCCACATCGTATAGAACTGGTATTACTTTGCGGGGTTTATTCAATTTACTCGTGGTTTTTTGTAGATCCATAATTTGTAATACCTCGTTCAAACACCAAGAAGACGTTTTGAAATTTGGACTTAGAATTACTATATGCACTAACGAGCTTTCTATGGCCTTTTGGATGGCAGTATTAACATCAGTTCCTTGATCCATATTGTAATCAACAAAACATGTTATACCCTTGGAATTCAGCATACCCTTCAGCACACTAACAACGTTGTGCTTTGTATCGGGGCCACGGTGGCATATGAACACGTTGTAATCTGTAGACATGATTATGTGATCACTTGATTGACTATATTCGTTGATGAGTATGGCACTGAATGCGTGACAAAGATACTGATTATGTCCTTCGACACGTAGAGATTCAAATTCTTAAGCGTTTAGGTTTTCCCGGGGCTTTCTAGTAAGCTATTGACGACGACAGAAAAAAAATTCCATGAACTTCGTCTTAACGCTGCTGTCTGCTTTCTTCTTTCGTGTTCCTCTTCAGTCGAATCACACTTGCTATAGGGCCGTGTTCATAGAATTACTGACAACATGATCTGTTACAAAACATATATTAAAATATCGAACTGTCAGGTGGAAATACTTGTAAACTTCAAATTCAAATTCAAGTTCCTTTTATACAAACAGAACTTAATCTGACTACTATATGTAGCTGTAACGTACATCCTTATATCGAAAAGTCATTGTACCGTTTTCTTCTACAGTAGAATCAAATCTGAAGACGACGTTCGTTCCTAGAATGACTTACAACCAATATCTGTCACCATAGATACATCGACATACCGAACTGTTAGAGGGAGTACTTGTAAGAGTCACTTATCTGTTACAACACATACATCGACATATTGAATTGTTAGAGGATATACTTGTAAGAGTCACATTCAAGGGCTGGTTAAGATACGCGTGCATTATCTGACTATTATATGTAACAGTGGCGTATGTTCTAAGCTCAAGAGAACATTTCACCACAGGTGCAATCACAATACATTCTATAAGTACATAGAGTCTTGACTGAGGCCGAAAATAATACTTATCTCAGAATGAAGTATAAAGTTAACCTAACGCATAAATATACTACATCTTCTCAGACGCACAGCTTTTGTCGCAAAAGAACTCTTATACATCGAATACTATTGCACGTTACTTTTGCTATATGCAGTATCTCTGGTATAAAAAAACACCGATTCTCGCAGATAACTATCATACGTGAAATGAATATGCACATTAATCTCCCATCAGTCTTTCTATATGCACACTTCCTTCCAAAACATGACATAGCGAAGACGGCTGAAACGTACCCCCTTAAAGTTATACAAAAGGCAGCCGAGCAAACACTGCTGAGTTGTGATGATCAGGAACGCAAGCGAGCAGTCTGCTAAACTCTGATAAGCAGTTCGAGGAACGCAAACGAGCAGTCGGCTGAGCTCTGATACGCAGTTAGAGCTTGCGTTCGGGTAATTCCGAAATGAGCAAGAAATGATAGAGTCAGAACGAAGATTGAAAATCGCTTTGAACCTCAGATAAAAAGCATACTACAAGCCTCAAAGAATTCGCACGTCCTTACGCAAGTCAGAGTCGGCCTTTCCGATTAAAGGTATTGACGAGTCCCAGACTCCCACACAATTGCTACCCTGAGGATCGTACCAAGCTCGACTAGCATAGCGATTTTTTTCTCTTTTTAAGTTCAATCATTTTTTTAAAGAAAGTTTGGCTGAAGCTTACTCCTCTCGATATTGTTTTTTTTTTAAAGTTTGATCATTTTTTTAAAGAAAGTTTGGCCTGAAGCTTACTCTTCTCGATAGTTTGAATTAATAGAAAGAACAACTTTACAAATGACTTCATTGGCCATAGTACCCATGTGCACCTTCTATATTACAAATGCAACCTTTTGTATTCCACAAAAAAGGCATTAGATGAATTAAACAGCCCTAAGACGATACAAAAATCAAAGTGCTCAAAGATAACACGTGAAAACTAGATTACGACAGCAAAGAGGGTGAACACTAGCGGACCCTGCTTGCCTCAAGAGGCAAAAGACCTTATCAAATCACCAAATCCATTAGGAAGAAAGTAGCCACCATAAGACTCTTACACATAAAAAGGAAGGAAAGAAAAGGACAAACACAAAGTTTCTGCAATACATTCATGACAAATCAAAGTAGAAAATAACTGGCATCAACTCTATTCGTGATGCTTTTGTTTTCTTTCTTTATTAATTCTTTTTTTTAACAAAAACAGAAAATATAAAATTGATGCAAGAAAAGTTACAACATAACTCTCAAAAGGATGGGAGAAAACCCAAGGTCAAAGATCCTCACTAGGGGGAGAAAGCCCCTTACAATCAAGAGACTAAAACATGAAAGATCCCTTAGGTCAGCTTGATCATGGCAAGTTATATCATATTTTCAATATACATCATAATAAAGAGGGACATATTTATTCTGATAGGAGAAGGGAGTTGTAACAGTTTAACTCTCCACATATTACAAGGGTAGTTCTTGAGGATCTCAAAAGGACTAGATTCTTTAGCTAGTTCACTGATAATAATCTTCATGCATTTGTCCAGAAGTCTCTTAATCCTGAACAGACAGGAGAACAAGAAATCTTTACCATGTTTTTCATAAATTTTACTGTTCTTGGTTTTCCAAATAGACCAGAGGATTTGGGCCCTTATGATCTTCCACAAAACAATGTCCATCTTGTTGACTTCACCAATGAGAATTTCTTTGGATCCAGGCATTTTCAACCCATAGGTGTTACAATAAAGATAAATGAACTTCCAGAATCTATAGGAAATCCTACATTTGAAGAAGAGATGCTCTAAATCTTCTTCCATATCACAATAGCAACAAAGACCTGCATCAATTTTATATTGTCTAGCTTCACTACCAGTCCAAATTCCCTTATGTAATATCAACCACAACAAACAAGAGTTCTTGTTGTCAAGAGGAAGAGACCAAATACACTGGAATTTGTAGCTCCACTGATGAGCAGACCAGGACAAATTCCATTTCCTGTTCAAACTGCCAGTAATAAGTCTTATGCTAATTCGAGAGTGCTTAAAACTGTTATACATGTCTTGAGCCACGTCAGAGATATTGATAGTTTTCGACCACAAGTGGCCTCTCAAATGGCTGCCAAATGGATTCTCAGAGTTGTCTTTATTAATTCTTTATTACGGCCTACTCTCTCGACTCTCAAGTCTCCATTCTTGATCACATTAATGTAGGCACAAAGAAAAGTGACCGTTGTGGTTCCTCCTCATGTCGATCAATGACAACCGGATATTTGTGATTTTATTTTCATGTTTTCTAGTGATAGACACACATAAAAAGAAGCTTAGTGTTAAGATTTATCCTTTTTCTGATAATTTACATTAACTTAAAGCACAATGTGAAGAGCATAGTACCCATAGGATGCCTTGAAAGCCACGCAAGTACTATGCCTTAATGCCTACTAACAATGGATAGAAGGTCCATTAACGGTAGGAACAAAGTAGGTATGGATCTAAAGAACTCGAAGAACATTCGTTTGAGCTGAAGTCAACCTTACTAGAGTGTCTTGCCACTAGCAAAAAAGTCTAGCTAGAGTGCCCAAACTCCAACCATTTCCCAACAAAACCTGGTTTGAACATCCCATCATAGTATGATGAAGAGTGCCATGCCTTCGCTCCCCCCCCCCTCCTCCACCCCTAAGGGAGGCCAATGATTTACCTACGTTATCTAGAACTGTTGGATCTCTCTCTCTCTCTCTCTCTCTCTCTCTCTCTCTCTCTCTCTCTATATATATATATATATATATATATATATATATATATATATATATATATATATATATATATATATATATATATATATATATATATATATATATATATATATATATATATATATGTATATATATATATATATATGTGTGTGATTGTGTATGCTTATATGGAAATTTTCTAATCATATGGTATTTTGATATGTCTACCAAATCTAGGCCCTACCTTTGATTCGATAAACACTTTGAATCAACTTGAAGGCGCATTATAACTTCATCATTATGATCTATGAAAATGATAGTGTACACCAAATTTAACAATAGAAGAATACTTCTTTTAGTTTTCTTTGAGGCAACAAGATAAGAAAATATTACCACTTATGGTATGTTAAATTTTAGAGTTTATTTTATTGAGATTTTAATGTGAATTCACTAGAATATATGAGGGGCATACCGAAGCTACCTATATGGACGGTCACGACCGGTGTCAGTATGAATGTTGGAAAAATGCAATTTAGGCATACCAATGATCACTTCACCATTGGTATGATCGTTTAAAATGGATCATCACGATGCTTCGCTACCGTCAGTATTGGCATCTGTATAAGTGTCAGTATAGGCATCGGTATAAGTGTCAGTATGAATGTCAGTAATTTACTAGAAGTTATCAATGCTCATACCGATGCTTATACCGATGCCCATACTGAGGCCATGTTTTCAACGTACCGGGATCCGACAGCAAAAGACAACATTTTGCATGTCTTTTACATTGAATATTGCTTGCTTCTATTGAACTTGCATGTGCAAACTGAATTGTGACTTACATTGTCTTGTGCACACACACACACAGATCTCTCTCTATCTCTACACACACACACACTATCTCTCTCTAGATCTCACATAGTGGTAAGTGGTGTGCGTACTCTTAGCCTTTGTCTTTATCTATGCTTTATGTTTTATATTTTCTCTTCTCTTTGATTTTACAAAAGTTTTTTGGCATCGATTCTTTGGAATTCGACGAGAGATGACATACATTATGCTTTGATGACAACGATCCAAAGAAGGGACATACCTATAAGTGATTGTTTTATTCTCTATTGGTAAGGAGTGAAAGAGAGACACAGAGAGAGAGAGCTAAAGAGAGATGAAAGAGAGGAGGATAGAGAGAGAAATAAAGAGAGTTGAAAGAGAGAAAGATAGAAAGAGAGATAAAGAGAGATGAAAAAGACAAAGATAGAGAGAGATAAAGAG